>JAJGRW010001046.1:0-57189 GCA_025461045.1 Carex parvula | reverse complement strand
AAAGCACGGTAGCCTTACTCTATATATATATATATATATATTATGTATATATAAATATGAGTGAGTCTATGGTACTATGCATAGCACGGATTGGTCCGTACTATGGATCAATATTTTTGTTTTCAAAATCCTAACGGTCGATCCTAACGGTTCAACATGATTTCCATATGAAAATATACTTGTGGGCTAAAATTTTCTATTTTTTAGAATTTTTTTACTATTTTTTTAGATAGGTAGAAAATCACTGTGTTTGGATGGTTCAGAATTTTCACATCAAGTGATTTTCTACCTATCTTTAAATATATATAGTAAAAAAATTCGAAAACTATAAAATTTAGTTTGCAAGTACATATTCATGTGGGGATCACGTTGAACGGTTCGGATCGACCATTAGAATTTTTAAAATGAAAATATAGCTCCGTGGTACAGACTAATCCGTGCTATGCATAGTACCATAGACTCACTCTATATATATTGATATAGACACACACACAAATTCATATATGTACATATATACATAAACATACCTACCTATATACATACATATATGATTCGCAATTTTACAGAATATGATTACTGCATATTTTGAATTAAAACTTAGTTATATCACAAAACACATTCAAATTTGCTACGAGTCACAAACCGAAGGGATGTAATTATTTTATTATTGCCATGACTTATTTTTTTTTTTTTGGAATTAATACTCATTCAATGGTAGATGAAATGGGAAGGGAAGACAAGGGGGCATAGGTAATAATTGCGACAAAGAATACAGCTATTAAGAAAAAAAAATAAGATCAGTCCATTTTACAAAGGACATTGCTTTAGACAATTACTTGAATAACATAAAATGACAATAAAACAATTGGTAAATTTGAAATTAGTCCTTGTGATTAAGATGTGACAAGGATGATTGAAGCAAAACGATGATATAAAATTTAGTTCCATCCATGCCATAACACAAAAGCAAAAGCAAAAAAAAAAGTTGCAAAATATTTTGCACAGCATAATATATAATGTTTGTGCCCATCTTTCTACTAAATATTTTCTTTTGTTCTCTAAAGAAAATCCATTTCAAATTGGCAACAAAGCTCATCTTTTCTAATAAATTTACTTATGATCAATTGAAGCACAAATTTTCTGTAGTTCCTTCATCCTTGATTCAGACTCGGTCACATCTGGAAATTGGTTATCCTGGACCCAACTTAACGTCTCTTGTATTGCATCTTCAATCTGTATTTTCATCGCGAAAGGTAAAGTACTGGTGATGCTTTTATTTTTCATGGAATTATTTATACGGTAAGCATATCGCTCCAGTGAGTTTTTGGTTTCATACTTTCTACGACACTCCTCATCCTGGGCCCTGTACCTTTCAGCATCCCGAATTATCTTCTCGATCACCTCATTACTCAGCCTTTCTTCTTCGTTGGTCACTGTGATCTTCTTCTTTTGTCCACTACTTCTGTCCTGCGCCGACACATTCAGTATTCCATTGGCATCTATGTCGAAGCACACATCGAACTTAGGCACGCCTCTTGGAGCAGGTGCGATTCCCCGGAGAATGAATTTGCCGAGGAGATGATTATCTTTGGTCTGGGCTCTCTCCCCTTCAAATACTGCAAAGTTGGCGGCAGTCTGATTATCATGGACAGTTGTATGCACAGCCTCCTTCTTTGTTGGTATTGGGGTGTTCCTTGGAACCACGACAGACATGACTCCTCCTACAATTTCTATGCCAACAGAGAAAGCGGAGTCACGTCTAAGAGCACCATGTCTTCGACCTCTCTGCTTCCCTGACCACTCAACTTGGCAGCTTGGACAGTGGCACCATACGCGACGGCCTCATCAGGATTGATACCTTTGCTGATTTTATTTCCATTTCCATTGAAGTAGTTATCCAATAGTTGTTGAACTTTAGGGATTCTTGTGGACCCACCAACAAGGACGACGACATCGATATTATTCTTGTCCATGCTAGCATCCTCAAGACATTTCTCTACGAGTTGCATGCATCTCATGAAGAGATCCATGTTGAGCTCTTCAAATCGGGATTGGCTGATGCGAGAAGAGAAATCAATTCCCTCGTAGAGGCTCTCAACCTCAACGACTATGTGGGTCAGGAAAGAGAGATTCATCTTTGCTCGCTCACAAGCAGACCGTAGCCTCCTAAGAGCCCTCGGATTCCCACTAATGTCCATGTTGTGCTTCCTCATAAACTCATCAAGAAAATAATTTACCAAGCGGTCGTCAAAATCTTCACCGCCGAGATGGGTGTCTCCAGCAGTAGCCTTCACCTCAAATACACCATTCTTGATGGCAATCAAGGAGACGTCAAAGGTACCTCCACCTAGGTCGAAGATGAACACCAACTTCTCAGTACAAGTTTTGTTGCTGCTAATGCTAATTTTGTCAAAGCCATAAGCTACTGCAGCAGCAGTGGGCTCATCCATGATACGCATTACATTCAGTCCGGCTATTACACCAGCATCTTTCGTTGCACGCCTCTGTGCGTCGTTGAAGTATGCAGGTACAGTAACCACAGCATTTTTAACAGGACAGGATAGGTAGGCTTCGGCAATATCTTACATTTTAGTAAGGATCATGGAGGATATCTCCTCGGGGTAAAATTTCTTTGCCTCCCCTTTGTGTTTGACCACAATTTGAGGCTTGTCAGCAGGACCTTCCGCAACAGCAAATGGCCATAGTTTAATGTCGCTTTGAACGGAGGGATCCGAGAATCGCCTTCCTATCAATCGCTTCACAGCTGAAAATTATATTAATTATACCATATATAAATATTAAACATGAACTTTTAAAGTTTTATAGCACGAAGACAACAAATAAAATAAATACTGAAGAGCTCACTGAAGATGGTGTTGGTGGGGTTCATGTCGATTTGGTTCTTGGCCGCATCGCCTACATGTCTCTCAGTGTCAGTGAAGGCGACACAGGATGGAGTGGTACGGTTTCCCTGGTCATTTGCAATGATCTCCACACGACCGCGGTGCCACACGCCGACACACGAGTAAGTCGTGCAGAGGTCAATCCCGATTGCTGGATGCTCTTTGTTCGCCATTACTGTAATTTATGACAAATTAATTGATGCAACAATCAAACACAACTAGCATATTCAATTAAACAGAGTTTTCAATTCTCTCCCCCTCTGATACTATTATACAAAAGCAAATTCTATTCAAGAAAGAAGAATTAAAAAAAATATTTCAATTGTATTTACCTGATTTCTTTTAAATTAGGGTGTCAAACGTTGAAAGTAGTTGGAAATGCAGATCAATTTCCTTGGATGAGGTTTATGTATTACAGCTAGTAATTTATAAGGAGGTACTGAAGCGTAAGCAATTAATTAATAGCTGACGCTTTGAGAGGAGAGGCGTGGAATGTCTTAATTTAATATATAATGAAGAAAAAGTGCGTTATGCATGCATGCCAAAATCTAGGTAATTCATTTTTTTTAATTGTAACACAAGAGGGACGGTCAATTATCACTGTCTTGAAATAATAAAATACATTATTTTTTTTCCTGAAACGACCAATCAACTCCTCTCTCTCCGAGGTGAAGTTGGACAGTCTAATTTTAATGAATGATAGATTATATCTGATACTTGGTAACTGAAAGGGACAGCAACTGATTTTGATATTTTAATTAGTTCTCATTGCATTGTAAAATGTAATATTATATCATACACTTGTTATAGACATTTTCGACATTAGTTTACTTATGTTACAATAAAATTACTATTTAGTAGAGATGAAACTTCAAATGAATGATTTTAGAAAAATGATTTTACAATGTTAACATTCGAACTCATTGTTAAAATATGAGATAATAATGTTAGATAGGTATTGTTATAATTGGTGTCAATAATAACTTGTGACCCTGCAATCCTCTCCTTAGTTAAAATAGTAACGATGGTAATTAGATTATGGTGCGGTTTCAAACCAGCATGCAGGGTATTTTGCTACTTTCTTCAATATTTCTTCCTGTCTAATTAACCTGCATAATTTTCATGAGCTGATTGAATTAAAAAAAGTTCAGGGATTTTAATTGAACAAAATCGAATAACTCTGGAACCAAAAACAAAAATTTTGGTACTTTTTTCATTTTTTCCTGTCTAACATGAGCTGATTGAATTAAAAAAGTTCAGGGACTCAATTGAACAAAATCGAATAATTGAGAAACCAAAAACAAAATTTTCTCTATTTTATATGCAATTGTGCCTCCTCAACCAACTCAATTTAACCTCGATTTATAAGTTTATCAATCAAGAACTATAAAGTGGAGAAAGGAAAAATGGGGAAAAAACAAAAAATGCTTTAATATAAACCAACCATAATGGATAAATATCATTTGCTGACCTCATGCTTTACTTCTTATCATGATTCGAATTCAAAATAAACTCCTACATTTTAAATTCAACATCATGGATAAATAAACATAGTAATATAATGCAAAAAACTTCTGACCCCAAATCCATATTAATAAATTTATGTCACAAATAATAAAGTTATGTCACAAATTATATTTTTTTGAAATAATTTATTTTGACTTTATTTTGGTACGGTACAAGAGTGATCAAAATAAAATAAAAATCTTGTGTATTTTTTATATGAAACTAATTTAGATAATAAATAAACATATCTTATGAGTTAATTTTGTTATTTTAACATGAACCAAAAGCATTTAACATTGGCTCCCCTTTGTACCTTACTTTAACAACATGCTACTACACTCAAACTAGTGCTCGGCAGCGCAAAGCATGGACCCTCAAAAACTTATTATGGTTAATTTTTAAGATAATTTTATATTATTATTTTTTATTAAATTGAATCTTTAAGACACCCATGAAGTTAATTCCAAATAAGCACATATATTTTTATAACTATTTTACATTGAGAAGACACATTAAACGAATAAGAAATATCTAACTGAAGTGCAGAAAATAAAGTTGCATGCAACTGCCATAAAAATAATAGAAACTGATAGCAACTGATAGCAACTGATAAAATGAATTAAAAATAATAAAAATAATTGCTTCCCTGAAATAAAAATAATATCTCTATAAAATCATTTTTAATAAAATGATTTTAATAAAATGAAACTCGTTTTTAATTAAAAAATAATATCTCTATAAAATCATTTTATAAAATCATTTTTAATAAAAATAATATCTCTATAAAATCATTTATTAAAATCATTTTTTAATTTAAAAATGATTTTTATAACTATCAGTTGCACTAGTTGTATTTCTAGCTACATTAATTAATTAGAACTGAAGACTCTAATATACTATTAGTAAAATGATTTTTCTAAATAAAATGAATTAGAAATGACATTGCCAACGTGGAAATTTAAAAAAAAAAATCATTTTTATAAGATAAAACTTGCTAATTTATAAAATTCTCACACACTCCTCATTCTTATATTTTAGTCAGTCAACTTCGATGGATAGTTTTTTAGGCTTGGTTGGGCTAGTTTGTTCTTAAGGAAGAAAGTTCAGTTTGTGGAGAACAATACAATACTTTTACTATTCACTGGTTCTTTCTGAGTCAGAGGGAATATGAAATTACTATTATAATCAGACCTAATTAATTAGAGGGAAGAGGAGTGGGCGTGCTCCTAAACAAATAAAATATAAGCAATCGAATGGTCACAAATCCTACCAATGTAATTATGTTGTTATTGCCATGACTCATTTTAAGTTGTAGGAATTAATACTCATTCAATGGTAGACGAAATGGGAAGGGAAGATAAGGGGGCATAGGTAATACCCTGCTTTCTTTTTTTGTAAGTATTTTTCAATTTTCATTCATTTTATGCTATAAATTAAATCTAGAATTTTTTTAGATATGCAAGTCGTTAAAATAAAAGGTCATACGTAAACTAAAGACCGCTATGAAAATTTGACAAAAGAATCCTCCTTTTGGGCTGCCCATTGTTAGCAAAAGAAGGGTCAAGGGCAAAATGGGCACTGAGGACGAAGCGCGTTCCTTCACAGTGCTCATTAGTGTAATTCACACTAGTTGAGTTTAAGAGTTGTTGTAATTAAGAACAAACCTCCAATTTTGAGATGTACATATTTTTTTATTAATATATTGACGGCCGGCTACTTGCCAGCTGTCCTTCAAAAAAAGAAAATTTGACAAAACTCGGATGATGCATGGCCAAACATGTCTTGATTATACGTACAGACATATATATATATATATATATATATATATATATATATATATATATATATATATATATATATTACATTTTTCTAAAATTCCATTGATATTTGGAAGATCAAATAAGAGCATCAACTTCTCTGTTCGGTATCCTTGCATTCCTGGACTGGAGAAAAGCAACAATCATACAAAAAGAATCCACAAATAAGAAACTTTGATAAGAAAATGCTTATTAATAAGTAGAATAAAATAGAATGCTCAAAAAATAAAAGCTATATTATTACTATAAAAATTTAATCTTTTTTAAATTTTTTTTAATAATAGGACTATTTGCTTGTTTATTTTACTTATGTACTCTTGTAATTGAATATGTAGCATCCTCAACTTTAGTAATAGTGCATATTCAAGGAGGGGTGAGGAAAGAGATCGTAAATAAGAGTTTAAATATAATTTGGGCTTACTATAGACATTAAATAGTGATATTTTGGTTGAAAGAATTATATATTAAATTTCCCTCGGATAGGTGTAAGAAAGAAATGAATATAAATTAGTCTTACCTAATATTATCCGAAAATAAATAAGCACAAGATTTATTATTATTTTTGCAAATATGTATAGAAGTGATAGTTTTTTAAAGATTAGATGGTAAGTCATTTCCATTAATCTTCTTTCATTAAGATTTCATGAACTCCTCAATAATCCGGTGGCCAGTCTTCCTAAAACATCTCAAATCCACCAATTAACAATTACATATGTATAGTTTCTAAACCAACAATTAAGCATTAATCAATTTTTCAATAATAATTCATCTGATGTTATATGTTAAATTTAGATTTATATTGTCAGATATATGTCCTTAAAACTTATAATTACCTTTGAAATAACTCTCAAGCACTGAGCTATAAGAAATTAAAGGTGATACGTACACTAAAGAGTTGTATAAGAATTTAACAAAACTCCAATTAATCCTTAAAACTGCATGGCCAAACATGGTATTTGCTGCAAGCACCTGTATTAATATTAACTAGTCTATGACGATGCATACAGGTCAAGATTCTACAGATAATTTTTTTTACTGAAATATATAACATTGACATTAATTAGGAAGATGAAATGAGCATAAACTTCTGTTCAGTACCATTTCATGCCTGGACTTGCAAAAAACATAAATCATACAAAAAAAGGTCCACATATACGAAACTTTGATAATAAAATGCTTAAGAAGTAGAATAAAAATAGAATACAACAACACATATCACCGAATAGAGTCACACTATCGGAGTTACTTCCCTTTGGATGATTTCAAGGTACTTTTTACGAGCATTAATTTCATCGATCCCAGCATGATGGTTTGTGTCCAGCCATGCAATGACCTCATCTGCAGCCTCCTCCACCCATTTCTTGCCAAAAGCAGACACGCTAGAAAATGGGTCTCTAACAGAGGCTTTCATCTTGTAGGCAAAATTCTCGAGAGAATTCAATGCAGCAGCCCTCGCCTTGTGTTCCTCATCTTGTGCTTTATAACAGGCTGCTGCTTCAATCATTTTATGAATCTCTTCTGTTGTCAGACCACCATTCTCCTTACTAATTGCAATTTTCTCATTCTTCTCTCTCGTGCTTATGTCTTTGGCCGTGAGATTTAGCATTCCGCTGTCATCAACCTCCACAGATACACAAATGTTTGATTTGCCCCTCAGTTTTGGTGTGATTCCAGATATGTTAAACACGGTCAAGGATGCTAACTCACACTCTTGTACTTTTATCAGGAAATTCGACAGGTTGTCTGAGCAGGTGGTGAAGAGCAGCTCTTTTTTTGCCGGGATAGGGGTATGCTTCGGAATGAGCACATTTGTTATTGCTCCATCTTTGCTTTCCAACCCAAACGACTGAGATGTGATGTCTTGGAGCTCGAATATGTTAAACTTCTTAGAGTCTTTGTTGCTGCTTAGAATGGCCGCTTGAACAGCAGCACAGTAGACAACTGTCTCATCAGCATTCATGCTCTTGCAGAGCTCCTTCCCATTAAAGAACTCCTGATATTTAAATGATCAATTTGCACATTAGCCTCGCTATACATTGTGGATATTGATTTTATCCTTTTTACTTTGCAAATTAGTTTTTTTTTTTTTTTTTGAGGAAATGTAAGGATCGGCGTCCTTACTTTATTAAATGCAAGATCAAAGTTTGTAGGTTTCGAAATAAATATTTTACATTGCAAGGAAAAAAAACTGATCCAAATTGTGTTGAACCTTAGTAACAACAAAAAAAAATTGAATACTGTTCTAAATAAAAATAAAATAAAACAGATTCAAATTACATATTAGTTTTTCATTTATTGATTAATTAATGTGGAAAAAAATTCATAAGGAAACGTTACCTGCAGAAGCTGCTGTATCTTGGGAATTCTTGTGGATCCGCCTACCAAAACAACCTCATCTATGCAGCTCCTTTCCATTTTTGCATCTTCAAAGCACCTCTCCATACAGCCAATGCTTCTTTTGAAGAGAGACATGTTAAGTTTCTCAAAATCTTTCCTGGTTATAGCACTACGAAAATCAATTCCGTCATATAAGGCATCAATTTCCACTACAGTTTGGGCATTAGTTGAGAGGACTCTTTTTGCCTTCTCACAAGCTGCTCTTAGCCTTTTCAGAGACCTTGGTTTATTGCTAATGTCTCTTTTCTTCTCCTTAATGAATTTTTCCACCAAGTGACACACCATGTTGTTGTCAAAATCTTCACCACCCAGGTTAGTGTCACCAACAACAGCCCGGACTCTAATGGTGCCCTTATTAATTGTAATAATCGACACATCAAGATTTCCACCACCAAGGTCAAAAATTAACAAGGTTTTCTCGCTGGAGCTTTTGGTACTAACTTTTTGCGAAAAGTAGGCAATTGCTGTGGCGGTCGGCTCATTGAGTAGTTGCATCACATTAAGGCCTGCAATGACTCCTGCATCCTTGATAGCTTTTCTCTGAGAGTCACTGAAGCAAGCAGGGACACTAACAACAGCATTTGTCACCTTAGAACTGAGATAGGCCTCAGCAATCTCTTTCATCTTTGAAAGGATCATAGCAGCGATTTCCTCTGGAGCGAAGAGCTTCTCCTCATTCTTGTATTGGACTAAGACCATGGACCTGTTTTGATCACCACCAAGAATTCGAAATGGTAGAAATTTTCTATCATTCTGGACTGACTGATCTGAAAAGCATTTACCGATCAAACGCTTGACATCTACAGAAAAAAATGAAGCTTTAATAAGTCTAAAAGAATGCACTTGAAGAAGAAAAATCTGTAAGGCAGGTAGAGGTCTTACTGGGAATGGTGTTTGCAGGGCTTGTCGTGACTTGCTCCTTGTGGACCGTATCACCAATCAACCGACCAGTATCTGTGAAAGCAACGGCTGAACAAGTTAAGAGGCTGCCATACTCGTTTTCAATGATCCTGACACAATTCCGACGCCACACAGCTACGCTTGAGTAGGTAGTGCCAAAATCAATACCAATAGCATATTCTTCTGGTTCTATGTACTGCCTGCTCGACTGCCCCGTGCTCAGAAGCGTGGCTTGCATCTTTTTGTCCTTTACTCGGTCCGACTTGCGGTTAATACTCTTAGTTGTGGAGGTCTTGTTAGGATCATTCTCAGTTTGTTTGTAAAATAAGGCTTCCCACACTCGCTTTGAGAATCCTCAGTGTTATTATTAGTTATGGTGATGCCGTTCCTCATTCCACTGGAAATTTCCACACCCGTAACGGCCAGAGTACCATATTCATGTATTTGAAAGCCTATGTTGAAATGGCAACCATTTGGAGATAAAGAAGTTCCAGAGATCTCAAATTTTCCAAGTAAATTGTTCTCGGTGGTCACTCCACTCTCACCCTCATAAACCTCCACAAGGACTTTTGTCGTTTTGGATGTAAATTTCATTTCCTTTTTGGTGGGAATAGGTGTGTGTTTTGGGATGAAAACAGTCATCGTCTCCTGTGAGGTCTTTATACCTAAAGAAAAAGGTGTAACATCAAGCAGGGACAAACCTCGAACTCCTCTGTTCTCTGTCAAACTGCAGATGAATGCTTGAAAGGCTGCTCCATATGCTGTAGCTGTTTCCAAGTGTTCGCTTAGATTGAACTTCTTACCTTCAAAACACCGATGGATATAAGATCGTAATGAGGGAATCCTCGTGGAGCTACCCGCAAGAATGACCTCATGTACCATATCTACACCGATCTTGGCATCTCTAATGCACGTATCAATTATTTCTACGCACTTTAAGAACAACGCCTTGTTGAGTTCATTGAACTCTTCTGAACTATTGGAAACCTCAAAGTTTACATTGTTATCTAGAGGACCCATGCTGATCATCATTGGTACTCTATCGGCACCAAAGGACAAGGCAATCTTTGCCTGCTCACACATTGCTCTAAGCTCACTTAAAGCCCTGGGATTGTTGCTAATATCTGTATGTTTTGTTCTTTTGATCAGGTCAATAAAATGATCACCCATGGTGTTATCAAAGTCCAATCCACCGAGGTGAATGTTACCTGCAGTGGCTCGCACTTTGCACATGTCCTCTTTAACAGTGACTATAGAGACATCAACAGTTCCTGCCCCAACATCAATTATAATCATGTTATGCTCCTCAGGCTTACTTCTGAGTATAGGCCATGCCACTACTTTAGGTAATGTCCTGGAGCTTTTGGACGGCCTCTTCATGCCATAGTACAAAGCACTAGCTGCTGGAGCATTAATGATTCGCAAGAAATTAAGGCCGGCAATCATACCGGCTTGTCTGATCTCTTGCCGTTGTTCGTAGTTGAAGTGAACTGGAACAGTTATCACAGCATCTATGATTGTGGCACCAAGTTTTATCTGAGCATTCTCTTTCATTTGCATCAGTATCATTGAGCAGATTTCCACTGGGGTGAAATGCCATAATTTGTTCTTCCAAAATACATTGATGAACAACCTATCATCGGAACCGGCTCTAACTTTGAATGGCCACAGCTTCATGTCATTTTGGACCGAAGGGTCAGAGTACCGCCTACCAATTAAACGAATGACATCTGTTGCATTAAAATAAAAAATATCTCCAGTTACAACTCCTGATTTTCTATGTCATATATATCTGTAATGCTATCATTTTACAATTTCAATGCAAGGCTCCAAGGTGAAAATAAAAATTCAATTCACCATGCTACAAAATAGTGCAGTGGGGTATATTGCTATCTTCAGTTAATTGAAAGAAGAGAAAACAAAGAAGAGAATTGATTAACTATATTAGTAGCCAATGCATCACTACAATTAGAAGAAGACAGAAAAAAAAAAATACTGGCCTCAGTTATGAACCTAATGTACAAGTTACAACCTATAAATTAACAGTTTATTAATGTGATGTTGCATGATAATCAAGTAGCCCATTCATTCTTAGAGATAACTAGCTCTTGAAAACATATGCATACAAGGGTACTGGAAAACACAGAGTAAAAAAAAATATATATAGTGATTATATAAGAATTATGCTTACAATCATACACATGAAAAAAGGCTATGTATTCAAAAGTTAGGTGCTAAACCACAGAGAGACAAATAACGTAAAATAGTGACCATACAAAAATTAATTAAGGTAAATAATAAACAAACAAAAAGGGCTGACCAAAAATGGTGTTGGTTGGGTTCTCTGTAGCCTGCTTTTTGGCAGCTTCACCGACAAGCACTCCCAAGTCGGTGAAAGCCACGTAGGACGGCATAGCAGAGCAGCCAAAGTGGCAGCCGTCAAAGTCAACAACACGTGTATAGGCAGAGCCCAGGTCGATTCCGATTCCCATTCCCATTTGGATGGGAGGCCGGGGCCCCTTCCTCTGCTCCATTTGATATTTGATCACACCTCAAATTAATCTTTTGGTTTTCCTTTTGAGTTCAGAAGGCGTTTCGTTTGGAATAATTATAATAAGAATAACAATATATAATATAAGGCCCCAGCGAGTACTGGGCACAGTAGGGAAGGTTGACAGTCTCCTAATTAAGTCTTTCATCCATAAAAGAAATAATAAATGCGCCAATTCGTGCGCTTAGTTTCCCAAGAATAAATTAATTTCCCATAACAATTATTTTCAAGCACATATAACAAGGTTACGTTCAAACTTCTGAATTTACGGACAATTAATAATCATGGCAAATGCTTATATGTCAATATTTCATCCCTAAACCTAAATAAATATATTTTGTAAAATGTTAAGACCTATATAATAAAAAATATTATAATTAGTCGTATGACATTTCCTACACAAAAATATGTTCTTTTTTCAATGGTGATCAGTGAGACTATACAAATATATATAAACTTTCTTATCGTTTTACTTTGATCATTTTTTGGTTAAAAAGGCCAAAGGCCCAGTTTCATTATAAAACGAAACAAAGAGTACAAAAGATAACGGTTCAATATAAGATGAAAAGCACAGATAGCTCTTCCTGTCACCAAATTCTAACTACCACTTAGAACCCTAGCGTGCATCATACCACGAGACACTAGAATCTAACTCAAATCTACAAACAAACGATTTGGCAACACTGTGTACCACAGTCAACACAATCAACACAAGTATCAGGATATCTAAACACAAAGCTGTCAGTTACTTGTTCAAGCATTCTCAGTTGTCTCAGTGGAAGACTCTCCAAGGTGGAAAGAAACACTGTCTCCCTCGCCTGGCCAGATAACTCTCAAAGGAATAGCATCCAGCTCATCTTCACGGGGAATCCAATTGTGTGTAGCTGCCCTAACCTTCTTTTTAGTCTTTGTATGTCCTGTCCAATATAAAACTAAAGAGATTATTAAAAAGATCAAAGATCGAGCAGTTTTAGGTGAGATGGAGTGGAAGCAGACTTCGTTTCTATGCTTCCACAAGGTCCAACAAGTTGCACTAAATACAATTAAAAATGCAGTTCTCTCAGGTTTAGGCAGTGCTACAGCAAATTGAAAAACTTGTTTTAAAGATTGCCAATGTTGATAATGCAGTTGATTTTTGCCTAACCAATACCATACTTGTTGAATCAAGGGACAAAGCAAAAAAAGGTGATTAGCAGATTCCTGTGCAGTACAGAACATACATTGTGTAGAACCTACCCAACCTTTCTTAGCTAGATTCATTTTAGTTAGAATCCTATTTCTAAAAACCAGCCACATGAATATTTTAATTTTGGGGGGAAGAGGCATGGTCCACCATAAGAGAGGATGTTCATTCAAAACTCCTCTATAATTGAGAATTTGATACATAGAGTGCACACTAAACCTCCCATTACTCTCCCATCTCCAAGCTAACTTATCAAATGCATGTGTGAATGAAAGTTGACTTAGTATTAATAAAAGTTGGGTCCATTCAGACAAGCACACTCCAGTGAGTATGTCCCTAAAATGCACATCCTGTCCCTGTGAGTTTATGACATCAGAAAATAAGATATTTTTGTTAGTGCACTGATTGTACAATTGCGGGAATTTAGTTGAAAGAGGGCATTCGTCAAGCCATATATCTTCCTAGAATCTAACGGTAGATATCTTGCCTGGGGAGTATTTAACACAACTAGAGCCTAGATCTGCTAATTTCATAACACTATGCCAAAAAGGTGAAGGATGAAGTAAATAACTAGAATCAGCAGAAAGAAATGTGATAAGGGTTTTCCAATTGCTATTATAATGAGGGTCTCTATACTTCCACCACCATTTTATTAGTAGAGCTATATTCATATCTCTCAAATCAAGAATTCCTAATCCCCCATATTGTTTGGATAAACTAACTACTGACCAATTAACAAGGGAATATTTTTTCCTAGTTCTATCAGTTCCTTGCCAAAGGAATCTGCACCTTATCCTATCGATATCTTTTAAAACTGTTATAGGTATTTGATATAGTGATAAAGCATATAATGGTACTGCTGAGAGTACAGAGTTGATTAGAGTATGCCTACCCCCAAGGGACAACAATTGCCCTTTCCAATTTTGAAGTTTTTTCTCTACTTTATCAGTCAAAAATCTCCAATCCTTAACAGTAAGTTTTCTATCATGTAATGGGAGACCAAGATATTTAATGGGAAAATTAGCTGTTTTACATTTGAAGGAAGCTGCTAATATTTCTAAGTGAGGCGTATTAATGGCATACATTTCAGTTTTATCTAAATTTATCCTAATACCAGAGACTGCTTCAAAGGCTTGCATAGCCCACCATGCAGCAGTCACTATATTATCAGAAGCTTCTAAAAATAAAATTGTATCATCGGCATAATGGCAATTTGTGATATTGGTATTGTTGAAGCAGTTTGGCCCTAGACCTCTAATGACATTAGCATTTTTACCTTTAGTGAAAATTCTACTAAGAACATCAGCTGCTAGAATAAAAAGATAAGGAGAAAGTGGATCCCCTTGTCTTACTCCTCTTTTACAATAAAAGTAAGGTGTTAATTCCCCATTAACCGTAAGACAAGATTGAGAACTAAGTAACCAACTTTGGATCCAAGATATCCATTTGGTTCCAAAACCTCTACTAGATAAGACTTCTAAGATATAATCCCAATGGATTTTGTCATAAGCCTTTTCAAAATCCACCTTAATAACCACACCATTTTGTTTATGAGATTTACTGTAATGAATTATTTCTTGACCTAAAACTACATTATCCAATATATACCTATGTGGCAGAAATGCTGCCTGGCTATCATCAATGATTCTAGACATAATAGCTTCCAATCGATGAGTAAGTAATTTGGAGATCAATTTAAAAATGCAATTAACTAAACTGATTGGTCTATATTTGTTAATTGTGGCAGCATTGGATTCTTTAGGAATCAAACATATGATGGATTTATTAATTTTATGTAGATTTAAGGAATTGTGATAAAAACTTGAGCATAGTAGTAGAATATCATGTTGAACTAACTCCCAAAAAAATTGATAAAACTTGAAAGGAAAGCCATCTGGACCTGGTGCTCCATGAGGCTCACAATCAAATAGGGCCTTTTTAATTTCCTCCAAAGTAAAGGGTTGCTCCAGAGTAAAATTTTCTTGAGCTGAAACTTTATCATTCTCAGCCCAAAACTGATCCCCTAAAGTGGCATATTTAGTGCCTTGTGTTCCTAAGATTTGTTTGTAATAATCAGTGATATGATGTTTAATTGTATCTAAATCTTGTGTAGGAGTATCATTAATATCCAAAGAATTAATTCTATTCTTTTTTTTTCTATGATTAGCTACCACATGAAAATATTTGGAGTTGTGATCCCCCTCTTCTAACCATTTTTGTTTTGCTCTTTGTTTCCAATACATTTCTTCTTCTAGGTATATGTTTTCTAGTTTTGATCTTAAGGTAGTCCATTCTTCTATTTCATGTTCAAGGAGGTCTCTAGTTTCTCTAAGGATATCTAATTCCTGCAATCTAAGGATAATCATATTCTTCTCTTTCTTATTTTTGCCATAAAAGTTTTTTGCCCAACCTTTGATTTTCCGTCTAAGAAAGCTAAGTTTTTTAGTCCAATAAGTAGCTACATCTACAGAGTTATCCGTAAAGTCAGTCCACCATTTGACAATTAACCTACAAAAGTCTTCCTGCTCTAGCCATAGGGGATCAAATCTAAATTGATAAGTATGATTAGAAACAGGACCTTCTACTTGCATAAGTAAAGGGCAGTGATCAGAGCCATTTTTGTGAAGATCTATAATTGTACTATGGGGATAATGTTGATCCCATCCTATAGAAGTAAAAAATCTATCTAATAAAGCAAAATTGCAGCCACTAGACCATGTGAATTTTCTAGTATGGAGTTTATGTTCCACTAAATTATGCCTACTGATGAAGTTATTAAACATCTTACTTATTTTAACATCAAAGTTGGTACCAGATTTTTCTTGAGAATTCCTAATAACATTGAAATCTCCGCTAACCATCCAAAACTTAGTGCACCCTTCCCTAATGTGATCTAATTCTATCCATAAGGCCTTTTTCAGATTCCTAAGAGTAGGTCCATAAACTATTGTATATTGCCATTCTGATTTATCCTTTTTATTAATCAGATGTATATCTAAACAGAATTGATGCATACTATGGGATATAATATCAATCTTATTACTATCGCTTCCAAAAAGAATACCTCCAGATTTTCCAATGGAGGGGAGATAGATCCAAATGTCAAAGCGAGGAGCTAATGATCTAAGTATTCTAACATTAAAAGTCTCTTTTTTTGTTTCTTGGATAGCTATCATGTCAACTTTATATTTAGAAATGTATTCACTAAGTGCCTGTCGTTTCCTAGGTGAGTTCATGCCTCGTATGTTCCAATTCAAAATATTCATAAACTAACTTCCAAATCTCTAGACCTACTATCATTGGAAGCAAAAGAAAATGGAGCTAAATTCTCCAGCTGCACATAAGTCATTGTGCTAGTGTTATTATTATTGTAGTCTAAAGATTGTAGCAATTGCTCAAATTGAGCTCTATCCATATTTTGTATGGCTGGAATTAAGAGTGCCCTGTCGTGAGCATTATTACCTAAGACTATATTGTACACACTAAAGAGTTGCTCAATTTGAGCTTGAGTAAATCTAAGATACGGGAAATGTGAGAGCAGAGGAGTACCTGCTGGTTTAGATAGACCATTAGATTTCCTCTTCTGAGCTCTCTGTATCACAGGGGTTTGGGCATGCTTAACTTGAAATCTGAAACTTCTTCTAGGTATGGCCTTATTGTATCTCCATGCATGGACTGAAATAGGATCATCAGCTTGGGTATATTCTGTTGAAGTTTCTGAGATGTGAATCAACTCAGGAGTATAAGGTGGAGAAGGTTGCTGAGAAGAAGGGCAAGTTTTTTTTGTAGGAGACCTGGGTTGATGAGCCCACTGCCTAGGATGTTGCACAGTTTTCTTGAACTTAGTGTAAGATTTTCTCTTAGGTGATTTAGAAGGCCCCCTTCTGACAGTAGTGTGAGGGGAGAATCTCACTGATTTACCACTGCCGGTGCCTTTCTGTGGCTGTTTTTTCTTCACTGACTTAAGTTTTTGGGCTTGTAATTTCTGAGCTCTAACCATGAGTGGTTCCTTATCAATCATCTTGTCGAGGAGGTCAGTTATAATGTCACTATCGGAATCATCAGCTGGAGGTATAGCAGCATTGTGGGGAGTAACAGGAGGAGAAACAGGGGGTGGAAGTGCATGAAGGGTGTGTTCTGAAACAGAATGCTCCCCACTTTCAGATTCGGAAACTTGTTGGTGTTTATCGGTATTGGTTCGAGAAGGAGGATGGGGAGTAGGGTGGTTTGGTATTCCAGAAGTGGAACCTGGCCCATGAAGGATGGAATTAACAGCATTCTGGAAAGAATCGTCATCAGAAAAATCTGAATCAAAATCTTCCAGATATGGTTTGTCTGTTTTACACTTATCTAAAGGAGATTTTCCTTTCCCCTCAGGAGGTGATGTACCCACCTCTGGTTTATCATGTGAATGTCCCTCTGAAATGACAATACATCCTCTTCTTCTAGTAACTAATGGTGATATGAGAGGAGTAGAGATGGGCTGTGTGGTATAGAGTGCCCTTTGGACAGGAGGGGCTGAAGCAATATTCCTGTTGGAGATAGGTACAATTGGAGTATCAGTTCTGAGTGGTATGACAGGAATATCAGGTGGAGGCTGAGTAGTAGGATCAATCTGCATTTGGTGTGGTAATGGGTGTGGTGCCACTGGTATTGGGTGTGGAGGAACTGGTACTGGGATTTCTGGTTCAGGAGCTGGAAGTGGCCTGACACCAAATAAGGTACCGTTTGGGTATGGCCTACCATTCAATCGCCCTCTCCAGGCATGAATGCTTTCAGTTTCCGCAGTTTCGATCTCAAAATCAATATCAGACGTGGTCACAAAACCGGTTGGAGACCGATGAGTCAGATTGTGTTGTACTGGTAAAGCCGATATATCGCCTATACCAATACGTACCCTTGCAAACCGGTAATCATACCGGAAACGGGTACCCGGGTCAAGTTCTAACACTACAGCACCATAAGGACTGAAAACTCTGGCGAATTCATCCCAAGACCACAAATCATAAGGAAATGTATGCAATCTTACCCAGACTGAAGTTAATCGTCGTCCCGTGTTGAAATTTTCATCCCATCGCAATATCGGAAACTGTATGTCTTCCATTTTGAGCCACTTTCTCCGAGTTGCTGAGAGGAGCCATTCCTCAGAGGGAGTCTGAATGACATACACAAATTCGTCAAAGACAGCGACTCTCCACTTGAAAGGAGGATATGATGCTCGGAGAACTCGCTCTACTTTTTCCGGCCCCCAGGCTGCTATATCGTCAAGTAGAAAGCTAAGCTGTAACTCGCGATTGATTGCCTCAGAATCTGGGGTGGAATTGAACATGAGTACAGGCGGTTGGATTTGTCGAGGAGCTGACATCTCCACAGGTATGGCCGGTTCGGGAGGAACTACCGGAGGTGGAGGTCGCGGTGCTCTAACTTGCACTGGCCGATCGGGAGGAGTTTGAGTCATCTGATGGAGAGGGGGAGGTATCGGCTGCTGGAGTGGAAGAGAAACACGCAGCTGAGGCGGGATCTGACCCGAATACGGTCGATCAGACATAGCTTGAGGATGAAGCGGTTCTCCGGCGGGGAAACTTTGTTGAACCGGAGGTCGATGAGGCGGACGATTGCCAAAAGGCTGGTATCTTGCCCTTGCAACTCCCCGCCTTGCTCCTTGAGGCGCCATAGTCGTCAGAGCACTGGAATCAGTGGAATAGGTGGTCTGTGCTGTGATTGAATAACACTGAGCACCTTTATGTCCAGTTTTGTTACACAAAAAACAAATGAGCGCATTGCGACATTCCTTCGCTTTGTGACCCCGATCGCCACATTTCAAGCATACTGGATGTCTTGGCGTCGATCTGTGCTTGATCTCAGCAATACGTGTCGTAATCATCGAAAAGTTCAGCTCCCGCACGGGCAATTCGTGCTTATGTGGTTGCCTGGGGGGACGCATAAGAAGCGTAGTCTTGTACGATCGATTCGCATTCTCATCGCCAAATAAATTTGGGCCAAACGCCATGAGCGAACGAAATTGAGCTCGGGCCAATTCCATTTGACGGGCTTTCTGTATAGCCATGGAAGCGATGAATTTATTTCGCTTTTGTCTTTTCTTTTTTCCTTTTTTTCTTTTTTTTTTTTTTTTTTTTTTTTGTATTTTTGCTCAATCGCTAAAAATCGCCATGATTATCGCCCGAGCTCTCCTCTCTCTCCTCGAAAATGCGTAATTCTATGATCGTTTTACTTTGATCATAATTTTTTTTTTTTTGTAAAAAACCCGTAGGCCAATGAAATTTGATCATGATCAATAAGAAGGAACAATAAAATTTGGAGATGATGCTGAGTAGTTCGGATTGATTATATAGACACACACACACACATACATAATTATGTTTACATACATATATAATTCGCAATTTTACAAAATATGATCACTGCATATTTCGAATTAAAACTTAGTTATATCACAAAACATTCAAATTTGCTACAAGTCACTGGTTCTTTCTGAGTCAGAGGGAAGATGAAATCACTATTAATAATCAGACCTACTTAATTAGAGGGAAGAGGAGTAGGCGTGCTTCTAATAAACTAATTAAAATATTACAAATCGAATGGTCACAATCCCAATGGATGTAATTATGTTATTATTGCCATGACTCATTTTTTTAGGAATTAATACTCATTCAATGGTAGATGAAATGGGAAGGGAAGACAAGGGGGCATACCTAATACCCGGCCTGCTTCTTCTTCTTTTTTATTAGGATTTTTCAGTTTTAATTCATTTTATATAATTTAAATTTATAATTTATTTTGGGAGATGTACGTACATCGTTAGAATAAAAGGTTATACGTAAACTAAAGACTGCTGTGAAAATTTAACAAAACTAAGATCATACATGGCCAAACATGTCATTTACTGCAAGCTGGCTGTATTAATATTATTGAACTGGTCTATGATGATGCATACAGGTCTAGATTCTACAGACATCTTTTTCTTTTTACTTTTTTCTGAAATCCCATTGATATTAGGTAGATGAAATGAGCATACGAAACATTGATAGGAAAATGCTTAATAAGTAGAATAAAAATAAAATACTGCAATACACATCATGATCTTGCAAAACATGTCTGCTAAATCACAGAATAGAGACATACTTTGCTTTCTGATGATGTCAGGTGCTTTAAGGGACACTGACCTTTTAACTTTACAGCGAATAAAACAAGGCACATCATAAATTACAGCCATAAAGTTTGAGAATGCAACATTAATCTGAGAAATAAGAGATATGATACTACTTGCCATATTGTATAATAACCATCTCGTGCAACGGTTGTCTTATATTGAACAATCATATATGGGCGTTGCATCCTTGAGATGTTATTCGGGGCCGTATATATAAATGGATACAACATTAATGAAAAGGAAATTAAGAGGTGCATGTTATTATGGTGCCTTAGTTTTCTTTATTGTTGGATGGAAATATATAGGTGCATGCTGATACTTACTATTTCTAAAAAGTACAAAGCACAGATCGATCATTCATTGTATATATGTATGTATAAAGAAGCAACCATTTCCTCATAACAATACCATATATTACCACGACAGCAAGAGCAAAGTGACTTTGACTTGCATATAGCTACTAATCAATTGCTAGTGTTGTACCTCTGCGTTGCAACAGGACATATTATAAGAGAACAAAAACAAATTCTCGTTCAATAATTCATTTATTGTGGAAACAAATCTCATTTTTTTATCATCTACATCTTAAAATCAGTTACGTTGAGGCTAAAAAAGCATAATGCCATCTATTTTGTAAAATTAAAAAACAATTTTTTTTTAAATAAATAAAAAAAATTATGTTAATTTTTTTTTAAGATTAAATTTATAACTCGTACACTACGCACAATAGCTAATTACTTGATACATCTGATGGCAATATTATTGACCGAGAATTTAAAAGCATATATCACTAACCATTTCTTATGTTATGTCGCCACCGTGATAATTATATAAGATGGTCGTTTGACGGACTAATTAAAAAAAAAAAATCAAGCCGGACTATTTATATAAGATGGTGTTTTGACGGAAATTAACATATTCTTTAAATGATATAAAATAATGGAAAGAAATGAATAGATGACCGATCAATTATCAATCAATCAATTCTTTTTTTAAATGATATTTTAAAAATTAAAAGAAATTATAACCAATCTAAAAGTCGAGTATCTGACAATCAAATAAGTGTGACGAATATGTGTAGCGAGTATGTATCTAAATAAATTGAGACTTCTACACGTATAAAAACATAAAAATTGCATAGAATAAAAAATGACTTGATTGGAGGGCTGATATTCAATCTAAAATTTAATTTTTTAATCACAGCTAGCCGTTGGCGGATCAGGACATCTACATGCTTAATAAGAGAGAAGATATCAGTAAATAATGAAGATGCATTACTTTAATTTTAGGAACACAAAATAACACAATTAAAGTATGAATTTTTTTTTGATGTAAAGCGGGATAGTCCCCCTACGGGAGGGACATGGGATCAAATCTGCTTGGGGGCAGAATTGAGGCGTACGAGCTATACTAAAAAAAAAAAAAAATTAAAGTATGAATTGGTGATTAAATAGAAGCAGAGGAGTGGGGTGGTGATTGCCAAAACTGCGCCTTGCTACCTTTCATGGAATCGGGTCTTCTGGTCACCGCTTACTTTTCTTGTTACCTTTCTCGCTGCAAGCTCTATGTCAAAGTCAAACAATGCAATAGCATAACCAAAATTTATAAATTCTGCTGCTATTCTTCTCCTATTTTGCAAAGTTCACTTGTAACTTGTAAGTAAAGATTTTGGATGATATTTAAAACCTTTACCTTTCAACTGGGATAGGTGATTCCTCACTTGCTTCTCGCATCCTTTCCAGTTGGCACTGGCAACAGCACAACCTAATTTATTGTAAAAAGAAAGTTACTTGATTTATAAGTTTTAGAGTTTGTTCTTTAATGTTAAATTAAATAACTTGGCAACCCGAAGGTCACTAATCCGAGGTTGACATCATCTTTGCAACTTGTTAATTCCGTTGACAGTCTCTGACAGGTTCCAGTGACAAAGCGCGTTTGCTTCTCTATGTTTGCTCCACAACAACCGGGAAGAATTAGATTGGGATCAATGATACCTTGACCTTGGCAGCCGCTGCCAAGTTTTTCAAAAAAACAAAGAATTAGATTGGGATGTGACCTGATCATGATATGATTTACCCCCTCTCTTCCTAGTCTTTAATTTACCTCTGCAAATTCTGTCTATTATTTCCAGCTTGTGGAATTTTACTTCCAACCAGTTGCCTTATGATTGGTGCTTGTTACAGAGACAACCGAGCTACGGACCGATGATTGATGCTTGTGCATATTGCAGTTGACGAGGGAGAACACGAGAGCTTAGACCCTTTCATATGCTTCAAAAGAAGAAAGGGGCGGTGGGGTGGGGAGGAATGCGCTTTCAGAAGGGGGTAGTTGTGATGTCATTTACATTGTATTTTTATTTTTAGTTTGGTTGTATAGATGGCCATAAATTATGACCTCCAATTCAAGGTGAAAGCTTTTGAGGTCTATGTCATAAATCTGATTTTAAGAATCCCGAGGCAGGAACCAGATATTTACGGTGAGATGAATTATTTGGCAAAACTTTTTCCTATTCGATTGATCAAGCCTGTAATAACAACATCATATACATGTCATGGAACCAACAGTTTAACACATATATATGAACACATAATACTGTGGAACAACTGGAAGAATTGCATTTGGTTTCAAATTTGATGTCACATTAAAAGGACAAAATAAACAAATGACACGATCAACCGCAAAACTTCATTAATTCAGATCAGCATTTGTTTCAGGACATAACTGAATAAAATGATATAACATGTAACTTGCATGTTCAACAAAAGCTCGTTTCTTCGAATTAAAATACAACAAAAGCTCATTTCTTGATAGAGAAACTCATGCTTGCAAAAACTTCATAGGAAATAAATATCCTAATCAAAGGCAAATTAAGTATCAAAATTTGCTTCTAAGATGAAGCAAACAGATCAATGTGCCTTGTTTTACCATAAAAAAAAAAAACATAAAGGTAAATGCAATCAATTTTTCATATACTTTTCTAACTATATATATGTCTTAACGACTATTTTGATAGATCTTGGCTATAATTGGTTCGCAAATGGCTATCAGTTCTTTCAGCTTGGCCTTAGACTCGGCCGGGTCAGGATGAAGATTATCCTCAACCCAATTTAAAGCTTGCATAGTTGCATCATCTATTGCACTCTTATTAGCAGATTTTAGTTTGGGAGCAATTCTGCTGTCCCTCATAGAATTCCTCATATTATATGCATATTTCTCCAATGCATTGCGAGCATCAACCTTCTTCTTATACTCCAAATCCTCAACCCTGAATTTCTCAGCATCATTGATCATCTTCTCTATTTGTGCCTCACTTAGCCGACCTTCATCATTGGTCACAGTTATCTTCCTTTGTTGGCCAGATCCTATGTCTTGTGCTGTGACATTTAGAATCCCATTTGCATCGATCTCGAAGCAGACATTGATCTTCGGTTCCATTTTTGGAGCAAGATGAATTCCTGAGAGCTTAAACTTCCCAAGAAGGTTATTGTCATCGGTTCTAGATCTCTCGCCCTCAAAGACTTGCACAAGAACACTAGATTGGTTGTCGGAACTGGTAGAAAAAAATTTGTCCCTTTTGGTGGGTATTATAGTATTTCTTGGTATTAAGGTAGTCATGATTCCTCCCTGGGTTTCTATACCAAGAGACAGAGGCGTAACATCGACAATAACAAGATCAAGTATCTCGTCATTGCCGTGACCACTAAGTTTTGCAGCTTGTAGTGCAGCTCCATATGCGACAGCCTCATCGGGGTTAATGCTTTTGCAAAGCTCCTTTCCATCAAAGAGCTCTTGCAACATTTGCTGTACCATTGGTATTCTTGTAGAACCCCCAACAAGCACCACTATGTCAATAGCAGTCTTGTCCATGTGAGCATCCTCCAGGCACTTTGTCACAAGTTCCATGCACCTTGTGAAGAGATCCATATTGAGCTCCTCGAACCGAGCCTGGGTGATGTAAGAACTGAAATCAATGCCTTCATAGAGACAAGCAACCTCCACAGTTGTCGAGGCAGCAAAGGAGAGAGTCCTTTTTGCTCGCTCGCAGGCAGATCGCAACCTCCTAATGCTCCTCGGGTTGCCGCTGATGTCCTTCTTGTGCTTCCACTTGATCTCCTGAAGGAAGTGGTTCAACAAACGGTTGTTAAAGTCCTCTCCACCGAGGTGAGTATCTCCAGCTGTTGCCTTGACCTTAAACACACCTTGCTTTATGTTGAGCACCGAGACATCAAAGGTGCCACCGCCGAGGTCAAAAATAAGGACATTCTTCTCTTCAAGCACATAAGTCAATTTCTCAAAGCCGTAAGCCACTGCAGCAGCTGTGGGTTCATCCATGATGCGCATCACCTTTAGCCCTGCTATCTCACCGGCACCCTTCGTGGCCCGTCTTTGGGAGTCATTGAAGTAGGCAGGGACAGTGACCACCGCATTCTGGACACTGCATTAGAGGAAGTTCTCTGCAATCTCCTTCATTTTTTCTAGGATCACAGCGGACTGGCAGGAACTGTTTCTCCTCCCCTTTGTACTTGACTACAATCTTTGGTTTATCGCCGGCGCCTTGAATGACATTAAATGGCCATAGCTTTCTATCGCTCTGGACAGTTGGGTCGGAGAAGCTCCTACCGATCAAACGCTTCGTGTCTGTCTCGAAGAATGATGTGTTTTAGAAAATGTTGTTTCAATTACAGAAAGAGAAAGAACAAACTTATATAATATGCTGATCAGATCAAACAGTAGGGGAAAAGTACTTACCGAATATGGTATTTGTGGGGTTCATGTCACCCTGATTCTTGGCAGCTTCACCAATCAGCCGCTCATCAGCGGTGAATGCAACACATGATGGTGTTGTACGGTTCCCTTGATCGTTCGCAATTATTTCCACGCGCCCGTGATTCCAGACTCCAACGCATGAGTATGTTGTGCCGAGATCAATCCCGATTGCAGCCTGTGCCTCCTTGCTTGGTGCCATTGCTCAAATTCTTGAGGCTGATTGCGTCTGTCTAAATCTAAACTATTTCAAAGTCAAGAGGAGTTCATAAAATCTAAAATGAAAGAAGATATAATTGCTTCCAAGTTTTGGTACTTGGTAAGAGGGACTATTAAATAAGAGCAACTCTAGTTGTCTGTTGGTTTGCCTGATCCTTGCGTCTTAACTTGTGCCATTCTTTCACTCGATTCCCTATGTTTTATAATTAATCGACTCATTTATTGAAATAAATAATTTGGACCAAGTCCTTGCTCTCCTTTTCAAAGGTAATTACCATAAATATATCCTGGGTGCTTTTCAAGTCAAGTCAATGCATGGTTCATGAATTTCCCCACAATTTCACAGTAAATTAATCTCAAGATCTGTAATTTATATAATATAATATGTTATCTTCTCTTTTCGTTAACATTAGTAACAACATTGATAGAATCGTCATTCAAAACTAAGTCCAGATCCTTCGAACGACTGTTACTATTCCTTTAGCAAATTTTGGGTTGCTCATTTCTTTAATTTCCAATGTTGATACGGAGAAGACTGAAAGACACCATCCATAATAATTTGCACACAAAATGATGAGATTTCAAATAATGCTTCGCCTATCCAACTTCTTTTCTGAAATTAGTTTATAGGACTAGTGACAATTAACATCCGTATTTATTTTTGTCAGGTTATTGTCACTTTCTTTAACTGTGGAGAAGACTGAAAGACAACATCCATAATTATTTGCAAATGAAATCATAACATTTCAGTCTCTTTTCATATCCAACTTCTTTTTTTTCCTTTAAGAGAGCCCCTAATGAATTAATAGGTTTGGAGGATGGTTTAAATGTAATAATATAATTAAGTTTTTGGTGTCATCAGATGTCACAGACTCATTTTTTTATTCATATTTCAAATTTTTGAAATTCAAATATATGTCAACCAAAATTGGAGATCTTATTCATTTTCATAAGAGATGCATGCACGTCAAATTTTATTATTCTTGGATTTCAATTTATACTAAATTAAGATGTATTCAAAATTAAATGCATTTTAGTTGTATTTTGCTGATATTTCACTGTTCTTATTTCACCTACTGAGATTGTTAAAAAAGTTATCTGGTAAATAGTTTCTTTGATTTGATGAAATTGTTGGGGGCAATAACCAACTAACCATAAAATATACAATCATTTAAATACATATTTTCAGAAATAACAATAAATACGAGTGCTAAATTTATTTACGGAAATTAAAAAATAAAGTATATTCATTTATTTCTGGCAACTCTATATCCAACCATCGGATATGCTGATAATACTAAGCTGTTAATTTTCCTTATAAATAGCCAGAGATGATTTATGAATTAACAATATATTTAATATTGGATTTGTTTTTAATTTGAATAACATGTTGTATCAAATGTTGGATTTGTTTTTAGTAGGATTTATTTATCCTACTATATGATGAAGAGCTAGCACAGCTATATCGAGTGTCGGATTTGTTTTTAATTTGAATAACATGCTGAAAAATATATACGAAAATGACGTTATAAAACCTAATATTCATACTTTACCTATAGCATAAGTCGAAATCTATATATGAAATCACAAAAGGAACTTGAAACCTAAATAATCAATTATGAGTAGAACATCAAATATAATCTATTTATAATGTATCAGAGAAATTAAGTGTGTTCTGAAAACATTATTACAGGATTCGTCGTTTAACTAGGTACGTACTTGATTCATTGTTTCTGAACTATTCAAAAATAACAATTTAACTATGTAGACAAATAGTAAAAAATTTCCAAAAATATCAAATTTGTTCTCTAAGTATATTTTAATATGGAGATCATATTGAACGGTTCAAATCGATTGTCTGGGCTTTGAAAACATAAATAAAAGATGTGAGGCACGATGAGACATGAAAGATATAAATCATTTGAACCCTCCTCTTTATACATATACTTTTATTTTGTTCACTATGAAAGATTAATTTATATGGAGTTTAAAAGAAGATTTGAAATTTTAAGTATGAATCTTGTTAGTTTTTTCAGTTATATACATTAAAATAAAAAATTGAAAGAGAAATTTAAACTAATGCACCTATAGACTAACATTTATGTTGACAAATAATATTGCCGAATATTTGCCAAGCTTGTTTAATTAGTTCATTTAGATTTAGAACTCAATGCATTGAAATTGGGTATTTAATCTCCGAGCGAAAATGTCACGTAACTTAAAATATACTAAGAGAATATCCATAGTCCACCTAATAACTTTAACTTTTAAAGTAAAACTAAAATTCCAAAGTATTCAAAAAATATTATTTAAAATATATAAATATTATTTTTCAGATACAGATACCGTATGGATATATATTTATCAAAAATATATAGATATTATTTAAAAAATTTAAACTTCATAATATTTATCTAATTATAATGATGAATAATATATTTTTTTTATCATATATATTAAAATGTATGGTATATATCTACCATTTCGATACGAATAATATTAGTATTCGTATCCACAAGAATATTTGGATATCGGATATTCATATCTAACTATTTGAATACGGTTAATGAGACGCTCCATGGTGGTTCATAAAAAACCATTCCACAAGTTTTTGATGAGAATAAGTGAGACATTCATGATGGGTCATAAGAATATCATTTTTTTCACCTATATTTAAATTTAGGTTTGCACTTTAAAAATTTTTACGGAAAGAATAATAATAAATAAAAATTATGATTCTAACTTTCAACATTTTTTCTAACATTAATTAAGATATGGGAGAAAACTAAAAAATATATATAGTGTCATATTAAAAACATATATAAGTGTGCCATATTTCGCCAAATGACAAACTTACCTTCTACACAAATAAAGATATCTACTAGCTAGAATTTTTTTCTAAATTACAAATCACTTTTCATTGAATATGTAAAAGTAAGAAGAAAAACCCTATATTTCAACATAGAGAAGTTTCTTTTTTACATATTTTTAAAATTATGAAATAATTAACAATTAACTTACTGCATTGAGCAATAAAAAACTTGAACGAAATAGTAACACTAGATGCAAGGAGAGACAAGGTGATGCACGAGACTTTCGAGAGAGTTTGAAATTACAAATAATTAACTCACAGAATTGAGTAATACATCGACTGTGGCGTTTATATATCTAAATAACATAATAATTTTGTAATATTACAAATAAATGATTTTGTCCAAAATAAAATCATATAGGCATGTGTCGAAATGACCTTGATAAAGTTTGACTTATTTATTGTTTAGCAAACTCAAAAACTAAATACTTAATAAAGGTCTATAAATACTTAATTGACATTTGATAATTGCTATGAGTCAAACCAAATTAAGTTTGAATTGTTTTAAAAGGCAGTACGGAAATGGAAATCATGTAAAAATTACAAGTTTTTAATAAAAGCATTACTTGGATCTTTTTCAAGACGGGGCAACATATAGCAACTTGTTTTTATTTTTATTTTTTGAATGTGCAATTATAACATGTATTAAAATAAACAAAATTGTATTACTTTGTTAATTTACTTTGGAATTTTAGTTTAAATGTTCAATTATAGCATATATTAAAATAAACAAAATTGTATTACTTTGTTAAAATATCCGATCGGATCCTTAAAAGAAACAGGCATGGTTTTACAGTACTTTCAGCTTCATTTTCAACCCAATATCAATTTGGGCATTAAATGCTCATTGAACCTCCTTTCTACAATATATGTGACGCGGATTCAGATTCGAATTTGGACTCGCTTTGAAATGTGTGCATTTCCAAGATGGTCTTTGCATTTTCATTTCCTAAGTAATTTATGTTTGCATATTTCCTATAATATTTATTTTTGAATATTTTCTATGTTGTAATTAATGTTTTAGTATTTCGAATGATGCATGAAATATGTTATATATGGAGAATGTTGTATGAAATAAAAAAGAGTTGAATCAAATATATTTTCATCTAAGATTTCTCTTCTTTGCTACTTAGCACAATATTTATTTCTAATAACGCTTAACTATTTCAAGACAGTGTTTGCGCGCATCAAGTAGTACCAGAACAAGTTCTCCTCTTATTGTTCAATATCTCACTAAACCAATAATACCTGTACACACTGTACACACGGAGTAGGGTTTGTATAGAATAATCGTTGTACCTCACAAACAATATTATATTTTTGTTGACAATAAGCAATCATGCTTCGTATTAATTTATACAAAATGATGCTGAATTAGATTCAAATATTATTTTGACATTGTAATGTTAAATTAAATAATTCTTGTTTTTTTATGCAAAACACAAAGTTTTGTCATACTAGTATTTATATTACATAATTATCGTTTGGTAGAATAGGCTATAATATGCTATATACATAATTAGATACCAGCCAGATTAATTATGTGTTACTTCTATATCAAATTGCAGCAGAAAAATGAGGCAAGGATTTCTGAAGAAATTGGCACAATTAGTGTGTATCTTTTACATCTTATTTTTAATTTAATATTAACGGGAGGATGCTGGCAGAAACCTCCCCAAGTATAGATGTACGTAATTATGGCGGACATGCCGAAGGTGTTAACGACGATAGCACGGTACCTTTTACATCTTATTTTTTCATTCTATTGAAATTCTTGGACGTTAATCCGTGGAATTTGAAGGAATACGTACATATATATATATATATATATATATATATATATATATATATATATATATATATATATATATATATATATATATATATATATAGTAAGTCTACGGTGCTTTGCAAAGTAAACCACCCCGTTTACTTCGGGCCATTTTTTGGATTTTGGAAATCCAAACAATCGATCCGAACCGTTCAACATGATTATATATAAAAATATTAGTATTGTGAAAAGGGCACTATTTTCAAAAAAAAAAATACGTTCAACATGATCCGAATACGTTCAACATGATCCGAATACGTTCAACATCATTCTGCTAAGGGCACTATTTTCAAAAAAAAAAATATTAGTATTGTGAAAATGCAAGTAGCAAATATATAAAAATGATTATATTTTGAAGCATATTTTACCTGTTTAATTGAATATTTTATTTCCTTGGCTTTTTTATTGTGTTGTCCGCCCAATGATTTATATGATGCAAAAATCCTGTAATTAACAAAAATTAATTAACAAAACTACTACATTTTTGCAAAAATTAATTACTACGTTCCAACAACATTTATTTTGCTTTGTACCATAGATCATATGCAAGTCATATCCAATCATCATTGAGTCTAAATTCATAGTAGTGACCCAAAAAACATCATGTCCTGTGCATTCTATATCAATAGTACATTATGCTTGGAGTGGTACAGATTTTTGTGTTCTCCGGAGTTTAGTTTTTGATTCAATTTTCTGTACATTAGAGCATAGTTCAAGCATATAGCAAGGTTCTAACAAGTCTTAGGGACATCTCAGATTTTTTATATGGTTATCAGAGGGCTTAAGTATTTATTTTGGAGCTCTAACTCACTCACTGTCCTGCAGTTCACCTCTTTTTTATATATCAATAGTACATTATGCTTGGAGTGGTACAGATTTTTGTGTTCTCCGGAGTTTAGTTTTTGATTCAATTTTCTGTACATTAGAGCATAGTTCAAGCATATAGCAAGGTTCTAACAAGTCTTAGGGACATCTCAGATTTTTTATATGGTTATCAGAGGGCTTAAGTATTTATTTTGGAGCTCTAACTCACTCACTGTCCTGCAGTTCACCTCTTTTGACAGCCAAAATCCATTAGCAGGGTCAAAATCCATGTCCTCCGAACTTGACGACATTTCTCTAAAGATATGCATACAACGAAAAGATTAAAATTTCTGAATTATTTGTGCTAATTCAGAAAATTATTTGTGCTAATATATAAATTCAGAAAATAAAATTATAATTCAAAAAAGAAATTAATTTGTGCTAATTCAGTAAAATATACCTTGATGAGCGCCTAGAAGACAAAGGGGTTTAAATCAGCCTTCTTCTTCTTGTTCCTTTTCCTCTTTTTCGAAAGCCACTAGAGCTTGATCCATCGCTCCAGATTCCATCAATGGATTAATTCTCATTTGCATTTTTTTTCTACAGATTAAGAATGCCATCAATGAAAATTGCCATGTGCAAAGAGAACCCAACATCATTATGCATTTTTTCTACTAAGATTAAAGCTTAAAAATACTGAAGCATGAAAGATGCCAACAGAACAGAACAAATTTGTCAAAGAAAAAGAAGGGTCAAAATGGAAATTTGTCAAATTTGTCAGACAAAACTTACGATTGCCTCCAACTATAGCCTCCGCGGCGGCTCCTTCACGGTGGTGCGGCGGCCACGGCGGCTTCTCCACGGCGGTGGTGCGGCGGTCACGGCGGCTTCTTCACAGCGGCTTCTCCAGAGATGTAAATACGGTGCCAAAATCTAGGGAAATTACAAATCTGGGGATAGAATTGAATACTGGGGTTCAGTTTGCAGATTTCGAGCTGGATTACGCAAAAAAACGACACTCACCGACACCGATTGAAATTACGCGATTTCATTTGTCCCTCTCTAGATAGAGAGAAGGGGAAGAGGCAGATTTAGGTGAAATAAATGAGGGGTTGGGGAGAATCGCAAGGGTTTAGCAAGGTAGGCGGGAATTTTTTTTTGTCTCAGTCGCCATTTGATTTGAATCTTGACGACGAGACTCAGAGTGAGAGAGAGAGATAGACACAGTGGGAACTCTAATACCCACTTGAAAGAGTTCGTATCCTATGAGGTAACAGAATATTTGAGCTTATATTTAGACCGTCCGATCAGAATCTTGATCAGATGGAATGCACCGGACACCTTTAATACTCGTGCCAAAACAGATCGGGCGGTCCAGATCTAAACAGAAACTTTCTTTTACCTCAGGTGATATGAATTCGTCGATACTTGTGGATTATTCCAGTCCAGGCGCACGAGTTTATTTATTTCCAAGTCCAACCCTTTATTATTACTCGTAAATTAAATTATGTCCATAAAAAATAATGGAATTTGACTATGTTTCGTCATACCATACGTCAAGAGAGTTAAATTTAAATAGTTTAAATTACAGATTCTTGATACATTATTAAATAGTTTAAAATAATTGAATTTTTTTTTTTGAATCTTTATTCATGAAAAATATGTTGCGATTATCAGAAACAATATTAAATTATGATTTTATAATTGTATAATTTTAAAAATATGAAATGAGTACGTGTTCAAATTAAAAACAAATTGTAGTTGCATATAAATAACTTAACAAATGGAAAATAAATTGTACTGATTAATGAGCATAAATGAGCACAAATGGAAAATAAGCTTTCTGAAACCGATCAGTTGAGAGAGAAATAAAGAGGCGTCTAGGGTTTAAAACATTACAGTGGTTACATACAACACCGGTTCAAAATAAACCGGTGCTAAATGTCTAACATACAACACCGGTTTCTTTTCAAAAACCGGTGCTAACTATACAACACCGGTTATTTTGAAAAACCGGTGCTAAATGTCTGACAGACAACACCGGTTATTAGTAATAAACCGGTGCTGAATGTTTAGCACCGGTTTTGGCAAATAAACCGGTGTTGTATGTCAGACATTTAGCACCGGTGGTACTTTTAACCGGTGCTAAAATACATACAACACCGGTTTCATCAAATCCGGTGTTGTTTGACCGGTGCTGATTTAAAATTTTGTAGTAGTGTGGCAGAAACCTCCCCAAGTATAGATGTACGTAATTATGGCGGACAGGCCGAAGGTGTTAACGACGATAGCACGGTACCTTTTACATCTTATTTTTTCATTCTATTGAAATTCTTGGACGTTAATCCGTGGAATTTGAAGGAATACGTACGTATATATATATATATATAGAGTATGGCTAATTTGCTGCCGGAAGCATTTTGACCGAAGTGCTTACGGAAGCATATCTTAGTATTTAACACAACCTCTTTTCTCAAAGTAAAACACCCTCTTTTCTCAACCCAGTCAAGTTCAGTGGTCCTTGTCCAAATTTTAACACACTCACTGTCTATCAAGAGCTAATGGAGCCTTAATTATGCTGAGACATAAAGTTTTCAATTGAAGGAATTATGTACTTTCCGTCTGCTAGAAGTTGTATAATACAAGAATTGAATGAGAAAAAAAAAATTATGTACTTTCAAGCTGCATTGAAGATCTTTATAAAATTCAAAATATATAGTTTGGAAAAATAGGGAATGTCTTTATAAAGTTCAATGTACTTAATTTCAATCATTCTACCGCTATCGCTTAATGTAATATGCCCTTATTAATTTGTTTTTAATTAAAATGAATGAACAAAAAATTGAACTGAAGTCTTATATATAATGAGCGGGTTGAGAACTCGTCAAAACAATGTATATATTGTGAAGAAATTTTTGCATTTTCAGAAGTGCGCACATACATTATTTAAGATGTCTTTTCACCCACAAAATCATTCGGCCCAACTAATTATTTATATGAATTTAAGTAACTTGATGAGGTTAATAATAATATATTTTTTTCATGTAACATTTGGCATTTATTTATATCCTTTTTTGTTGTATTTTTATCTTTTAATTTGTTTAATTACAGTTTAATTAGTTGAGACGTTGGAATGGCATGATTCTGTTTTAGGTTAGTAATTAACAACAATAGTGTGCTTAAATGGAATACTTGTGTTGTCCTTTACATTTCAAAAAAATTGGCTCTGTGATCTAAACAATGCATGCATACCTCATCCTTCTATTTAAGAAATGAACTCCATAACATTTCAAAAATAGTGTGTAATCTAATTTCTAATGTTGCTGCTACTAGAAATATGACTGATGATCCACAGGCTCTCTGATGATCCTTGAACAGATTCTTGCATTGACTCTCCTTGTTGGACCTAGTTCATGATATCGGGCCTATGGTATCAAACGAACTTTTCTCGGTAAGCTATGTCACACGAGAACGGAGTAGGTCCGATGCCCATCAGACCTACTTTTAGGTTCAACGAGCACGATGACCGTCCGACCTAATTTAAGATTTGTGCGCACGAATATTGAAACAAACACGCACAAATTTTAAAGCATTCCACGCGAATCTTAAAGCAAATCGATGGTAATTAAACCCATCGAACCAGAGTAGGTCTGATGCCCATCGGACCTACTCTCAAGTGATGTCACACACGTGCCACATGAGGGATATATGAAGGAATATAGTCTAATTTTGGGTCTCGGTTTTGAGATTTTCTTGTACTTTGTTTTTTGAGACTATAATTTTTTTTGCAAATATGTGTCAGTATTTTCAATTGTTACAAACAAAAGTTTGTTTAATTAACTGCTAATTTGTGTGCAAATACCATCTTTATATTTACGGTCTGGATTGAATTAATTTAAAATATAAACATTTTACTATATAAATTTCAAATCAAAAAAAGTCAATAAAGAAACTGGATAAAAAAAAATGAGAGGAAAAGAATACGGAGGATGGAATTAAAAATAAATTCTCTTCTATCAAAATATAAAACCTTCTTTGATCCAGTTTTCCACTAATAATTTATGGAAGAGCGAAAATGTGAAATCCATGACACGCTTTTTAAGTTCGAAACATAAAATGAAAATCTCAAAATCAAATCGACAAAGTAATACATTTTCGTTTCTTTTGGGACATCATAAATCAATATTGAGAGAATAAGGATCAAAATAATTACTTTCTATGTGGTATTATTAGACTCTTTGCCATGTGTCAAAATTAAATTTAACGCAATTAAATGACCATAACCAGTTAGGAGTTGTGTTTTAGTTATAATTCCTGTTATTTACATTTGTTGGATAGGTAAAAAAAAATATAAATTTATTAGATCTGATAGAAGAAATCATTTTTTGGATAGTTCAAGCTTATTTACTGGTTATCTGAAAATAGAGGATTTGTCGGCTGACAGGGATGCACGTAATTCATGAGGTCTCTATTTACAAGTAAATTTTGACAATCTTTAAGTATATCAACAATTATGTAAAAACTCAATTTTATGCATGGTGATTTACATAATTTGACAGAATATATTTATACATGAGGAGGGTTAAAATACCTCATGTATTTCATGTCTTATCATGCCTGGCATTCTTTATCTTGATTTTCAAAGTCCAAATAATAGATAGGAACCGATCAACATGATCTCCATATTAAAATGTGCTTGGAGACAAAAAAAATTATTTTGTTTGAAATATTTTTACTACTTTTTAGTTAAGTACAAAATCACTATTTCTGGACCAGGCAAAAATTTACAACAATTTTATAACTATCTAGACAAATAGTAAAAATTTCCCAAAACAAATATAGAATGTGGTATTCAAATATATTTTAATATGGAGATCATGTTGAATGGATCAAATGGACTGTTTTGGGCTTTGAAATAGAGATATATAAAGAATGTGAGGCACGATGAGACATGAAAGACGTGAGTCATTTGAACCCTCATCTTTATACATAGTTTGAAATTATTAAGGGCAAACACTATATATACTTTCATTTTTATGGAGTTTGCACTAATATGAATCATGTATATTTTTTTTGGTTATATATATTAAAATAAAAATAAAAAGAGAAATTTCAACTAATGAACCTATATGGTTAACATTTATGTTGACAAATATTGTTGAATATTAGCCAAGCTTGTTTCCGGTAGTTCATTTAGATTTAGAACTCGATGCATAGAAATTGGATATTTTATCTCCCAGCGAAAATATCACGTAACTTAAAATATACTAAGAGAAATTAATTCATAGTCCCACCTATTAACTTCTTAAAATTAAACTAAAATTCTAAAAAAATTAACAAAGTAATACAATTTTGTTTATTTTAATACATCTTATAATTGAACTTTCAAAGAATAAAAATAAAAAAACAAGTTGCTATATGTGCTACCACCGGTGTTATTAGAATTTTGCCACGTCGAGAAAAATACTTAAGTAATGATTTTATTAAAAACTTGTATTTTTTACATGTTTCCCATTTATGTACTGCCTTTTAAACATATAGGAATAGTACCTTCAGACTGAATTAGGTTTGACTCGTAGCAATTATAAAATGTCAATTAATTATTTGGAGACATTTAGTAAGTATTTATATTTTGAGTTTGCTAAAAAATAAATAAGGCAAATTTTATCAATGCCATTTTCGACACATACCTTTATATGATCTTATTTTGGACAAATATAGTCCAAATTTAATCATTTATTTTTAACAGTACGAAATTAACAAGTTATTTGGATATATAAACGCCCATCAGCGATGTATTGCTCAATTCAGTGACATCTGAAATTTCAAAGTCTGGTGCATCCTGTCTCATTGTACCTAGCGTTACTCTTTTGTTTAAGTTCTTCATCGCTCAACTACTCGGTAAGTTAATTATTAGTTTGTAATTTGAACAATGTGTAAAGACAATCTTTTCTTAGTTAAGGTTTAGTTTTTTTTTCTCATTTTTAATTATTCAATGCAAATTGATTCTTAAGTTAATTGCATATAGAAAAGATTTGTTATTTAGACATTTTTTTCCAGCTAGAATATATCTTTATCTGTGTACAAGCTAAGTTCCTCATTTGGTGAAATATGGCACAATTATGTGTATAATAATATATGTACCTGTATATATATACCTCACAAACAATATTAGATTTTTGTTGACAATAAATCGCTAAAGAAATCTTGCTTTGTATTTATACAAAATGATTTTGAATTGGATTCAAATATGATTTTGACATTGTAATGTTAAATTAAATAGTACTTTATTTTATGCAAAACACATACTTTTTTCATACTAGTATTTATTATTAATTGCTTGACAATTATATCTCAAATATATTACATACCTAATTACCGTTTGGTAGAATATATAGGCTATAATATTCTATATACAGAATTAGAGACCAGCTTGATTAATTATGTATTACTTCTATTTCAAATTGCAACAGAAAATGAGGCCAGAATTTATGAAAATGTTTGCACAACTAGTGTGCATCTCTTTATACATTTTTCATGTTAATGCGAGAAGGCTGGCAGAAATCTCCCCAACTATTGATGTACGCTATTATGGCGTACATGCTGATGGTGTCACCGATGATAGCACGGTACCTTTTTCATCTTAATTTGTATTTTATTAAAATTCTTGGACTTTAATCTGTGGAATTTCCTTATATGTAGTAGGAATACGTACAATATATTCTGTTGAATTAATCTTATGATCATAACGACACATGCAATTTGGCCATAAAAATATGTAAAAATATTCATTTAAATTGTTTTAGAGATTTAAATGATAATATTTTAATAATGTTAGGTCTTCTTGGAAGCCTGGGCAGCGGCATGTGCGTCGAGCGGTGATGTCAAGCTGCTCATACCGCCCGCAACCTATTTTCTCAACCCAGTCAAGTTTAGTGGCCCTTGTCCATATGTTAACACACTCACTGTCTATCAAGAGGTAATAGAGCCTTATGCTGAACCATAAAATTTCTAATTGAAGGAAATTAGTAAATAACTAAGATATTTTTTTATTGATGCAACACAGGGATATATAAAGGCATCAACTGATCTGAGCAAGTACGTGTCCGGAAATGATTGGGTGCAATTTGGGAATATGAACGGTCTAAGAATTACCGGAGGCGGGACCTTCGACGGTCAGGGCAACTTCTCTTGGAGCTACGATGAGTGCCCAAAGACAAAGTTTTGTAATGTCCTACCCACTGTAAGTGTCTGGCTCATGGATGCATAGAGTTAAAATACTTCTATTTTGTTGGAGAAAAATAGAGGAACAGTTGATTTCTTTTATTGCCAGTTAGAAATTTCATATATTTGTATATATATGAAAAGATGATTTCTTTTTTTCAGTCGGTGATGTTTGTTAATTTAAATGACACGATCATCTACGGGATGAACTCGGTAAATCCAAAGTTTTTCCACGTCGGGGTGTTGCAGTGCAATAACTTCTACACTAGCGAGATGTACATTGAGGCTTGGGAAGATAGCCCCAACACGGACGGCATCCACATCGAGCGTAGCTCTGGCGTCACCATCCATGACGTGTTCATCGGCACAGGTGATGATTGCATATCTATCGGACAGGGAAGCATTGACATCCTCATCTCAAACGTCACATGCGGACCCGGCCATGGAATTAGTGTTGGCAGCCTAGGTAAGTACCCAAACGAAGGGGATGTACGAGGTCTAGTGGTTAGGGACAGCACAATCATCAACACCATGAACGGAGTGCGCATAAAGACGTGGCAGAACTCCCCCAGTAGTAGCTCAGCCACCAACATAACCTTCGAGAACATTATAATGAAAAATGTTAACAACCCAATAATCATCGATCAGACTTACTGTCCTGAAAACCTTTGCAATGGAGATACGGTACGCAAAACTCTTTTATCTATTTGATGATTAATGATTTTTTTTTTTAGAATGTCCGTATGAATCTGCCTATTTACCTAATACGATACATGGATATAAACATTTATGGCTTTGAATTAATGTGAGTTTTGGTGTTTGTGTAATCAATCTGCAGGTTCCTTCTCGTGTGAGCATAAGTGATGTATATTTTAAGGAAATAAATGGCACATCGGCGTCCCAGGTAGCCGTGACTCTAAATTGTAGTCAGGGGACTCCATGCCAGAATATACATCTAGAAGATATTCTCCTCAAATATGTTGGCGAGGAGCTGCCTACTGCTGTCTGTGCATACGCCGACACATATTTCTCCGCTCCGATGCTCCCTTTGCCATGCAATTAGTCCCTTCCTGTAATATGCCCTGATTTAAAAATGTTGATTTTAATGTAGTTTATATTTCTCTTATTTGTTTTTAATTAAAATGAATGAACAAACTTTCTAACTGAAGTGTTATATAATGAGCGGTGTGAGAACTCAACAAAAAGTATTATGAAGAAAATTTCTTATTTTCAGAAGAGCGCACATGCATTAGTTAAAAGGCGTGAGAACTGTCTCAATATTTATTTTTGTAAGAGGGGTGAGATCTTTTATCACCTTTCCTGTGTGTTCTAGCAGCTGACTCCCTGTATAAGATTTTCAATAAAGGCAAAACAAATGATCTGTCAGCGTTGGTACCTCAAATTCATGATAAAAATCTGTGACAAACTGTCATGATGCTGATGATACCATTATTTTTTCATATGCTGATCAACAAATTTACACAGAGCTTGGTGGTCAAATGCTAGCCTTTGAATGGTTATCTGGGATTATAATTAACATCAATAAAACTAAACTATATCCAATTAATTTAGATAGGGAGTCAGCTCAGAGTTTAACCCAATTTTTTGGCTGTCAGACTTCCAAATGGCCTATGAAATATCTAGGAGTGCATTTACATCATAAAATTTTACATAAAAAAGAATATTGGGGTTTCATAGTGCATAAGATAGGGAATAGTAGGGGGGAGGTCGACTTTGATTAATTATGGCATATCAGTTGTACCATTGTATGCAATGTCTTCGTATAGAGTTCCTTAGGGGGTATAACACAAAATAGAAATTAAATTCTTGCAACTGATTAAAAACTTTAGCTTAAATGTAACAACATAAAACTAACAATATAAAACCCCAATAAACCTGAATAATTAAATGCAAACAAATTTAAAACTAACATGAGATGCTTCAATAATTGACCACACCCAACTTGTTTAAGCTTCTTAGCAAACTATGAAAATGGCGCATCGTTTTCTTCAGAGAAACTAAGTGAAGCAATGTTATCAGAACCGGACCGGAGGTTGACCCGGTAAAGCTTCGGCTCAACGGTTCACTAGTTAGACCAGTGGGTCAACCGGTTCAACCGTTGATTTTTTATATGTATATATTTCTGAGATATATGTATAATAATAAAAAAAAACATGTTATCATATAGTGAAAATTCACACATACATATTAAATAATATAATATAAAAATAAATTTATGAATTAATCAGAAGTTTCTCCCACAAATATAATAAAACTACTCATTTTATCGACAAATGACAAAATAATTTTTTTTAGGAAGAGAAACATATAGCATTCCGATATTTTAAATTTTTGTACGATAAGTTTACTAAAATATTAAAGATATATAAATTTAGTGCTTTCAATACCAAGTATCGCAAAAATATAAATATATAGATAAGTTCAAGTTCAAGTTCTTGAATAAACAAATTGGACTTTCAGTGACAAATTTCATAAAAATGTTAATAATAAGATAATAGCAAATATTGTTTCAAGGTACACATTATTATTTGTATATAAATAATTGTGGTGTATATAATTCTTAAGTGACTTTGTTATAATATCTAAAATAATAGGGTCTTCTATAAAAAATATATTAGATGAGAGAAAAGTATGCATTTCTTTTTTCCTGACATGTGACTAAAAGTCACGCATCTAGACTACAGTCTAGTTTCCTACTACAGAGCACATGTGACCTAGTGTTTTTCTTTTTTGTTGACACAGTTAAACCGAACCGTAGGTTCTGTGGTTCACTGGGCCTGGTTTTTAGATAAAAACGGCCGGTTCAATTAAAAATATCCGGTTTCATTGCACATCCGGTCTTAACAACAAACCAAACCAAAAATAAGTCCGGTTCCGGTTTATTCCGGCCGGACCGCCCGGTCCGGTCCGGTTTTGATAACAGTGAAGTGAAGTAGTTTTAGTGTAGTAAATTGTGTGTTTCCTATCATCCAAGATTTTGTAAAGCAGGTGTCACAAGTTAATTATCAAGCAAATTCTCACTCAAACTTTACAAGGTGAAAGTACAAATTTTAAAAGATTTGGAACTCTGTCCAAATTCTCGTAAGGGACACAACAAGGAAAAAAATACACGTGAAAAGTAAGATACATTTTATTGGCAATGATGCTAGATTGGTGACCAAGATAAGGCGCTTCCCATTTCAATGAGCATTTTGACCCCACCTCCTCCACCGTTTAGGAATGAACCGACAGGCCCGCACGTGCTTTCCATTTGCTCTGAATTTCTCCTTTGCATGGCCATTCAGAACATATATACTCCACAGATTCCGGATTGTAGAACATGACATGTGCACATTGCGGATCCCTTATTGTACTTGGCTCTTCAATATAAACGCTCTCCGCCTCAATTCTATAGCTCCTGAATATTACAAAAATGATTTTATATAAAAAGAAAATTGATTATTATAAACTACTTCTATGCCATAGATATTCACCAGCATGTTGTATATCTGTAACCTGGGTAATTGTATACTGAAACCAGTTGCATGCATCAGGTCTTATGTACCAGCTTTATATCATCTTGTTCTAATTATTAGTATTAAAGCCCTAATTGACCAGTGCAGAGTTCTTCCATAAACCTCTATGTAAACACATAAACAACACTATTCATGCAGTGACTTAATTATCATACAGAATAAAATTTACTCTAAATCCTCGTTAAAAAAGAAAAAGGGTGCAAACTTACGTCCTGAAGAAATCGAGCAGCTCATCCGCTGTTAACTGTGATCCATTTGAGAAGGTCACAAAGAATGTCCTCTTGTCTGGATGGAGACGTCGAGGTGGCACTAATGACAACTGCTGTATATTCCGTGCATTTATTATATATAATATTGGTAGCACCAGGAGGAGATTGGTACACATTGGTGCCGTTTTGAGAAGGGACAATTGATGCACCGCCTTGTGGTGGGAGTGCAGGTAAATGCGGCACATTTGCACCTCGTTGAAAATTACACAAATCAATGTCAAAAGTTTGCTTATCTACCGCAAACATGCATGGGCTAGTGTACTGTTATTTCAGCAATAGTATACTAATACCAGATGATGTATCTGGTCTGATATATGGATCTGCTTTGGTACCATAAGTAATGCCCAGTTCAAGTTTTGAGGCCTCTATTAATGGATGCATGGTTCCTCACATAAACATATATACAAGTCACACCCAGATGTAACTAATGATATGGATCTAAGCTTCTTGCCAGTTTTGGGAATTAATATAAATTAAGCTGACCAAAATAAATAATCCACTTTTTAATTAGTCTGATGTGATTAGTTTACTTCCAGAATAGAATTTGCTTGATAGAAAAGTATCAAGAAAGAATTTGAAATTGCTGAAAGAATTAACCGATATGATTTAATTAAATATGAAATAGAATATTAAAGGACAAACTGAATAGATCGGTAGCTTGATTACCTTGGAAAACCAACTAGGCTATATATGGTATATAATATGTATCTAATCCTATCTAATCCATATATCATATGTAAAATTGTAACTGACCATTTAAGGGAGGTTTTAATACATACCTTGTATCTAATACGTATCCGACATGGATATTGCACAACACGCCTACAAAACACATCTGACACGTAACTGAATTGACTAGAATACACATCGGCACAATCCCCCGTCATATGTGATCTGAACCACACACTGAGATATCTGCTTTGGACACACAGATTGAAAGGATATATATATATATATAGGGAGCTCGGCACTCTCGTTTTGTAACGTAAGCAATGTGGGACTATTGTTCTGGTTGATTCCGGATTAAATCCAGAGTAGCCTATGACAATTGTGCTACTTATTCATTTCAGCCCTCGATTGTTTAGATATTATTATGTCAATCTTCGTAATCCACGCATCACATTGATCATTTATTTATGTTTTTTTAAAATGAAATAATCACATATCAATTATTTCAGTTTCTACTTTCTAAATTTCATGAAAAAAATTATTGGTATTTTATGCATAGAAGTTATTAATTATTGTTTTACCTTTGTTTTTTTGTAAACACATTTCCATGATCTTTCTATTAATTACTATACATAACTTTCTTGTTATCAAAAGAAGTGACTTTTAACAAATTAAAATGCAGTAAATACTAATACATTAAGCAGAGGAAAAGCATATGTTTGATGGAAAAGGGAAAAGTGGATTTGGAAATTTAGTTTGCATAACTCGGAATATTTACTCAAACTCAAGGGTTCTGATATAAATTTGAAATAGATATTGACTAAAAATTGAAATAACTAATGAAAATAGAGAAGAAGATCACACGGCGTGCACTAAATATTAAGTAGGTTCAGATTATATCTTCATTTATCATTCTAAATCAAAAGCTTTAATGAGCTAAGTCGAACAGCTAACCAGCTCTAGTAACAGTGATGAAACTTTCCTATCTCATAATGTAATGATACACCATGAGAAGTATTCTTCACAGGTATAATAGAGTAGTTCTTTTATTGTCACAATTTCTCAGCTTGAGATGTGACAGTTTTCTAGCTCTTCTAAAGAGCACCATCATTATTTTGGAATTTAAGAGTAATGAGTTTATTAAGTGAGCAACTCTACTAGTCATCTTCTGCGAAGATTTTCAAAAAAAAAAGAACAATATACTAGTCATCTTACAACATTGGAATAATGTCCTCTTTTGCGCTTAGAATTACGCTGACACTTGGAATAATGTCCTCAACATATTATCTTATGTTGTTAATTTACATCAATGCAAGGTATTTCATTCACAACAACTACACTTTGAATAATCTCTGTGGGAGAATTAAAGGCCTGAATAAATACTGTTAAATTGAAGAAAAACTACAGGTACAGTAGCAACTTATGCTCTGTCGTAATAATCATATGGGCACCCAGAAATATCCTTGTCAGACTCGGTAAAAAGCAAGACTTAAAACAAGGCAAAGGCCTCTTTAGATTTTTGGTTCATTTTTGTGAACTATATTTAACGGTTTTTCAATGGAAGGTGATCACAGATATTGTACTGCAAATGGAGCTGGCAATTTGAGGCAGAAGCCGATCAAGTTCCAACTTCTATTGGCGACTCATATCAATGATTCAGGCAAAATTATACTTGTTCTCATGGGACCCACTGAAGCCAATAAATAATACTTGTTAAAGGATTGGAATAATTCAGGGTACAGAGGGATCAGACCCTGATGTGTGTACCAGTATACTCATACAAAGGTAATAATAGTCTCTAAGGCATTGTTCCAAGCACTTATTGACTGAAGGTCATTATCAGATGTTCCCCACATTAGCAGATTCTACGCCGTGATGGCAGAACTGAGCACTAGCAGAGCTAGAAAATATGACCTGTTGCTCAGTGGGTACATAGGTCAGCCACTCAGGTACGACACAGGGTATTCAATTGCATCCGCAATATATAACTTCGGAAACCTCTAAAATATTCTTCATGGATAATTTATATAACTTTACAAAGACGCGATGCTTCAATAATTGACAACCCAACTTGTTTAAGCTTCTTAGAAAACCAGAAAATGGCACACCATTTACTTCGATGAAACTAAGTGTAGCAGTTTTAGTGTAGTAACGTGTGTGTTTCCCATCATCCAAGATTTTGTAAAGCAGGTGGCACAAGTTGATAATCAAGCAAATTCTCACTCAACTACACAAGGTGAAATTACATATTTTAAAAGATTTGGAACTCTGTCCAAATTCTCTTAAGACACACAACAAGGACAATTATTCATGTGAAAAGTAAGATACATATAATTGGCAGGGATACTAGATAGGTGACCAAGATAAGAGGCACCAGCAACAGCCACAGCCAGAGAAGCTTGCTTTCCACTTCAATGAGCATTTTGGCCCCACCTCCTCCTGCGCCTAGGAATGAACCGTCGGGCCCACAGGTGCTTTCCATTTGCTCTAAATTTCACCTTTGCATGGCCATTCAGAACATACTCCACCGACTCCGGGTTGTAGAATGTGACGTGTGCGTATTGTGGTTCCCTAATTGTGCTTGGCTCTTCAATATACACGCTTTCCGCCTCAATTCTATAACGCCTGAAAATTACAAACAATTTTATATCAAAACTGAGTATTATCAACTCTTCTAAGCCAAAAATATATATATTCACCAGCATGTTGTATATTTGTAACCTGGGTAATTGTATACTGAAACCAGTGCAGAGTTCGTCCATAAACCCCCATGTAAACACATAAACAACACTAAAAGAGTAATAAACAAAATGGATATAATCATCTATTCATGCACTGACTTAATAATACAGAACAAAATTGACTCAAAATCCTCATTAAAAAAAAAGGGTGCAAACTTACGCCCTGAAGAAAGCAAGAAGCTCATCCGCTGTTAACGGTGATCCATTTGAGAAGGTCACAAAGAGTGTCCTCTCATCTGGATGGAGGCGTCGAGGTGGCACTAAAGCTGGTGCCGGTGGCTGTAGATTCTGTGCACCAGAAGAAGATGACGCACCGCTTTGTGCAGATACTACGGGTATGTGTGCAACAATTGTACCAGTATGGGGAGAGAATGCTGGTACTTGCTGCATTATCATACTGCTTTCTGCAGTAAATGCAGGTAAGTGAAATACAACTCCACCACTGTGGGGAGCAAGTGCTGGTATGTGTTGTGCAACTGCACCACCTTGTGGAGCGTGTGCAGGCATACCGCTCTGTGGAGCAAGTGCAGGCATGTACGGTACTATTGTACCGTATTGTGTAAATTGCGGCACAATTGTACCACCTTGTGGTGGGAGTGCAGTTAGATGCGGCACAATTGTACCGCCTTCTGGTGGGAGTGGAGTTGAATGGGGCACAATTGGACTGCTTTGCTGAGGGAATGAAGGCAAATGTGGTACAATTACACCATTTTGTGCATAGAGTGTGTGTGGATGTGGTACGATTGTACTAGACTCAATCATGTGTTCTACTGGTGGTACCGGAAAATTGTTTGCCGGAATCGGGAAACTGGTGGCATGGCTGGTATGGCCAGGCATGTATGCTTTTGCCGTAGCAGAAAGCTGGGATGAATTCTGTGCACGGTCCTGAAATATATCGTCCAATTGCTTGAAAAGGCAAAGCGATTACAATTAATGAATTAAGAGTAGAAGTAAAGAAAATTTGGAGTAATTTACATTATGGGGATGCACTAGACTTCTCACTTCTCCGTTTTCACCTCCACTGTAACTCCCAGTTTGTGATATGGAGACTTTAGACGAAGAAGATTCTGTTATATTTGACAGAAAACCCTGAAATAAACAAATATTATAATGTAAACCAGGAGAATAACTAAGTAATAATAATTATAAAAATGGAAGTAAAATTAATTAACCTACTAATGGAAGACATTATGTAAGTACAAAGAAGTTGTGGTACTACCTATCAGGTGAGGGAAGTAATTTTTTTCTAACGAAAAAAACAAAAAGAAGTACACCGAAATTAGCCGTTTTACATTGTTTGATTGCATGTGAGTCCCTGTGCCAGAGCTACTACTGCCGGCGCCATCTCCACTAGTTAAGCATGACTTGACTAAAGATGGATCTGGTTTACAGAGGAATTCCTGAAACAATTAAAAGAATTATTAAATTCAGTTGTCTAAGTATTCTTTTATAATAGTTTCCCGAAGATAGAAGTTGCGAAACATACTGATAGTTTATCTCAAAAAAAGTTCCATTCAAGATTTCCTACCGACTTCATGGGATAATTGCATAAACAATAAAAATAATTTACAAATATTACTTTTTCAAACTGTCGCCTTGTTAATTATAGTATCTTATCTACACGTGCGCCCTTCTATTAGAGTTCATGAAGCTAAGGTGAGTTGCATGCTTAAATCACTGCCGACCAAAATAGAAAACTGTCGTTTTGCAAAGAACAACTTCTAAATTTCTTTTTTTTTTTCATGTATGATGTTTGAGAAATTAACAGAAAATAATAATTTGTCGCTTCTAGCTCATATAGGAATCTTTGGAAAAGATTCTTTAGATGTACAGCATATCTACTTGTACATCACTGGATCATGTTTGATTTTCCAATTGGTTCTTCACCTATCCTCGAGGGATTTTCTCGTACCTTGATTTATGTCTCATAATAACTAAAAGGTGAAAAAGAAACTAATTTTGAAGAGTAGTCTGTATAGCGCACGAAATCAAAATTGAAATCCCTTTTACCAATTTCAATAGATCTAATATAAGGAAACCAAAATTATCTTATAAAAAATTGTAAGAAATTCACACAAAAATTGCAGTCCAGTGCCATGTTGCTTTGATATTTTATGTCAATTTGTATTTCACGAGTTACACGGCCATAAAAACTCAAAGAAAAAATCAATATGCATCTGAAAAAAACACAGAATTAGATCTAAAGAAAAGAGCTCACCTGTAGATCCAGTTCCTGCAGTGCCTTCTTAGCCTTCTCATATTCTGTTTTATCCTTGAGATCATCAATAGCTTTACGGCAAACAGCTTTCAGAAAATAATTTACACCTAAGAGAGCTTTGTGAGCTGTAGAAGAGTCACTTTTTGCTGCATTAGTCAAAACCTGTTCCCCAAGTGAGCAGATTCGTTTGAGACCATCATCACTCAACGACTGGATAGCGTGAATTACGTCTTTATTTATGTTTTCTTCAAGCCATAGCCAGTAAGATATGATCTTGAAAGCTAAATCACCGTCTATTTCAAGAGAGGAAGCCATACGAGAGAAGAGGTTTCGCTCCCCTGAGTAGAAGGCGTGAATGAATTCAATGCTAGGTTTTCTATGCTCCATAGGAGCCATGGTTGGGTGGCGAGCAGAAAGGGGAAGTAATTGATGCATTAAATGATTTTTTGGAATAATATAGGTAGGCATTTTTCACACATATTTAACAGTGGGGATTCACCAATAGGTAAACTGGTTCTAGTTAATAATTTATTTCCTATTATGACTGACAAAATTAAAGTAGTACATGGTTTACAAACTGGAGCAATAGTCCCATTCTAGCAGAGGAGTTTATTCTACGACATAACCGTTTTAACACTTGGCAACCAAAGCAGGAAAGAGGAATTGTTCATATCTGCATAATATGCGCTGACCGTCGTGCACAGCTGTTGCAACCTAGTGAGTATAGAAAGATGGTAGGTCCCACTAGTCGGTGATTGTGTAATATAACTATTACTCATGCTCCAGGAGCAGCTGGTGATTTAGATTTGGCTATATTCACAGAGTCACGCTTACAACCCTTTGAACTCTCACCAAAACAAGAGGGAGGGAGGGTAAGGTGATGTGGTTGTTACAATTGTTGTTATCTTAAGCAAGTGTCCTGACCCATGCCACGTACACAAGGGGTGCATGTGTGTGTGTGGGTGGGTGGGTGGGTAGAAAAAAAAAAGGGGGGGGGGGGGGGGGGGGGACATCTTTGTGCACTAAAAGATCTAGTTTTACAGAACTTAAGCAGCACTGTTTGCAATATTATGTTGTTACCAGACATGAATAAATTTTGAACAGATTGTTTCTAATTTCAATTTTGATAGGAGAAGCAGAACAAGTTATTTGAAACACGTGAACCAAATAACCTGAAGAATTCAGTTTGAGTTTACTTTAACCAAAGGATTCAGTTTCTTATACGCGCAACACCATATCAACATTCAAACAGCCATATCAAAGCAGCCATGCTTATTATAAATTTTCTTAAAATTAATTTAAATATATAACACACAAATGATAAAATTTGTGATAAAACCATTTTTTTTGGTAGGCAAACAAGGGTTAGGGAAAAAGAAAATATTAAGTATCAGTTAAAATTATGCACACTAGAAATCAATTGTGTGATGTAATGGTAATCCTTATGCACACATGCAACACGAAAGGCTGCTTCCTCTTTGACTCAGCCACAGAAAATCTTCAATTGTAGAATTAAATAGCAGGACAAATAATAGTAAGAATAGATTATGTTCATTGAATTCTCCACATCATACATGTACAGGGAAGAGCTAAGAATATGCCAAATGAGGAAACAACCAGACCAATATAATTTATTGTGTACTTATATTAAATAAGATTCTAATCCAAGGAATGCCAATTAGGCAGGCAGGAAATAATCATATACTACTGATCATTGTAATATTAATTTTCGTGTAAAATTTAATTGAATATGAATGTCAAAACTGATATTAAACGGTTCAATTTATTTTTCAAATTAGATTGGAAACATCTCCACTGCTCTGTTTGCAAATGAAGCATTGAATCAGAAGCAATGCGAAATGCCATAATACAAGGCACAATATATATCACCCCCTAAGCAAAGAATGCAAAAGCACCTTGTTTTTTTTCGCATCGCTATGAAATGAGAACAATTTACATATTCGAAGGCGTAGTCAATAGCAAAACAATATGCAGATTGAAGGGCCTTAAAGAAATCTAATGCCAAATTGAAAACGTGTAATTCAAAGATGAATTAATTAATTAATTATGAGGAGTAATTCAGGAAAAGGAAAGAAGAGATTATTGAAGGCAAAAAGCATGCACAGTTTTTAGCACACTAAACTAATGTAAAACTTAGTCTGAAAAGAAAAAACTAGATTCGCTATTGAATCATTTCATGGCTACAACATCCATCCAAAACCATGACTTACGTTACACACTATAAGTATAAAAATTCTAACTTACAAGCACACCAAACAGTTATCTGGCACTGAAGATGGGTTCAGCATCAGCATTAGGCTGCACCCGTCGTGTATATTTAATTAGAAGGCCTTCTGAAGATATACCAGGCACACGTAAATCCCTAAATAAAATTAGAATGGTTTATTAGTTAATTCTTACTGTACAACATTTGCACCAATTGTTGCCAAGACCCTCACATAATAAATAGTTTCCACATTTTTTTTTTTAAATTGGATAAATTGACAACAAACTACCCCTATGGTTTAAATAGGTTGAAAATCAAATTGTGCAATTTGATCAATATAACAATTTGAAAATTGATGGTTCATTTTTAACAGCATTTGGTCTTGACCAAAAAATTATCATATTACAGCGAATTTAATGAATGCTCTATTTAAGATAAAAAAAAAAACATTTTTAGTATTTTTATTTCAAAATATTTAACATCAGTTATCATGGTTGCCAAAATAAGTTGGTCTTCATTAAATCTCTTCCCATTTTCTTGCTCTTATATACTCTTACAACTTGCATATTAATATATTCCAACATATTGTTTCTTGCACAAGATATAGTTACAAAGTATTTAAATAGATTTCCCTTATTGAAATAAAAGTTTACCTTACATAAGGCTCCAAATCCTTCCATGCCCACTTGGCACGCTCCTTGAACAGCATTGAAAATCGAGCATCTGGTCTCAATGGTAATTCTGCCACACTAAAGGCCTTGATCCAAGTCTCAGCACCGATTTTCTCAAACAAAACCTCTCCTTCAAGCATATTCATATCAAATGACATCCCCTTCAACACATTTCTCATCCATTTTTCTATAAAAATCTCTAACTTCATCTTTCCACCATTGGTGCCCAAAACCTGTTTGGCAAAATGCACAGCCATCCTTTTCTTATCTAACACCCAAACTTTCTGATTCCCATTCTCGATTTTTGTGCCAAATGTCTCTAGGCAGTGTTTTACGATGGTAGAATTAAACCCGTCAGAGTCTAAAATTGATAAGACCTCTTCTTCTACAAGTGCATCCCACAGCCAATCATGCAATACCAAATTGGTTAAAACCATGGTTAGAACCATGTTAGTGTATTTCGGGTCAACAATCCGCCAGAAACCATTGATCTCCACGGCTGAGAGGGACCTCAGCCCCTCTCTCAGTTCTTCATCACTGGCCTGAATTGAGGAAATTAGGTCATGCCATGTGTACAACCCCTCTGTACCACAATCTTCTTCTTCTTCTTCATCTATTTTGTAAGGTCTTTGCAAGAGAAGAAACCGCAACTTGTCAAGTCGAGGTGCAGTCTGCACCAGCTCAATGTTGCCTGGTGCAAGCTTCAGAACAGATATTAACGGATCGGGTCTAGAATCTGATGGGTTCGGGCTTTCCCCATTTGTTATTAAAAATACCGAATTTGAAGTGCCAACAAATTTCATAGCATAGGTTGAAGATTGTGTGCATAGAACAGCCTCTTCGTCAGGTTGGCCTCTTATTGTTACTCTGTGGTATACCAATGTAATATTCAACTTATCAGGGACTAAAATGCAAATCCATATTTCAAAGTAGTCTAAGTAGAAATCATAGCTCGTAATCAAGGAGAGGTAAGAAGCACCTGCTACGGAGAACATCGTCGAGAAGAGTTTCATCAGGAGCTTCTAGAAGAATGAGATCGTTGTGGGGCCCGAAATCCGGGTGGTATCTCACAGTCATTGACCCGCCTGGACCCACTGTCAGAAACGACTCTGCTCCACCACCGCTTATATCAACTTCGTCGGCAGCCATCTCACTCTCTCCCTCTCTCTCGATCGTCTCTGTGTGTGTGGATCTGTCGAGATCTTTCAAAGCGCGGGAAATGTCAAGTCTCCTGTGTTTTTCCCGCGCTATGGGATAAGATGTGGTTCGAATTTGGGCCTAAATGGGCTGAAGTCAAAGAACCAATTAAGCCCACGGGCTTTAAGTGACTGTTTTAAATGCCTTTTCAGTTACGACTCTAAAGCCTTGACAAGTGGTGCTTAGCCTTCCTTATAATATTAAATTTTTTAAACATATATATTGAAATTTAATTGGATTGTTTTTTTTTTTTCAAAAAATTTATATAGTTTGTGCTTCGTAAAATGCTAAATGTATATTTGGGAAACTTGAATTCAAATCTCACTATCAAATATTATACATTTTACATTTTAACATTTCAATCTAAAATTTCTAATTCCGCCCTTGGAGGAGGGATTCGAATATGAAACTTTACGCACTTAAAAATTAAGATGGAATAAGAAGAGTGTTTAAAAAAATCCTTATATATTATGCGTAGCATTATATAGGGAATAATTTTACCTCTAGAGATGATGATATCCACATTAGGAAGACGGTATAATATTCGATATATTTCATAAATGATGCTTTTTATAATAATATCATTTTGTATTTTTTGCATTTAGTATAAAATAAGTGGTTAAAAGTGGAGGTTTAATAATTTATTTGGATGTATTTATTTTTCATTATTTTCACCGTTTGATTATAGTAGATGAATCATAATTCATAATTAACAAATTTTATTATCAAACAGTTAAATATATAAAAAGAAGAGGGTTCAAATACCCTATTGCTTTCATTTTCCAATCATACCTCACATTTTTATCTCTAATTCAAAATTCAGACAGAAGATCCGAACTGCTCAACGTGATATCCATATTAAAATGTGCTTGGAGATCAAATTCTATATTTTTTGAAAATATTTTACTGTTTTTTAGAATAGAAACAAAATCACTGTTTTTCTTTTAGAAAATTTTGGACTATCTAGAACAGTGATTTTGTATCTATTTTAAAAAATAGTAAAAAATTCCTAAAAAATATAAAATTTGGTCTCCAAGACATTTCAATGTGGATATCACATAGAGCAGTTCGAGTCATCTGTTTGGACTTCGAAATCGAAGTTAAAGATGTACCCGGGGTACCACACTTGGTAGAATGAGCTTAATGATATCTTAGTGCCTTGGGAGGGGTACGGGGCTAGTCCGGATCTCCTAAAGTAACTCAAAATTTGAGTTTGGATCCAGACTGTCGAAGCATAATCCGAGCCAATCTGGATCGATTACGTTGGAATTCATGGGCCCCTTTAATATTTGTGCGGACTATAATCACACGAACCAAATCTAAACTCAAACATTGGATTACTTTAGGGGATCCGAATTCGGGGAGCTAAACCTACTAAATCAACCAATCTCTAGGGTGCCTGTTGATTGACAAAAAGTTAAGCCAGCCAAAGTGAAAACCTATACAAGTCTAGTGCTTTTCTCATCATTTTATTAGTTCCAATCGGTAAGCAGTTCATGCTCTTCTATGGTTAAAAGGTACCGTTAGAGCTTCGCAAGACTACGAGCCCTTTTCCTCTTCTCTCTTTCGATTTTCCCATTCTCTCTTCTTTTGTTTTTCTTTTCCTGTTCCAAGGAATTCTCTTTTTCCTTTTTATTTGAGAACTTGGCAGAGGCTGCCAAGCTCTCTTTTTCAATCTCTAAATCTGGCATGCCATTTAATACCTGCACAAAGCAAGCATCACATTACTGTTTATTTCTCAAAAGAAAAATGCCGAAATAATGAAGGATTGTTGTAGTAGTGTTAGCCATGCATTAATTTTTTTTTTTGAATCAGTAGCATGCTCTTTTGATAAAGTATTTTCCCAGTTTCCGAGTCTTATACTACGTCGTTTAGATAGCTGTAGATTAGTCATTCAACAAAAACATAAGAATATTTTAAATTGTAGAAATGGAAAACAGGAAAACACCACCATCAGAATATAAAAAAAATGGGAAAATTGTTATCATAACCATCAAAACTTGAAAATATCTCATTTCCCCATCAAAACTTGAAAATTGCTTATTTTTCAACTAAAAACAAATATATTTTCTCATTTCTTCTTTCTTTAATCCAATTTTAAACTTTTATTTGATTGACTAGAATAACCTAGTTTTTAAACTTTTAAACTGTTTTCCCAGTATTCCACAATCCAGTAGCTAAATTTGCACATTAGCATTCAACAATTGATTGATTATAATGCAAAAAAAAAATTATCCTAGTTGAACAGTAAAAATGTGTCTGTATGAAGAGATGGGTAAATTAGTCATTTCATTTTAAAATAAAAGATTAATAATAAGCTCAAAATTAAAATTTAAAATTACATTAAAGAAAGGGAACATGAGAAAGGTTATTTGTTTTCAGTGGGGAAATTGGAAATTTAGAAGTTTTTGATGGATATGGCAACAATTATCATAATTTAAAATGAGATAATAACAATTTAGAATATCTCATTGGGTAAAAATTTTCCCTATATATAAAAAGAAATAATATCTGTTTGCACATATATTCACGCCATAATCTTTTAAAAGTTTGGTTGCATCTCCTGCTATACCTATTCCTACCTTCAATTAAGAAAGCAATAACTAATAAGATACAAATTAAACCTGAGTGAGGCCATGGTAGTATGGTACTATGCATAGCGCGGATTGGTCCGTAATATGGATCAATATTCCTGTTTTTAAAGTCCAAACAGTCGAAATGAACCGTTTAACATGTTCTCCATATGAAAATGTACTTGTAGATCAAATTTTATATTTTTTACAATTTTTTTACTCTTTTAGATCAAGTGATTTTCTACCTATCTAAAAAATAGTAAAAAGATTATAACAAATGTAAGATTTAGTATGCAAGCACATTTTCATATTGAGATAATGTTGAACGGTTCACATCGACTATTTGAAACTTGAAATCAAAGATATTGATCCATAATAAGAGCCAATCTGCATAGTATCATAGCCTCACTCATTAAACCTGACAGAATGGTTTTCGTGATTAATATATGATTGCATAAACTACTGTACCGACTTTAACAGACGAGCTGTCTTCCAGAAATGACTTTAATATAGATGGAATTTCCGAATGAATGACATGCATCACGTAACAACATGCCGTGTCCATGCAAATTTGCATTACAGCTGTTTTTCCTGGACCTACTCCTACAAATTTCTCAAATTTCCAATTGAATAGATTCGTTGCAGTTTGTTATTTCAAAACATGAACTAATATAAATTAAAATACTTTTTTTTTGGTAACGAGCATTAGGTCTTAACTGCATTGTTATCCCTATTCAAAATATCGAGAAATCACCAAAACATGACAGATGTGAAATCTGACTGGTGGCAACTAATACGGGTCTGATATGACCTGTTCTATACCAGAAATGTACTGATTTTGCACTATACTGGTGGTACAGCATTAACAACAATTAGTAATAATGGGATAAAAACAATATAATGGGAATTTTCCATGAAAGGAGGATAAATTTTCCAAATTTAATTCACTAATTTAGTAACTTTTTTTATGTATATCAAAATAAAATTTAAAATTAATTTTTTCTGTATATATATGTTGCATGATATATAATATATTTAATTAATTAGTTCTGTAATTTAAAATTTTAAAAATATATATTATTTAAAATTAAATTTTATTAACACTGATTTAGCACTATAACCATGAACACTATATCCTCCATAATTTTTGTTTTTGATCATACATAAAGCACAATCGTTTGACATTTAACAACCTATCTAGAAAGGAGATAATTAGATAATAGGAGAAGCATATCTTGGTCAAAAGAAAACAGGCATAATTACCAGAATATATCCGTTACAAAACTTTTCAAAAACGTTTTCAAAGGTTGGTGAGCCCCACCAAACAGTACTTGGTGTATTCAATCTCCTTTTTGTCTTCTTGTGCGGTAGTGTGTTTCAGTTTCAGACTTTCAGTGAGGAGTTGTCGTTGTGCACAGTCACAGAACACAGATAGCAGTTGGTATGCGTTATAACGCCAGTGACAAATAATGACTCGACTCAAAAAAAAAAAAAGACAAATAAAGACAAATAATGGCTTCTAGAAGGAGATTTTATTAATCCACGGATAACTTTTACGACTTTTTACCAATACAACCACACGGACACGGTTGACGGACCACACGAATGTCTCTGTAGAGGAATCATCGTGTGAGGTGTCGTAACTGATAAGGAATTCAAAAGGAGACACTTATGGCTTCTTGAGGGAGGTTTTACTCACGACCTTTTACAAATACAACCACACGATCCAGAGTCAGTCCACACGAATGTCCCTGTAGAGGAATCATCGTGTAGGTGTCGTTAGGCCACATGGTTCTTCATCAATTCAAGCGTACATAAATAAAAGGGGAATTTCAAGTATACCCCTCAAAAACTTCAAAATTATGTATTTCCCCCTCTAAACTTTAAAAACTCACAAATTTACCCATTTTATTATTTTTTATATTAAAACTCATTCTAAATTTATAAAATACCCATTTTACTTTTTATTAAAAGCATAAAAAATCCATCAGACTCAAATTGAATATGAAGAGTTCCTATACCGTCTGATCCACGCGCATCGCATTAAGAGTTGTGCGTGTAGCTTCAATATCCGTGTGTGTTATCTTCAATATTCGTGCTGATCTAGCGTGCACAAATCTTAAAGCAGTTCGGGCAGTAGATGAACTCTTCAGATTCAAATTTGAGTATGATGGGTTTAATAAAGGGTTAAATGGGTATTTTATAAATTAAGAATGAGTTTTAATATAAAAGACAATAAAATGGGTAAATTTGTGAGTTTTTAAAATTTAGAGGGGGATATCGTAATTTCAAACTTTAGAGGGATAAATACGTAATTTTGAAGTTTTTTAGGGGTATACCTGAAATCCCCCCCGAATAAAATGTCAAAAACCCTAAACCCTTAAAACCCTGTCATCTCCCCCAATTCCAATCACCTAAAAGTAACTCAAATTTTAAATTGAAATCGGGACCGTCAGATCATTTTTCCACGAATATTAAGGGCCCTGGCAGAACCTGATTCTGATCGGACAGTCCGGATCTAAATTTAAAATTTGAGTTACTTTTGAGACATGTAGTCTTCTTCTCTAAACACCTCTTGCAAATTCCAATCGCCATTCACCGATCACCTTCTTCAAATACGATGCTGCCACTGGATCCGCAAAGGGAACCGCGTAAAAGTTTTCGCGCCTCTGTTCAAACAAAACGAGGTCGCCTCTAGTAAGCGAAGACAAGAGCTCAGAAACCCAGCCATGGCTGTTTTCATGCGGAGTAGGCCCCATTGGTCAGGGTCATCTTCTCTGTTCTGGAAGCTTCTCCCTTTGGTTCCACAGCCTATGTGCAGTATTGATTGCCCGTCAACCTGTTCTGAAATAAAAAGAAGGTATAATTCAAAATTAGATAAATAAATAAATAAATAGAAGGAATGGATTTAACCTGCTAGTAGCTGATCCTCAATTTTTATATTTT
>JAJGRW010001045.1:324900-386029 GCA_025461045.1 Carex parvula | reverse complement strand
GGGGGGGGGGGGGGGGGAAATGGTACCGTTAAAACTCAAAAAATTTGAATTTTCGGTGGGGGGGTCGGGTTGGCTCGGGTCGGGTCGGGTCCCGCCGGGTTTGACCCAGGTTAGGTCGGGTTCACCGGGTTTGGGGGGGTTCAGTCGGGTTTGACCCGGGTTAGGTCGGGTTCACCCGGGTTTGGGGGGGTTCAGTCGGGTTTTGGGTCGGGTTAGGTCGGTTCGGTCGGTTTAGGCCGGTCCGGGTCGGGTTCGGGTAGAGGTTGAAACGGTGGGGGGGAGGTCGGGTTTCGCCCAGAAAACCGCATCCGACCCGTTTTAAACCCGATCCATCCTTTAGGACGGTTCGGGTCGGATTCATGATCGGATCCGGTCGGTCCGGGTCCGGTCCGGGTCCCGGATTTGCGCGGGTCGGGTGGACCGGGCGGGTATAATCAATACACTAGGTACAGAGGAGAATTGAATTCCAAAATTATAAAGAGTAGAATCAAACTTGTTGGTGAGATTATCTCTGGCAAGTAGGCCAGACATGGTTAGTTCTTACGTGGAAATTCATGGACTACTCTATTTTGAAAGAATTTGGTGCAGATTTTTTTTAGAATCTTTAAATTATACATTTGAAAATGATTAAGTTCCAAAACATTTTATTTTTTTATATATAACCTTCTATAATCCTTAAAATTACTATCCAGTCATTGATTCATTTGAACCCTCCTCTAGGAAATTAAACTGGATTTTACATACAAATAAATATTTTTCTTAACCCACATTCTAATTAAATATAAATCTCCTAACCTATCTCTCTCATGCTTAATCAATAGGAACAATGGAGCAATACCAATGGGCATGATTTGGAGCAGTAAACATTGTACTCTCATGATTGGATAGTAATTTAAACACTGGAGCAATAAACAATTGTAAAATCTGAAAACAAGTGATTTTAAAAAATTCATAAAAATTAAAATTTCCAAAAAAATTAAAATTTTGTCAACAAGCACATTTTAATATGGAGCACATTTTCCAAAAAATTGTGTCAACAAAGCACATTTTAATATGGAGTAATTCAGATCGACTATTTGAACTTTGAAAAACAACAAAAGTGAATTGCACGGTAGCACCAAGACTCAAGAACTACATTTTGATCTTAGCAAACCCCCTCTCTCTCTCTATATATATATATACATATATATATAACCGTTTGTTCCTAGGCAGTGGAACAAAATGTCTCCGTTTTTATATTTTTAAAGTCCAAACGGTAGATTCAAACCGTTCAACATTTATCTATAATGACCATGTACTTAGAGACTAAATTTTATATTTTTTTTGAATTTTTTTTTTATTAAGCCAGTTTTAAAATCGCTGTTTTCAATGATCTAGAAAATTTTCACTGTTTTTAAAGTCAGCAATGTTTAAAACTAGCTCAATAAATAGTAAAAAATTCCAAAAAAATGTAAAATTTGGTCTCCAATCACATTTTAATATAGAGATCAAGTCTAACGTTTTGGATCGACTGTTTGGACTTTGAAAATTGAAAAACCAATTGGTTGCACCACGGCTCCGAAATAAACTTTTGATATTAGCCAACCTCTATGTGTGTGTGTTGTGTGTGTGTGTGTGTGTGTGTGGGTGTTTGTGTGTGTGTGTAACAGTAGAACTAGGGTGTTCTTAAGCTCACAAAAGCTTTCTTTGTGAGCTGAACTCAAAACCTATCAGATTGGTTTCAAGCGACACATCTAAACATTGAAACTGATCTACTTCACAAGTGATGAGTTTAAATGTCAAGTTTATAAATTTTCGAACTAATTTATATAAAGTCAGCGGTAAAAAAATGATGACAATGACACATTAAAATTAACTTTATAAACCACATTTTTCTTACCGCTGACTTTATACTAAATTAGTTCGAAATTTTTTATAAATTTGACATGTAAAAGCATCACTCATGAAGTAAATCGGTTTCAATGGTTTTGGATGCAACGTTTGAAGACAATTCAATAGATTTTTGAATTAAGCCACAAAGGGACTTGGTGAGCTTAAGAACACCTAGTTCTACTCTATGTTTAAAGTACTCTAACATAGATATCCAATAGCACAAGACAACAATGTACAATAAGTGTTATATATATGTTTAATAGACACAAACGCTACGCCTAAGGGCATTTTCCACCAAAAAAAAAGAAAAGAAAAAAGAAAACAAGTACAATGAGTACTAATAATTACCTTGGTACATTGGGAAGCAATAATATATAGTGGACAAACTTGGATACAAGAGAAAACCAAACAAAACGAAAACAGCAAAGGAAAAAAAAAAAAAAAAAACAATTAACAATATTACAGGCTTATTAAGTGCGATTATTAAAATAATCGAGCAGCTACTTAATTCTTCGGGTAGTGATATCCATAGATATTGTAGGAATGTATCAACTACAGAAAGAATTAGCAGGATCACACCTGCAACGACCGAGATTGCCGCCCATGGGCTACTGGAAGGTAGTTATGTCTGCAAGCTCGCCAATCTACGGTGCCAACGTGAGTCGTAGTACTTCTGCACATCCTTATACAAGCCAGAGAAACGATTAGTATGGTCATCGGTGAAACAAAAGTCACCATATCATTGAAGAAATTGGCGGCCATCTCATGGCTGCTCAGTGTGTTATAGATAACGCCACAATTCTGAAGTAACTCCACATCCTTCTCTGAATTGATGAGTGCATCCATCAGTTTCATGTAACAGCTAATATTTCGCATTCTGGGTACGATGCAGTTCTCAAAGGCAATGAGATTTCTTAATAAGGTTTGCTGCCTTGAGTCAATCTTCAGGCATGGCATCCGCATGATGCCATTGGAAAAAATAACATCCAAATGACCTTTATCTTTAAATTTCTCAAATTCTATACCTGCCATTTGTTGAAGTTCAGTTGCATTCGCAATGACCATATGTGCATTATTTGAGAGGGTCGATTTCAGAAGAGTTAGAAAGACCTCCTTCTGTCTCAGAACGATATCTTTCAGAGGAAGTTAGTTTCATATCCATCTGAGGTGACAAGGAGTATCTCCAATAAAGGCGAGCAAATGAGCTGCTTCGCTAGACTTGGCATCACCATGGATTCTCCATGGCACATCCAGGCATATAAACGGTTCAAGGACAGTATTAAACTGGGGTAATTTTTTGTCCTTGAAATTGCTTAAAAACCATTCATAGACCTCCTCGATAAAAAACAGGGGAATTTGATTATCCAGAAGAAGCAGGTCAGATCTTACCGTCTTTATGTGCACATCTAGGAAAGACATGCTCTGTGTCTGCTGAGAGAAAGCGAAAATTGTTCGGATAATAAAGCAACTGTCAGAAATAGCATCTTAACAAATCGATCTTCATCAAGGTTTGACTCAAACTCTTCTTTATAGTAAGCTTGAGCTTTCCTTCCTGAAACACTAAATTGCCGAAGAAAACTCGGCATCGATGCCCGTTTCCTTCTGCAGCGTTTCCTTCGGCAGCGTTTCCTTCGGCATCAATGCCCTTCCTGCTGGAGTGTTTATATGCATACATGGACAAGTCGATCGAGAGGTCTGGGATGGTTTGTCCTTCTCCGAGAAATTCTCAGCATCTTCAGAATTTCTGTATGCACCGGATTTTTAAATCTTGCCAATGCGTTTGAGGTTTTCTCGTCCATGATAGTACGGGCCAATAGAAACTAACTTGGGCTAACAATTAGATGCTCTACTGGATCTGATGTTGCTCTGGGAACCGGAAACAATAGAATTCTCCGGCCCATGGGTTGTTTCACCATTCTCCGTGGACTCGCGTCTGATGTCTTATCGACCAGCAGTCCATTAGGAGTGAGAATGGACCTGTTTTCTTGCGGCTGATTATCTCATCCATTGGCGGGTCCTTTGCGGCTGAGGTCGCTTCAATCTCCATGTACTCTGCCGCTGCAGCTGATGTCCCTTTGATCAGCGGGTGCATTTCGGAGTGAAAAGTGGACATAATAAAGGGTATTGTGTCGGTATGTTTCAGGTTTTTGGTTTATTTTGTAGTTTGATAATCATACGGTTGGGTATGCGAGGGTTTTATATGAGGTGCGGCCAATAGAGGTAGAGAAAGTATCATGCATTGTGACCTTGATGGATAGAGATAGAGGAAAGTAGAAGAGAATTTTTATCAAAGCTTATTTTATCCAAACTAATTTGTAGTTCCATAAAACTCCTTATACAATTATTTATATTACCACTGTGATATAAATGACTTAATATTGTTTTTCGTGATCTTAAGAGTTGTGGGCGTCCATAAGCAACGAAAAATAAATAATCGCTTATTTGTTTCATAAGGATTATGGGAATTAATATATTGTCATGTTGCATGCATCACCATTGCTAGTCACTTGTTTTTAAATGAATTTTATTTTTTTCGGATTGGCAATTGACTTCGATTTTTTACAAGCAAGTTGTTGAATAATTTAATTTTCTCTTTCTTTGTTGAGAAAGCTGCATGGCTGCCAAAATGTATTAATTTTAAAAAATTGTTACAACAATCCCTGGATGTTCTAAATATTACACCTTTGTGAAAATTTAAACAAAGACATGCATGGTCCCAATCTAAATTTTGAGCCAGTGAGTCCGACCTCCCAATCTAAATTATTATGGGATGAATAACATATTGTGTTATACAATTCAATAAATTCATAAATAATTTGGAGAATTGTCGAAAAAGAAAAATTCAGGATTGACACGGATATTATTTAATAATTTTTATTATGTCGAAACCTTCTTTCTAACTCACCCCAATCCCGACTACATAATAATCGACACGGAAAATCCATATGTTCCTTATTCATTGTACCACTGGGCAATATAATCAATTTTATCAGAACCAGACCGGACGTCAACCCGGTAAAATTCCGGTTTGACGGTTCACTGGTTGGACCGATGAATTAACCAGTTTGAGACTAGTTTTTTAAATACTTGCTTATTTATAAGATATAAGTATTATTAAATAATTTATTATGTAATAGAAGTTCCAATATACATATTAAACAATGTAATAAAAGTAAATTTATATATTACAAATAATATTTTTTATTGGAAAATAATTTATTTGAACTTTGAAAAACAACAAAAGTGAATTGGTACATAGCACCAAGACTCAAGAACTACCATTTGATCTTAGCCAACCCCCCCCCCCCTCTCTCTCTCTCTCTCTCTATATATCTATATAATATATATATATATATATATATATATATATAAAACGTTTGTTCCTAGGCCGTGGAACAAACGCTTCGGTTTTTATATTTTTAAAGTCCAAACGGTCAATCCAAACCGTTCAAGATTTAATCTATATAACATGTGCTTGGAGACTAAATTTTTTTTTTTTTTTGGAACTTTCTTTACTATTTATTAAGCCAGTTTTAAATCAAATGTTTTCAATGATCTAGAAATTTTCACTGTTTATTAAAATCATCAATTTTAAAACTGGCTCAATAAATAGTAAAAAAAAATTCCAAAAAAATGTAAAATTTGGTCTCCAATCACATTTTAATATAGATATCACGCTAATAGTTTGGATCGACTATTTGGACTTTGAAAATCAAAAAACCAATTGGTTGCACCACGGCTCTAGAACAACGTTTTGATATTAGCCAATCCTCTATATATGTGTGTGTGTGTGTGTGTGTATGTTCTGTGTGTAAGAGTAGAACTAGGGTGTTCTTAAGCTCGCCAAGCTTCTTGTGAGCTGAACTCAAAACCTATCAGATTGGTTTCAAGCGACGCATCTAAACATTGAAACTGATCTACTTCACAAGTGATGAGTTTAATGTCAAGTTTTATAAATTTTCGAACTAATTTAATATAAAGTCAAGTGGTAAAAAAATGATGACAATGAACACATTAAAATTAACTTATAAACCATATTTTTCTTACCGCTTGACTTTATACTAAATTAGTTCGAAAAAATTTATATTTGACATGTAAAAGCATCACTCGTGAAGTAGATCGGTTTCAATGGTTGGATGCAAACGTTTGAAGACAATTCAATAGATTTTTGAATTAAGCCACAAAGGGACTTGGTGAGCTTAAGAACACCCTAGTTCTACTCTATGTGTAAAGTACTCTAGCATAGATATCCATATGCACAAGACAACAATGTACAATGAGTGTTATATATATGTTAATAGAAACAACGCTACGCCTAAGGGCATTTCCACCAAAAAAAGAAAAAGTAAAAAGAAAAACAAGTACAATGAGTACTAATAATTAACTGTGGTACATTGGGAAGCTATAATATATAGTGGAGAAACTTGGATACAAGAGAAACCAAACAAAACGAAAACAGACAAAGGAAAAAGAAAAAAAAAAAACAATTAACAATATAACAGGCAAGTGCGATTATTAAAATAATCGAGCAGCTACTTAATTCTTCGGGTAGTGATATCCATAGATATTGTAGAATGTATCAACTACAGAAAGAATTAGCAGGATCACACCTGCGACGACCGAGATGCCCGCCCATGGGCTGCTGAAGTAGTTATGTCGCAAGCTCGCCAATCTACGGTGCCAACGTGAGTCGTAGTATTTCTGCACATCCTTATACAAGCCAGAGAAACGATTTGTATTGTTGTCGATGAAACAAAAGTTACCAATATCATTGAAAAAAGTGGCAGCCATCTCATGGCTGCTCAGTGTGTTATAGATAACGCCGCATTTCTGAAGTAACTTCACATCCTTCTCTGTATCGATGAGTGCATCCATCAGTTTCATGTAGCAGCTAATAGATCGCATTTTGGGTAAGATGCAGTTCTCAAAGGCAATGAGATTTCTTAATAAGATTATCTGCCTTGAGTCAATCTTCAGGCGTGGCATCCGCATGATGCCTTTGGAAAAAGTAACATCCAAATGACCTTTATCTTTAAATTTCTCAAATTCTATACCTGCTATCTTGTGAAGTTCAGTTGCATTCGCTATGACCATAAGTGCATTGTTTGAAAGGTGGATTTCTGCCCAAGTGGATTGCTCATGCTCAGAAGAGTTAGAACGATATTCTATCTGCTCAGAAAGATCACTTTCTGCCTCAGAACGATATCTGTCAAAGACAGTTAGTTCCATAAACATCTGAGGTGACAAAGAGGATCTCCAATAAAGGTCGAGCAAATGAGCTGCTTTGCTACAAATGTCATCATGATTGATTCTCCATGGCATATCCAAACATATAAACGGTTCAAGGACAGTATTAAAACGGGGGAATGGTTGGTTGGACCTAACGGGGAAAAGCCATTCATACACCTCCATGATAAAAAAGAGGGGAATTTGATTTTCCAACAGAAACAAGTCAGATCTTATCTCTTTTATGTGCACATCTAGGAAAGCCATGCTCTCCTGTACCTGTTGAGAGAGAGAGAGAATTGTTCGGATAATAAAGCAACTGTCAATAACTAGCATCCGAACAAATTCAACTTCATCACTATGGTCAAACTCTTCTTTATAGAAAGCACGAGCTTTCCTTCCCGAAACTATAAATTGGTCGAGAGACTCACTATCGATGCCCATTCCCCCCTGGCTAGATGGCTCGACAGGCACATAATAGATGGCATGGCGGCGGCGTGGGATGCCTGCTTCCAAAGGTGTGGGATGGTTTCTCTGTCTTCTCTGCTTCTCCCGAATTTCTGGTACGCACCGGAGTTTTAAATCTTCCATGTGTTTGAGGTTTTCTTGTCCATGGTAGTAGGGGCCAATAGAAACTAACTTGGGCTCAAAATAAGATTCTCTACCGTATCTGATGTGCGCTGGGGCACGGAAAATAGAATTCTTTGGCCAATGGGTTCTTTCCCCATTCTCTGTGGACTCCGCTGCGGCTGATGTTGCTTCGATCTCCATGTGCCCTGCGGCTGATATCTCTTCCATCTGCGGGTCCTCTGCGGCTGATGGAATGGCAGATATGTCTTCGATCTGCGGCTCATCTGTGGCAGATATCTCTTTCATCACCGGGTGAATTTGGAGAAAAAACTGGATAGCCCTTTCTTTCCAAATGGACCTGTGTGCTCCTCAGCTCATGTCCTTTGGATCTGGTTTCTTTCCCAGCTCTCCATTTGCTCTGTGGCTCATGTCCATTTGGAGTGAAAAGAGGATAAGATAGGATAGAGGGTATTTTGTCGGTATGTTTCATGTTTTGGTTTATTTTGTGTTTATGAGGGTTTATATGTCAAAGTAGATCGGGCCGGATGCACGGTTTTTTCTATATGTATTACTTCAAGAATATAATAGATCCTATTCTGTATTTTAATAAGAGGGAATTATATTATAATTTTTAATTTTATTAATTTTGACAACATTCTTGGTAATTTAAAAAAATAAAGTTTAAATTTAGAATTTGACATTATAAACATGATTTATATTATTCATAAATCATCTCTATAAAACATGATCAAATTTGATGTATGTTTCATCGTACATTAAGTAACTTGAAATTTTACCGATTGAAAATTAATGATACTTAAATTATAACAAATTAAATTGATAGGCCATTTATATGTCCAGCGACATAATTTTAAATGTTTTATTTTATTTAAATTATTTTTGTTAAATTCCTTGTCAAAATTGTTAAAATAATATTTGCCAAATGATTAATTCCTCCTCTTTCAGAAGTTCATAATTAGGACGGTTTAGGAACTCAAATATAATAAACCCAAATTCCATACCTTTAGGCGATCCTGCTGTCAACTATAACTCCAAAAACGTTTCTCTGTCTTCATCTAACAAACCTGTGAATCCCACAAGCGAAACACGTGAGGAATAATAAATTATTTCTCAGTGCTAATTGCCACTCAGGTTATTTTATTTGAAGGAAATCCATATTCATAATGAATCTCCGCACAATAAACTAATAGTTCATTTCATAATAACGAATGCAAATGCTCAATAACAGTATCCAATTGAATAACAAAAATTACATAAATAAATCAGAACTCTAAGAATCTTATCAAAATAAATGGTTTGGGTCAAAATCTTTTAAACCATAAAGTCTGGTAACGTTTGGTTTCTTAACTTTACAATTTCTAGTCTGATAACACTGACAGATACAAAAACATGTATATGTCGTGTTATGGCTTATACTATTCTAACTATCCTGATAATTTGTTAACAGAAACAATACATAATCAATATCTGAATATTGTCATTGTCGGAAAGAAAATCAATAATAAGACATTTCTAACTATCCTGACAATTGGTTAACAGAAACAATACTAAATTAATATCACAATACTGTCATTATCAGAAAGAAAATCAATGGTAAGACAGTTCTAACTATCCTGACAATTGGTCAACAGAAACAATATGAAATTAATATCATAATACTATCATTATCAGAAAAAAAATCATTGATAAGACAGTTACCACAGTTCATTAGTCTTACAGTCACAATTCATATTTATTCAATATCCCCTACCCAACCAGTACTAGATTCGGTTGGGGCCATTCACCATATGTGCATAAGGGTCCTGGAGTAAAGTCTAGTAGCTAGCTAAACTTTACAATATATTAATCTTTTTTCTCCACTATATGGAGGTTCAAGGATTACAGTATTCAATATTCAATCAATTCAATCACTGTGGTTTCAATCAATCAGATTTCAATAAGAATCAATCAATCGATAAACAATATCAACATGACAGTCAACAGACTTACCTGTAATTCAGTTTCAATTGTATTGGGCTATGCATATGATGCAACAGTTCAATCAATACAGTCAATCAAATATTCAAAATGCACAGCGAATTACGATTTAAATCCTAGTCATGAATCTCAGACTAATTCAATAACCGCGCACCTGATATCGTAGGGCAACAGGTGAGGTCCGCTAACAATCCTGTTCTTCCTGATCATTTTGTCTCAGCAGTCTTTATTATAATTATGCCTACGTTAACAATAATATACACATTCTAATCAATATTTATGTTTAGTTTCAATGTCATATAATTAGACAGTTCTATAAGACTAGGTTCAGTTATTAAATCATTATGTTACTTCATTAATCATTTCTAATTCAATATAATTTCAATCCAATTAGTCCAAAATCTGACAATCCTGTCCATATGTCGAAACAATTTAAGGTCCAAGTTCATTTATTTTCCTACAGAGCCCATTGAATTAAGCATTCTCATCTTATTTTCCAATTTCACATTTTCTGTACCAAGCCCGAATGTCAAGTTCAATAATTCTAGTATTTCCTTCTTTTCTTTATTCTCCTTTTCTAGTCAAAGGCCCAAAATCCACAATTAAATTCATATTTCATTCTCTGCTTCCAGCCGAGGTCAGAACAACATCCACGTTCTCACAAGAATAACAAAGCACTGATACAGTGCTATTCGGGGATCAGTACCAAACTCGATTCAAACATGATAAAGAACAGAAAAGGAAAAACGAAAGTTCATCAATTCTAACTTTCAAACAAACGATTATGACATGATTCACAATAAATGTAGCTTGGTTATTCAATTCTCAACGTTACCAAGCCATAGATCAGTAAGAGAGAAACTAGAACCAAAATAGGAAAATACCCATTAATTGTGCTAGTTCACCGAGGTATTGACGGAGCAAGAATCCAACAACCATATCCTTATTTTTCAAATACAAGAGCTCTCTCTCTCTCTCTCTTTCTCTTCTCTCTCTGTTATCTTTCGAAGAAAGAACAATAGCAAAACAAATAGAAATGACTAGGCGGTAGGGAAAGAAGAAAAGAGATAGCCAGGGGATAAGGATGGGTGCGGGTCCCACATGTCCAATTAAAAATTCATTCTTTTACATTTTAACCCATCATTTTTCAAATTTTTAAGAACAGCCCATAAATCAATTAAAAGAAACTTATAAATATCATTGAGGGATGCTTCTATGGGCATAAGGACCTATTTGTAAAATAAGCATATATTCATTTTCAAAGTTCAAACAGTCGATCAGACCGTTCAACATCAACTCCATATTAAAATGTACATGGAGGTCAAATTTTACAATTTTTTGAATTTTTTACTATTTATTAAGTATTTTACAAAACTAGTCAAATTCAGACCATTGAATTTTGTACCCATCTTAATAAATAGTAAATAAATTCAAAAAAATGTAAAATTTGACCTCCAAGTACATTGTAATATGGAGAAAATGTTGAACGGTCGGATCGACTGTGTGAACTTTGAAAATGAAAATATGCTCATTTTACAAATAGGTCCTTATGCCCATAGAAGAATTTGCCAATATTATTAGCTATTAACTCTCTATTATCCATTATATATTTACAAATTAAAATATACAATTATCTTAAATTATAATTCGCAAGAATTCTAATCCGAAATACACATTCAGATTTTAGAATGAAAGGAATATAGAACTGTTATTTCGTAATTACAAACTAACTTTTAAGAAGAAACTTATTATCTAATCTAAACACAAGATTTTAACAATTTATCTAATATTCAAATTGTGATGTTACTGACTTTTTAGTCATTCTTTGAATAACTTCCTACGGTAATCTGCTCTATATCTATTAAAATTTTAATTTAGATTTCGATAAAGATGAATTAAAAATATATCCTTCTTTTAATCTTTATTTTAACCTGATTAGAGTATGCAAGCTAAAAAGTAGGAAGGATCAAAATATATAATGAAAGATATTTTATTCCAGAACTACATTCTGGAAAAAAGAATAGTGAAGAAAAATTTAGTTATAAATAATTAAATTGTATGATAACTAACCCATTCTGAATTTTGTTGTGCAATTCCTGGCTCAGGGATAAGCATTTATTTCAGAAAAGTTTTTATAATGCAGGGCTCTGTTGAAAACTATAGCTTCTCAGTTTTCTTAAGGCTCAATAATTAGGTCTTGCATGCCATTAGATTATTACAGTAAAGCCTACTAAAATCCCAGTAATTCAAAACCATATTCTTCAACAATCCGCATCGCTTTCGAATAATTAAGTTACAACAAATTTGAGTTACAACAAAGTTACAATAAATTTGAGTTACAATAGATGGTCTGAATATAGAGGAGGGATCAAGAGTTACAACAAATTTGAGTTACAACAAAGTTACAACAACCATTTTTTTCATTTTCAAAGTCCAAATCGTCGATCCAAACCGTTCAACATGATCTCCACAATAAAATGTACTTGCAGATCAAATTTTACATTTTTTTGAATTTTTTTGAATTTTTTTACTATTTATTAAGTATTTTACAAAAAATAGTCATATTCAGACCATTGAATTTTGTACCCATCTTAATAAATAGTAAAAAAACTCAAAAAAATGTAAAATTTGATCTGCAAGCACATTTTTTTTAGATAATCATTTTGAACGGCTTGGATCGACGATTTGGACTTTGAAAATGAAAAAAATGGCTGTTGTAACTTTGTTGTAACTCAAATTTGTTGTAACTTGATCCCTCCTCTATATATATATATATATATATATTGTCACACCCCAAACCAGAATTTCCGGATTAGGATGTGATTAATCCCCGCCTCGTGTCTAATACTCAATAAACACGCAAGGCTAAACAACATAATAATCAAACAGCAGCGGAAGCAATATAATACAAACAAGCAATAGTCATAAATATCAAAATAAACATACATATACACACATCCATACAATCCACCTCGGGATAAAATAAACATAACTAGTCAAAAGGGATACATGATCTATCGAGTCCAATATATATAACAAAACATTGGACTCGTAAAATCCTAAACAAAAGCCCCTAATCTACCTCAAATGATGTGACCGTCGGGGACAGCTCCTGACGCCTCCTGCTGCGGACCGTCAGACTCTGTACCTGCCCACATCCATAAAAAGGAGGGGATGAGCGAATGATCGCCCAGTATGTGACCCAGTATTATCCCTTCAGGGATCCTCTCAAGTCAAAGCACATTTTAATTTGAAATCTACGTAAAGTCGATAATTCACTTTTAGTGCATATGTTACGAAAATTAAACCTATCATAGTACTACAAAAGAAAAATATACATATAATAGATGACATGATATGATTATCCTATTATGCCCAAAATGCCAAAGTTTCCCAAAATAAAATATGAGGATCAATATTATACTCAACCGAAGTCCAGTACAATAGGTACTGTGTGTACAAATTGATATAATAATAGTACAGAAAATTTTATCACCCCGTGCCGTGCCAAGTTCAATCAAATAGAATTTGTATCTCAAAAGTGACATAACACAAGGACTGCGATCAGCGGGGCAAAGATACCCGATGCCTAATGACATCGAGCTTTGCCCACAACAGAAGGGCACGCTAGCCGATGGTTATATCAAAATTCGTGTAACATCCAAGGACTGCGATCAGCGGAGCAAAGGTACCTGATACCTAAGGACATCGAGCTTTGCCCACAACAGAAGGGCACGCTAGCCGATGGTTACACTTAATTCCATGTGTTTTCCTTCTCTAAGACGATTCATCACCAAACATATAAAATAGGAGAAAACTACAAGCAAGATGTAAGAATAAGTTAATTCATCTCCTCATGAGCAGAGACGAAACTCCACCATCCGGCCAGATCAATGGGACATCATAACAACAAAAATAAAATCTGCCACCGCATCCTCGGCAGCCGTCCTAGGCAAGTAGCTCCTAATGTAGGGGGGATAGCTCCCGAATCGTCTCCGGACTCGTGATCGGTCCGCACAAAATGTAAAATGATCGAAAATGATATACTACCAAGCTCATGCATATAATAATAATAATCCTAGTAAGACCTCTAAGGGATCAAGTGATCCCTCAGCCCAATGACCCACGAACCGTCACGCATCCCATGCCTACGTGACGGAAAGCAGTCATTCGGTCTTCTATCTCACGCTCACCAATGCACATGCTTAACTACAATAATATGTTGTCCTCTACGAGAAGAGGACAACTAATATCCTAATATATTATTAATTAAATTACACTACTCCTAAGAAAGCATTAAATTTTCAATTTAGAAGGGGTTGTGCAAATCCTAAATTACAGTTCAGAAAGGATTAAACATGCTCTAATGCAACTACAAAATTTAAAGTGCGGATGTCAGGTCAAGTGGTCGACTGGTGAGAGTACGCCACGAAAGAAAAATACAGATATCCCACACCTGATAACTGTAGGGGTAGAGCGTGCTAATAATCTCCGGGATCCACGTAATCCTCGCCTGCTCCTGCACCAGCGTCAGCGGAATCAAACCACGGATCGAACTCGGTGTAGGTCGGATGACCTGTAATTTAGTCGTAACTTAATTAGAGTCTATACTAAGTATTCGTGACCCTTATTACCCCGTTTGCTTAATTTCACTAAGTGTTCGAATCTGCTCAACCGGTTCGATCGATTTTATTCGATTCCGATTGAACGTACCATTAGGTCAAGGTTGGTTTAATTTAATTTAATGTAATTTTAAATATTCATAACTTTTAACTTAAGGCTATTACATATTTTTACAATAAAAATCAATAATGTATAACCTACGTAATTTAAATTGCTATTATAAATTTTCTATTTAATAATTTGTAAAATAACGTATTTTCCTAATTAAAGCTACAAGTAATTTTAGATCTTAAGTACGAAATTTGTAAGTGTTAATTATTTAGTTAGAATATTTCTAAAGTTTTACGAATTTACTCTAATAATTTGTACAAGTCAATAACTTATAAATATAAAATAATATGTGATTATCTACTTATTTAATTTAATCTAATATGTGCTTAACATTTAAAAATCCTAACTACTCAACTTTTAATTAATTAAAATCCTAATTAATCTACATGTGTTGAAATATTTTTATTGGGTGTGTTTCGGGATCATACAGGTGTCCATATAGGGTTGTATAGTATCTGTTCAAATTATGTTATGAACTCTCACTGAGGCATCAAGACCCGGACGGTATAATCATTTCCCGAATTAATTTAAGTTTACATAAGCATCCGGTTTTATTCGGTTACTTTATTAAAACCTAAATTTTAAAAGCCGTCCTTTTTAAATCCGTCTCTTTTAATCATTTAATCGGACCTCGCATATTCCGAGGATTTCCAAAGCCCGATTAAACAATTCATAGTCCAACAAGTCAAGTTCCACATTCTCACTTAGGCCTCTAATTTAAAATAAATTACGCAAGGCTTAAAATTTACATGATAGCACCTCAACTTTCAAAATATCATAACGAGGTCCATGTCAATTTCAGATTTGGTACCATCAGTATCACTGGGCTGTACCAACAGGTACAGCACCTTCTAACCTCCCCAACAAGCAAAAAGGAAACAGCCATGCTAACGAAAAGGCAAGGCAAAGCCAGTACATCAACAAAATCAAAGCAACAGTCAACAACAAGGGATTGGTACAGCAACCGAATCAATTCACAATCCCACAAGGCACGATGGCCACAAGTCACAACCAGTCATAGCAAACAGACCCGAAGGTCACAGGTCAAGGCAATCAGCCAAATAACAAGCAAAAGGCACAAGGCACAGGTCAAGGTAGCAGCCACCAGCCACAAGGCCGAAAACCAAAAATTAGGGAGTTTTTAGGGTTACCCGAGGAGAGTCGGCACCAACAGCACCAGCAACACAAGCACAACAGCACAAATCGCAAGTATAACAGCAAAATCGCAGCACCAAAGCCAAATCACAGCACCACAGTAAAAATCGCAGCACCAACAATGGCACAGCCAACAGTAAACTCGCAGCACACACACAACTCACAGCACACAGACAAAATCGCAGCACCAACCGAAAATAGCAAAGAGAGAGAGGTGGTAGAGAGTAAAGAGAGAGGTTGAGAGAAGAGGGGGCCTCACTTGGCAGCAACCGAATAGAATAGATCGGGTGGTGCCTCACTTGGCAGCGGGGAAAAGAGGGGCGGATCCAGTTGCAGTGAGACCGAGAGAGAGAGCAAAAGAAAGAGAGAGAGAGTGAAATGGGGAGAGTGAGAGAGTGGAGATGAGAGAATACTAGGGTTGAGGTTTTAACAGAGACAGCGAGAGAGAGAGAGAGAGGAAGCCGCGAGGAATTTCAAAGAGAGGAGAGCGCAGCCTCTGTCGCCCACAGGAGAGAAAAACAAAAAAAAAACGATGAGGTGTCTCGGAGAGAAGACGGATCCAAAGAAAATCAAAATTTCGTTTGTTTTGTTTGAGGGCTCTGCTTTGAGATCCGTGCAGGATCAATCGAATGGTTGAGATTTTTCCAAAGAATTGAATCTCAATATTTTGATATATCTCAGGGATGCGAATGGAATTTTGACCCGAAGAGGAGACAATAAATCGATTTAGGATTCACAAATTTTAATTTAATTAATAAAATTTTATTTGCTTAGTCACTTATAACATTTTCTAAGTTCGACAATCAAATAAAAATTCTTTATTTAGATTAACTAATAATTTAAATTTTTAAATCTCGTTGCAAAACCTTAATTAATGCTAATTGACAATTTTTAGTTTACGGATTATAACATATATATATATATATAGGACAGTGCTACCGTGCTACGCGTATATAAGGGCCCTCCGTGCTACGGCTCACTTTTTGAGTTTTCAAAATCCTAACGGTCGATCCGAACCGTTCAACATGATCTCCATATGAATATGTACTTACAAACCAAATTTTACATTTTTTAGAATTTTTTTACTATTTATTAAGCCACTTTGAAAAAACACTAATTTGTACACAACAGTAAACTTTTCTGGACCATTGTATCAGCGATTTTCAATATGGCTTAATAAATAGTAAAAAAATTCTAAAAAATGTAAAATTTGGTTTGCAAGTACATATTCATATGGAGATCATGTTGAACGATTCGAATCGACCGTTAGAATTTTGAAAACTCAAAAAGTGAGCCGTAGCACGGAGGGGCCCTTATATACGCGTAGCACATTAGCCAGATTCTATATATATATAACTTTGTAACAAGTAGTACAAGTGGCTGGTCGCTCAAGCAATGGATTTTCATGTCATCATTCAAAGCAAAAGCAATGGAACTAAAGATGACACGTATGGTGCCCACATAGCACAAAGCAAAAGCAATGGAATAAAGGATGAAACAAATGGGTGTCCACATAGCACAAAGCAAAAGAGAAATTTACAAAGCCATTATGCTCCACCACTTTCGAATATAAAGCTTCAAATTTACAAAAGAGAAATCAAAATGAAACAAAAACGGTACATCAGAAAGGAAGGAATAATTATTGTTCTTTGATCGTAGCGAAATACTCTTTGAAGTAACGAACATTAATTATTTGTATAAATTATAACAACCTGAGCTACTTTAATATATAATTTCATAATAATCAAAATAATAGCTCTGGAAATCTTACGGAATTAATGATCAAATATTATCACGACATCACTGTACTAAAAAACCCAGCCAAGAAAATGTTTGTAGATAGTAACAAATGACTAGTCCCTCAAGCAATGAATTTTCATATCATCAAAAAGGAAACAAAGAATGAAACATATGGGTGTCCACATTACCACTTCTCACAAGCCTGCCTTGCCATTATGCTCCACTTCTCACCAGTTACAACCAATTAAGCAAGCTTCAAATTTACAAAAGAGAAACGGAAATCAAAAGGAAAAGGTACAACAGAAAGAAAGGAATAAGTAATCTTTGATCCTAGCAAAAATATAAGGAAAGAATTAAATTATGTTCTAGAACAACATTCTCCAACTATCTCCATTCCAATCTCTGTTCCTCCTGAGCACTACACCGGCAGCTCTCATTCAAAACAAAGATGGCGATGATACTCGATGCCTTCCTGTCAAAGTTCAGTGAACTTCTCATGCAAATGGTGCAGGCTGAGGTTGGCGGGCTGCTGGGTATCCCAGGCCAGATCGAGAAGCTTGGCGAGACCGTTCGTGACATCCAATGCGTCCTTGCCGATGCTGAGAGGAAGAAAAGCAAGAGCAGTGCTATCGAGCGGTGGCTCATGCAGCTCAAGGATGTCATGTATGATGCCGATGACATCATCGACCTATGTCAGATCAAGGCAAAGGACCGCCTTGCTGGCTCCAGTTCCCATTCCTCGTCAAATAATCGTTGTGGCTGCCCTTTGCTGTCTTGCTTTCGGAACCCATCCTTTGCTCATAAGATTGGTTTCAGAATCAAGGATATCAATTCGAGGTTAGAGGGGATTGCCAAGAGAAAGACTGATTTGGGTTTGATCGAATCCCAAATCTCTTCTGGGCCTTCCGATCCAGTTACCCGAGTGGATTCGATCATCACCCGCAAGACTGATCCCTTAGTTGTGCTAGATGATATTGTGGGTGAAAAGATTGAAGCAGATACTAAGCTGCTAGTGAACTGGTTGACCGAAGAAGAGAAGAGTGCGAGAGAAAACATTCTGGTTCTAGCAATTGTGGGGATGGGTGGAATTGGAAAGACCACTCTAGCAAGTAAGATCTTCAATGATAGAAGGATTGAAGAAGAATTTCAGTTAAAAATTTGGGTTTGTGTCTCAAAGGAGGTGAAAGGAGTAGAAATATTGAAGTGTATGATTCGGGAGGCAGGAGGTGAGCACGGTGCCGCACAAGAAAGATCGGAGCTGGCGCCTATACTCAATAGGCTCGTCCAGGGCAAAAAGTTCCTTCTTGTTCTCGATGATGTTTGGGAAGAGAGTCGAGCAGTGTGGAACAGTCTGTTGCGAGCTCCCATGAGTGGCGGAGCTCACGGGAGTAGGTTACTTGTCACCACACGAGATGGAAGAGTTGCGGACGGAATGAGGGCAGCAAAATTACATCGGGTAGAGAAGTTATCTGATGAAGATGGGTGGTCCTTATTAATAAAACAGGTAATATTTATTAATTGTTTAGCCTTAATTAGCCTTCCTATTTTGTCTAGATTATGATTTAAGTATTGAGTTTTTAATTAAACAAACAATTTGACAGTCCTATAACAAATACAATCTTATTTAATCCTATCTAAACAATGGATAATTTTTATAATTAAGCACTAATAGTTATAGTGCCTATGATTATTTCCCTTTATAATGGAATTTCAAATTAATATATCTCGCCAATTGGCAATTTTTAACAATTAATATATTCTTCAAAATATTTCGTATCTTTGCTTTCTAAATATTTATTTAAATTTTTTTGTCTACTACTTTTGGTGAGCAATAATTCCACTCTTCGATATTAACTACTCCTTTCAAAGAACACTGCATAGGAAAAAAAAAGAAAATACTATTTGATATGAAATTTCAAATACAAATAGCTCCTTAAAATAATCTTGTACAAATTTTGTTAAATAATTGATTGTGAATGTTACTTCCAAAGTTGTACTCTAGCTCGGTACTGATGAATAATAATGATTGATGTTTTGTTTCACGAGATTTTTTCATTTATCGAAATTATTATTAAATAATAAAGGGAAAGATAAAGATTTTTCATGAGTTTTTTCGGATCCTAAGTAATTCTTTTTCTAAAAAAGTGGCACATACTTTTTTTAAATATAAATTTTTGCTAAATCTTTTTTGAAACAGAAAGAGTGTTCGAATTCATTTTGAAAGACTGGCTGAAATTTTTTAAAACAGAAAGAGTAGCTTGAATTTTTTCTTAAAAGAAAACACTTTGGTTCCAGAAAAAATTCTGGCTCCATAAATTGGATCCGAATTTTTTTTATTCAACAATATTTTTTATAAATAAAAAATTCTCATGTTACATTGGTAGTGTCATGCATAATACATACAATGAATTTTCTATTTTATGAAATTACTATTAAATAATTAAGGGAAAAAGAAATAATACTAGAATATTTAATGGCATAGATGGATCCGAAATTTAAATTTCGGATACAAACGTTGTAACTGAATTTTTTTTTCGAATCCAAAGTATTTTTTTTCTAATAGCCACAACTTCACAAATATGTTTCCAATGGCCACATACAATAGATATATACTGCCTATAATTATTGCCTATCATTATGTAAAAATAGATATTGTGCCTATGATTATTGCCTAAATAATGGGACTTCAAATTAATATCTCTGCTCGCCAATTGCCAATTTTTAACAATTAATATATTCTTCAAAGTATTTCGTATTTTTGCTTTCTGAACATTTATTTAAATTTTTTGGCTACGGAAAAGAAATATATTAACTACTGCTTTCAAAAAGCACTGCATCGAAAAGAAATATATTATCCTATTTGATATGAAATTTCAAATACAAACAGGTCCTTAAATCAATCTTGTACAAATTTTGTTCAATAATTGGTTGTGGATGCTACTTCCAAAGTTTTACTCTAGCTCCGTACTGATGACTATTTACATGTTCTGTTTCATGATTATTTTTTATTTATAGAAATTATTAAGGTTCTAAATAGCTATTATCGCGTCATAGCGGAAAAGGCTAAATAAAAAGCTATCGTGAATAGCGTACCTATCATACATAGCGTTTTTGTTTAAAAAATTATGTTTTATATTTCTACTAATTATCAACATTATCTAAAGTCTCATATAGCCATAAGTAGCGCTAAATTGATTAAGGAATTATATTATTCATATTGAACCGGTACAAAGTTAAAATTGCTATTCAAAATATCCCCAAAAATATCATAAACTATCTATATTTTTTCCATTCAAAATAACTTAAACATCATGGCATAAACTATATATCTTTTTCTATTAAAAAAACTAAGCATAAATGCATAAACTATCTATCATTTTCTATTTAAAAGAAAAAGCAATTCGGACCTTGAAAAAAATTGGTCCTTAAAAAAGATTTCAGTTTGGACCTTTAAATAAAAACCACTTGACATTGGTATTTTATCACATCCCTGTGATCTCTAATTCTCCTACAATTATTAAACGTCTAAATTTTGTAAGACACTTGACATATATCTCGAGTAAACATGAAAGCAACGAAGCTCCTAACTTTTTATTCATTTATTGACAGGTATTTCAAAATGAGAAGGAGAGTGAGATTCAAGACTTTAAGGATATTGGGTTGCAACTAGTTGAAAAATGTGATGGTTTGCCTCTTGCTATCAAAAGTATAGGTGGTGTGCTTTGCACAAAGCCAAAAACCAAAGTCGAATGGCAGGCAGTTCTAAAAAGTCATTTGTGGTCCATTCATGGACTGCAAAGTATCGACAATGCATTCCATTTGAGCTATGAGGATCTTTCATCACCTTTGAAGCAGTGCTTCATCTTTTGTTCCCTCTTTCCGGAAGATTTTGAGTTCAATAAAATGGAATTAATCTATCGGTGGTTAGCAGAAGGATATCTGCAAGATAAGGTAGATTTTTGGGAGTTGGGAAATGAATACTACACAGAGTTATTGGTACGAAATCTTTTGGAAGATACTAACAAATTTTTTAATCAAGAAGTAACAAAAATGCATGATCTTTTGGGGTCCTTTGCCCGCCAATTAGGAAAAGATGAGAACTGTGTATTAAGGGAGGGAGATGTTTTATCCAAGCCTGATGGTCCACTGAAAATACGACGGTTATCTATAGAAGGAAATAATGTGAATACTGAATTATTTAAAAAGGAAAATGGGTTGAGAACATTATTTCTTCACAATAAACCTGAAATTCCACTTGATTATGTGTGTAAAACATTTTCAAGCCTCCGCATGTTAGATCTCAGATGGTCCAATTTCTCAAGCCTACCTGATTCTTTGTGTGACCTCATGCATCTGAGATACTTGAATGTCGGTGGCTCAAAGATAAGAAATCTTCCTTATTCCATTGGAAATCTCAAATATCTAGTATATTTGAACCTTGAATATTGCAAAGATTTGTCAGATGTGCCTCGTAGTATTATTAATCTACAAGAACTGAAAATGCTCAATACTGATAATTCAGGAGTCAGGGGAATCCCAGCAGGCCTAAATAAACTAGATAAGCTCGTTCAACTGATTGGATTCAGGCCAGAAAAAAATAATTTGGAAGGATTTAGTAGCCTAGACAGCTTAGAAACTCTATCAAAGCTAAGTAGCCTCTCTTTAAACAATTTAGATAAAGTATCAGACAAGAGCATAGCAAACAGGGCAAACCTTCAAAATAAAGGTCGTTTACAAGTCCTAGCATTAGCTTACAGAACGTTGACCTCAGAACAACAACTTTCCCAAGCTAGTGAAACGAAGACCACAACTGAGGATGTTTTAAATGAGTTTTGTCCTCCACCTTCTTTACAAAGTATTCTAATTGAAGGTTATTTTGGCAGCCACCTTCCTAATTGGTTAAATTTGAGGGCTAACCTTCCAAACTTGAGATATCTTACTATCAAAAACTGTGCATGCTTTGAGGAGCTTGCGTTGTTAGGCCAACTGCCGAATTTGGATTTTCTTCGAATAATAGGTGCATATTCAGTCTTGAGTGTGGGAGAAGAGTTCTTGTGGGGAGGCATCCAAAACAGAGATACAGCAGCTATGAGTTGTCATGCCAATAAGTCTGCATTTCCCAAATTGAGGGAACTAAACTTTACACGGATGGCCAATTGGAAAGAGTGGCAGTGGAATAAGGGACAAGTAGCCATGCCCAAGTTGAAAGAATTACTTATTAGAGATTGTCCCCAGTTGATATCTCTTCCGGAGGGTCTTTCGCATCATGCTACTTCCTTGGAGTACCTAGAGATTGACGGTGCTAATAAGCTGATTACTGTAGAGAACCTGCCATCAATCAAAGAGATTGGTGTTGCTAGAAGCCCAAACTTGGAGAGGATTTCAAATTTGCCCAGCATCTCAGATATTCTAATTCAAGAATGCCCAAATCTTAAAGCGGTGGAGAACCTTAAAGCTTTACAGACGATGGTATTAATTGATTTTAACATGGAAATCCTACCAAATTATTTGAGGACGACAATGCCACAAAAGCTAAGAATCAGGTGTAGTGAGGAGTTGCTGGTGAAGATTGTAAGCCAAAGAGAAAGTGGTTCTGAGTGGAACAAATTCAACCACATTCCCAAGGTGACTATCTACTCATCGGGTGAATCTTTCAGTGCTACTTACCAAAAAACACCATTCAGTTTCACCACCAATGTACTCACAAGCTCAGAGATGATGTGACAACAAGAGTAGAAGTTTGATCTTGCCATCACAATTTTTGTTCAGGTATATTATAATTCCTCCACTTGATATAACTAGTTTTATATTATTATCATATTTTTTTTTTTTTCAACTAGCTATCATGATCATATTAAAATTATGTTTTTGACCTCCTGTTTTGTTACTCATGATTCCTGATTTTGAATACAGGTTCCTTCACTATAAACGCGCGAGCAAAAACAATTTCAGGCTGGCTATCTCAAATAGGACCATCTCACAATGAACTGATTCATAACATGCATATAATTAATATCTCCGCAAGCAAGGCTACAGGTTTTGTACTCGTGCATTCTGATTTTATAATTAACCAACCGATAAACATTCAATAAGAAAACTGGGATATATTTTTTTTTTGTTTCTAACCACTTTAATTGGTAATTTTTCAATCCGTATCCATGCGAAACAATTATGGCACAAAGTTTCGAACTCACACGATATTGTTGGTTGGCACCATGTATTATATTGATATAGTGTTTAATTAAACTCTACATATTTTATGTTCTTCAGATGTTTCCTTTAATAACGCAGAAAACCCAAGGATATATTTTAGTTTAAAAATTTATCATGTGACTAGTAAATTTGCCATTGAGCGGTACTCAACATGTAACAATGTTATTAGCACCATTTATTTAATTATAATTATTTTCATGCATGTTTTGCATTGAGGTTTGTCATTTAAATTGGGATTATCTTGAGCTGTCTAATGCAGGTATCAAATTTCATCAAACAATAAAGTAGATATATATATATATATAGGACGAAGAAAGAAAAGAAAAGATTAATTTTGGATTTGGTGCACAATACATGAAAGTTTCAGTACTAAAAAGCTAATTCATATTTTCTTTTATTGCTTGTAGATTTAGCAACTAAAGGTGCCAATGTCGAGATCTGCAAAAGAGCAGCGTTGTTGTAAAAATAAACCATTGGGAATGAGATTTTACAATTTCTGTAAAACGATGTTTTTTAGCTTTGATTTTTTTATCTACTTTGGTTATGCCTATTTTTTTTTTGGTCAATTGATTTGGGTTGTATTTTCCCATTAATTCTTTTTCTGTTTTTTTATGTGGTCAAAGCTTAGTATGGTAAAAAAAAGAATCATGTTATGTATCCTTTGTATTTTAGGGGCTGCAAACCTTCGCTGACCCATTCTTGAACTCAAACATTACTTCATTTTTATATTGTTTTTTTCTATTGAATGAGTTATATATAAATTTGAATCTAGCTAAAGTCTCACCTGCACATGTTGGAAATTTAAACAAAAATCTATATTTATTTAGTATTTGAAAAATTAAATTAACTCGTGATGTGATATAATTATTAGGTTAATTCGGGATGAAATTCAAAGCGAGCCAAATTACTTTTCTTTATTTTAATTTTAATTTCTGTTAATTTCTGTTAAGTTCGAGAAGAGAGATGTTTGACAAACTGAAATTGGAAAAAAAAAAACAAAACAAAAAAACATACTGAATGAGAATTTTTTCATTTCCATGAATTGACATAATTCTTGGCGCATCATATTTTTCCTGGAAAAGTGACAGTGTGTGGCAAATAGTGAGGTGTGTCGAATAATGCATTCGCACGGGTTGAAGTAAGCTGTTTTACTCTAAACGAAAATGGTATCTTTTCTAGTCTCATTTGAACTAACCCTGCTATTCCTTAGCACCGAAACGCACCCAATATCTTGATCATGGCTTGGTACCTGAGAATTGAAGTAGGCATAGGCAGAAGTGAGAGAATTGTATGCTTTGCTGTCTACAGAAACAGAGGGGAATTTTGTCGAACACATGGTGTGCATAAGCTGGTATCAGCCTCTTTTTTATGGGTTATCAAATTCTCGCCACACCTATAACATTGCTGCACAAATGCACAATGGAGAAGATTAAAATTCCATGACATCAACCTAAATATATGAGTGTAAATGAAACAGATACGTAGCGAACAATGCTACAACCACATCTGTGTCCCAATTTAATTGGGCGGTTACAGATACAAAAATACTAAAAATAATGATGAAATTCAAAAACAAATTACTTGATGTCCATTAGAGCAGTCATCTTTCAAGGAGATCTAGAACAACACAAAACATCACAAAAAGCATAAAAAGGATAAGAAATAAGAAACATACTGTTATCAGCACCCTCAGTAAACTAAATGTAAATGGCTTTCACAAGTAAATATATGTTGACACCAATTTCACGCAGACTATGAATGAGAATGTTGTAGGTGAGCACACCTGAAACAACACTTTTAACAGCCATTTCATCAAACATTCTGAAAGCACCATGTGTGTCACCCTGGCTGCACTGCAGGCATTTGTTCGAACACCTTCTGTGCAGTAATAACATCTCCATTTTTGCACAGGCTGTCATTGAGAGTTGTACAAGTTATCACGTTGGGCTTCACTTTTACAGTACGTAGTCATCATTTCCTTAAACATCTCTACAGCCATACCAATCTCACCCTCTTTGCAAAAGCCATGGATCAAATTAGGAGTGCATCCATGAGAGGCATTTTAGCAAACACCTTAACTGAAAGCGAGAGATGTAGCAGATCAGTAGTCCAGATCTGTCACCAAATTTCCATATCCTCAGAGTGCATCCCATGAGAGGCCTATTGATCTAAAGCCGGGCCTACATTTGATCAAATTAGGAGTGGATCCCATGAGAGGCATTTTAGCAAACACCTTAACTGCAAATCCCAGCCGCCAACACATTTTGCAGTTAAGGTGTTTGCTAAAATGACTTCCATGAGAGAATGGGACTGAAGACTGAGAGGCGGCCGGAGCGAATAACACACGCCAAAAGAAGTTACTGCTAGTACCGTACTAGGTTTAGATGGTGTTAACTTGATTTACTTATTTATGCAAGTAACTGATTTTGGGCTCCACGGCCTGTTTAAGCCCAAACAAAACCCAGCTTGGCTTAGCAGGCCGCTGCACTCCTGTACCCGGTACCCGATCGGCAATCCTATAATTTTGAGGATGAAGCAAATTTTGTTGTGCAGCCCTCCAATTTCATTGTTCAATTTAAAAGCACCTTTTAGTCTTTTACTATAATCAGACCGTTCCAATTAATAGATAGAGAATATACCTGTAATTTAAATTATTTTTCGAATTTACTGTAATTTTATAATTATTTGATCAAACTATCGATAAAAATAAATGGTTAATTTTATCAATAAGCTCTAACGAACTCTATTGTGACATTATGAAAAAAAAAAAAAAAAATTTTGTGCTGCTGGACTCTAAAACGTCCAGACGTTTTCAAAATTCGAACTCGATTTTCCAATTCCTACGAGTTTAGTTAAATCGTTACCAATGATTATAAAACGTTCTCAACGTTTTAAAACGTTTCAAAACGATTGGCTCTGTAAAAATTTGATCAAAAACAGAATTTCTAAATCTTAGAATTTAATTAAAACGTTACAACGGTTTCGGAAACGTCCAAAACGTTTTATGGTATTTCCTGCTCGATCAGGGTCTATTTTGCAAAATTCTCTCTCTCTCTCCCCTCATTCTCCCCTGTGGTCCGCCCCTTTTCCCTTGTGTGTGCCTCCCAAAGAAAGAGAAGGAGAAAACCCCTCTTCTCCCTCAAAATTTCACCGAAACCCTTGAAAGAATTACGAGAGGAATGGAAATGGCGGTCTATTTCTCCTTCTAGTAGCTATTTAGCTCTCCATTGGTATTTCCTTTCTCTCCTCTCTTCTCAAGATCTGAAATTTTCTCCATTGTTGGGGTTTTGCCCCAAATCTGGAATTTTTGTATAAGTTTTGAGTAATCCATCTCCATTAAGCTTCTATGTTACCAATTTGGTAATTCCTTTCTCAATTTCATCTTAATCTTGGTTTTCTATCTAGGGTTTGGTTCAAATCCGAAAATTTGAGAAGAGTTGTGATTAATCTAGGCTAATCCAACAAAGAGAGGTGTTAATTGGTGTAGGCTCGGTTGAGCAAGATTTTGCGGGACCTTTCGAGACGTCTGAACCATAAGTGCGAGATATGCTCTTCGTGATCAGGTGCGGGGTTCTTGGACTTGTTTGATGTTTCATTTTCAGAAATTAAATTCTTATTTTCCGATTGTCATGTCGTATATTGATTGTTGCAGAATTTGAATTGTGTGAATCATGTGCATAGACTAATATGGTTAAAACTGAATTGTTGTGAAAAGGTAGATTTGCATATTCGTATGGTTGTCGATTGATGTGTTCTTTTTATTGTTCTATATGTGAAATGAATCTGCCATGCTGACCCGTAGAGGTAGCTGGATAAGGTGAAGGTGACCTATCCGTTGACCTGTTTCTGAATTTGCCAGGCTGACCCAGAGAGGTAGCTGGATAAGGTGACGGTGACCTATCCGTTGACCTGTTTCTGAATTTGCCAGGCTGACCCGTAGAGGTAGCTGGATAAGGTGACGGTGACCTATCCGTTGACCTGTTTCTGAATTTGCCAGGCTGACCCGTAGAGGTAGCTGGATAAGGTGACGGTGACCTATCCGTTGACCTGTTTATGAATTGTTGCAAGGCTTTGAGCTGATTGTGATCCTATGTCAAGGTTGAGCCTATGGCTGACCTTAATTCCGTGTGAATGCATTTGTAAAGTTGAGCTACATAGCTGACTTAGAACCAGACCTTAGTAAATGGTTAAGCCAAAGCACTGCAGATGGGTGTCAGATAAAGGGTCCAGCTCGGTGGAACATCTGTAGGTGTCTGTAACCCTACATATGAGTGTTTGATAAAGGGTCCAGCTCGAGAGAACATCTGTAGGTGCTACCAGTCGTATTAAAATGAGTTAAGCCAAATATCTGTTGTTTGAACTTCATCTTGAAATTCCGTGAATTGTGTTTCACTTGATTATTGTTGTCTGAGCATACGCATTCATTTATATACTGATATAGAATTGTTAATGTGCTGTTGTACGAATTTCATTTTTGGACATGGATTCTGATTGCAAGTCCAATAACCTGATTGTGGCAAATTCGCACTGAGAAATTATTCTCACCCCCACCCTTTGGGTTCTTTTCAGGTTTACTACACGAATACAGAGAGACTGTTTGGGATTGCATCTGACAGCATAACCACATGAAATTGGGGATTTGGGTTGTTGAAACTGACAGGATGCGGGAGGCATTTCTAAAATATAGTTTGCCGTATTCTGTCAGATATACATGTTGTAAGAAATATTGGGATGTGGTTATTATGTAATGGCGTTATTGGTAATGCATATAAAAGATCCACTGCCTTGCGTATATGTCTGAATGAATATACGCGGCAGGCTGTTATACCCGTGATTTGGGGTGTGACAGTAAAGATGGTATCAGAGCTAAGGTTATGCAGTGCCAATAACCCCTTTGCTGTCGAGAGAACGTCAGTGAGATTCAATCGAGTCATTATTATCGTTGACGAAATTCCCTTGTCTATTAACGACTTATCTAAAAGAAAGAGGAATAGTGTATTATAATTTTAAAAGACTCATGTACATGCATAAGAGAAAAGTTTAGGACATGTAGTAACACTTTGAAAATATAATTCAATTTTTAAATATATAAATTTCCATGGTAGTTATTGTACCAAGACGTTATGATTGTGAATTATTTTTAAGTAAACATCTATTAAGAATATCTAACTAAATTATTTAGTGATACTTGGTACGAACATGGTAAACATTGTTAGAGATAATCTACAGCATGCCGTAATCATACACTGATATATATATTTGTTATTTTAAGTATAAGATGTTTAATATAATAATTAATCTTCGTATTACTTCTGAATGGCTTAATTCATATACTTATTAAAGTTTGTCCTTTGTAGATGTATATGTATATATGTTCAATTGTATACACAATCGGATAAAATAAAGAATAATCTTGATGTTAAGGTACCAGCTAAATAATTCTAGAATAAAATCATAATTCTTGTCGAATGGCAATTAATAGTATATATTTTGAAAGTACTAGATGAAATTTTAGTACAAAATAATATGATCAGAGTAGTGCAGCGGAAGCGTAGTGAATTTATATTACTAGTTAAATTGGTTAAACTATGCATCTTAATTTTCGGTCCAACTATTTTTGAGTAAGAAAAATACTATTTTCTATTTTGATTTTAATTTCGAGGACGAAATTTATTTTAAGGGGGGAAGAATGTGACATTATGAAAAAAAAAAAAAAAAAAAAAATTGTGCTGCTGGACCCTAAAACGTCCAGACGTTTGTTCAAACGTTCCAGACGTTTTCAAAATTCGAACTCGATTTTCCAATTCCTGCGAGTTTAGTTAAATCGTTACCAATGATTATAAAACGTTCCCAACATTTTAAAACGTTTCAAAACGATTGGCTCTGTAAAAATTTGATCAAAAACAGAATTTCTAAATCTTAGAATTTAATTAAAACGTTACAACGGTTTCGAAAACGTCCAAAACGTTTTATGGTATTTCCTGCTCGATCAGGGTCTATTTTGCAAAATTCTCTCTCTCTCTCCCCTCATTCTCCCCTGTGGTCCGCCCCTTTTCCCTTGTGTGTGCCTCCCAAAGAAAGAGAAGGAGAAAACCCCTCTTCTCTCTCAAAATTTCACCGAAACCCTTGAAAGAATTACGAGAGGAATGGAAATGGCGGTCTATTTCTCCTTCTAGTAGCTATTTAGCTCTCCATTGGTATTTCCTTTCTCTCCTCTCTTCTCAAGATCTGAAATTTTCTCCATTATTGGGGTTTTGCCCCAAATCTGGAATTTTTGTATAAGTTTTGAGTAATCCATCTCCATTAAGCTTCTATGTTACCAATTTGGTAATTCCTTTCTCAATTTCATCTTAATCTTGGTTTTCTATCTAGGGTTTGGTTCAAATCCGAAAATTTGAGAAGAGTTGTGATTAATCTAGGCTAATCCAACAAAGAGATGTGTTAATTGGTGTAGGCTCGGTTGAGCAAGATTTTGCGGGACCTTTCGAGACGTCTGAACCATAAGTGCGAGATACGCTCTTCGTGATCAGGTGCGGGGTTCTTGGACTTGTTTGATGTTTCATTTTCAGAAATTAAATTCTTATTTTCCGATTGTCATGTCGTATATTGATTGTTGCATAATTTGAATTGTGTGAATCATGTGCATAGACTAATATGGTTAAAACTGAATTGTTGTGAAAAGGTAGATTTGCATATTCGTATGGTTGTCGATTGATGTGTTCTTTTTATTGTTCTATATGTGAAATGAATCTACCATGCTGACCCGTAGAGGTAGCTGGATAAGGTGACGGTGACCTATCCGTTGACCTGTTTCTGAATTTGCCAGGCTGACCCAGAGAGGTAGCTGGATAAGGTGACGGTGACCTATCCGTTGACCTGTTTCTGAATTTGCCAGGCTGACCCGTAGAGGTAGCTGGATAAGGTGACGGTGACCTATCCGTTGACCTGTTTCTGAATTTGCCAGGCTGACCCATAGAGGTAGCTGGATAAGGTGACGGTGACCTATCCGTTGACCTGTTTCTGAATTTGCCAGGCTGACCCGTAGAGGTAGCTGGATAAGGTGACGGTGACCTATCCGTTGACCTGTTTATGAATTGTTGCAAGGCTTTGAGCTGATTGTGATCCTATGTCAAGGTTGAGCCTATGGCTGACCTTGATTCCGTGTGAATGCATTTGTAAAGTTGAGCTGCATAGCTGACTTAGAACCAGACCTTAGTAAATGGTTAAGCCAAAGCACTGCAAATGGGTGTCAGATAAAGGGTCCAGCTCGGTGGAACATCTGTAGGTGTCTGTAACCCTACAGATGAGTGTTTGATAAAGGGTCCAGCTCGAGAGAACATCTGTAGGTGCTACCAGTCGTATTAAAATGAGTTAAGCCAAATATCTGTTGTTTGAACTTCATCTTGGAAATTCCGTATGTTGTGATTCACTTGATTATTGTTGTCGGACATACGCATTCATTTATATACTGATATAGAACTGTTAATGTGCTGTTGTACGAATTTCATTTTTGGACATGGATTGTGATTGCAAGTCCAATAACCTGATTGTGGCAAATTCGCACTGAGAAATTATTCTCACCCCCACCCTTTGGGTTCTTTTCAGGTTTACTACACGAATACAGAGAGACTGTGTGGGATTGCATCTGACAGCATAACCACATGAAATTGGGAATTTGGGGTTGTTGAAACTGACAGGATGCGGGAGGCATTTCTAAAATATAGTTTGCCGTATTCTGTCAGATACACATTTTGTAAGAAATATTGGGATGTGGTTATTATGTAATGGCGTTATTGGTAATGCATATAAAAGATCCACTGCCTTGCGTGTATGTCTGGACGAATATACACGGCAGGCTGTTATACCCGTGTTTTGGGGTGTGACATCTATCATGTCCACTAATAAGAGGAAAGTCCAGTTTAAGTGTTAAGTAAAACATGTAAATATCTCTGTCAAATGAATCCTTCAATTTTAAATTGCTCGGTACATATATTATTTCTCTCTGATTAATTTTCTTCTTGGCTAAAGTAAAAATGAAACAATAAATATAAGTAAGCCGGATATCTTAATAAATTTAAGATTTACTTTGCCATTAACAATTGTCAACATTTTTTCTTCCAAAATGTTAATATATCATCACCGTATTTGTCTTGAAAATTGTAAATATATGTGATAAAGTAATTAATAAGATATAAAAAAAAAACCCATGCATCCATCATGCATCCATTGTTAATAATTATAAGATTAAAAAAAAATGTTGTCGATCCAGTATCAATAAATGATCCCAAGCATCGATCATGCATGCATGATTCAGTAATTGTTAACAATTATATCCGTATCCAAATAATTCCATATTGTAATTAATTAAGTTGATTCACGCAGAGTAAATCTGATGTCCATCGGACCTACTTTGATTCGATGGGCTCAATTACTGTCCAATCTGCATTAACCTTCAGTGTTGCTCAACACAGTTATTTTTATATAAGGCCTTGATCAAGATGTTATGTGTAAACATTTGGTTCTATCCCATCTCTCTTCATGTCGCAAATGCAGTGGACTTATCATGCTAAATTTGTTCTCTTTAAACAATGCATCAAAAAGGTGATTATATACCCTAACAGTACGGTTACACCCCAGCTCATTTGCACGGTAAAAGGCCTTAAGGACTTGCATCACAGAACCTGTTTGAGAACATGCACGCTTCTATGAGTGTAATCATAATCTCTACTCTACAATACCTTTTCTAGCCTCAATTGCTGTAACAGTTACAGGACCATACCTAGTTCAATTTCTCATCTCTTGATCATGGCTTGGTACATGAGAGGGGTCAGATTGAAAATTTTGGTGGAAGCAAGAGAATTGAAGTAGGCAAGTGAGCGGGAGGTATTTGGTTCATGCCGAATCACGTTAATTACTTCAAGTTCACTAACTGGGGGAGAATTGGAGCGTGATGATTCAATTTTGTTAGCCATTTCTAGGAGGTTTATAAAAGTACTAAAAAACAGATTGAGGAATTCGTCGAACACATGGTGTGCGTGATCTGGCACCAGCCTCTTTTTATGGGTTATCAAATTCTCTCCACCCCACTGCCATTCACATGTTTCCGGGAATATGATTGATAACTTATTACATAGGCTCATAAATGCACAATGAAAAAATTAATATATAAAACAACTGTGAAGTAGGATTGCTTGACAGTGACATTCCTATGAAATCCCAAAAACTAAAGCACCCATTCACCTCTCTGTCACTGTCAAGCAATCCTACTTCACAATTGTTTTAGAATATTAACTAAAGCAATCCTACTTCCATTAGTTTATTACTAAAGTTTTCAGACCCGCCTGTCACCGAAATTGGTTTATTAGGTAAAGTTTTAACTCTTCAGTAAAAAAAATCAAGATAAAACAAATTAATTGATGTCCATAAGAGCAGTCATCTTTGAAGGAGATCCTATTCAACACAAACCATCACAAAAAGCATAAGGATAAGAAATAAGAAACATACTGTTATCAGGACCCTCAGTAAATTAATCATGTTTCAACTCTGTCCTCTGGAGCCCAAATATATATGTAAATGGCTTTCACCAGTAAAGATACATTGACACCACATACAGATAGAGTGGGAAAAATGGCACGGGAGAACCAACTCCGTCACAAAATGGCACAGTTACAGCACAGAACGGTACAACACGCGTATCAATTACGTGCAGTGACTCGCGTATTCCGTGTCGTGACCATTCGCGTGCCGTGACCATCTTTTGAAAATTTGGCACAGCATGGTACGTGATCACGCGAGTCACGTTTGGTCACGGCACGTTTGGACATAGCGTGACCATTCACGTGCCGTGACCACCCTTGACATTTTGACCATGGCACAACACGTGAAAAATTAACTTGATCACGGCATGGCACGAGATCAAAGTCGCACAGCACAACACGTTTTTTCCACTCTATATACACAGAGAGAGAGAGGAGATGGGGAGGTAGCACAATTAGCTAGGAAAAAAATTCCTAGAATCAGTATTCCAAATCACGACTTCGTAGCCTCTGCGAAGTTTCGAAAGAGAGAAAGAGAGGTGGTAGACCAGTATTCCAGATCTGTCATAAAGTCTCAATTAGCAAACCTTTTGCATGTGACAAACCATATGTACATTTTTATCGGGCTCCAACAGAGGACAGATTCTCAGATCTCCATTCTTATACTTACATCATCATCGAGTCTTTGCAACAATAAATTTAAAGTAACTTCTCAAAAAAAGAAAAGCATGCACAAGAAAATATTGTTTTATAAGAAATTTTTTACAACATTTTATTCAATTGAATTAAAAGGGTAATTAACCAAAAAATTTAAGACAAAAAGACAGCCATTGACAAATTTACCAGAAGGCAGAGTGATTTAAAAATAAAAATGAGCATATGAAATATAGAAAACAATAAACCATTAACCCAACAACAATGCAAAAATAAAAGTAAGCAATAACAACATAGAGACATGACAGCAAAAGCAAAATTATATCTTAAGAGGTAGTGACAACATAGAGAAATCACCAAAATGCTTCCTAATATGCGTGCATTAAAATATATCATTGGCATTCTAAAAGTCAATGTAGAAAGCAGTAATTAAGAAAATCTTGTGCTGATACTATAGACCAATATAAAAGTTATCTAAAAAGGGATAAAGATGTTCGTTGCAGCTGGAAAAAAAATGAAACAATCATTTAAAATAAGAAACAATATCAAGCAAAAGAAAAGGGATTCAATAAAACCAAGAAGCATATAGTAAGTGTTGTGAAGACCCTCAGCAAACTTCATAATTTTATTTAAACATGTTGTTCTCTGGAGCCCATATAAATATGTACATGGTTCACTTTGCATAAGTGTCAGAAGTAAAGAAATGACACATTTGTCCTCAAAAACCGACCAATTAGAAGACTGACAATTTCACTTGTGATATTATGAATTTTAGAGAAATACGTAATTTTGAAGTTTTTGAGGGGTATACATGAGATTTCTCCAAATTTATATATAGAGTGAGGCTATGGTACTTTGCAAAGCACGAAATAATCTGTACTATGGATTAATATCTCCATTAAAAAAGTCCAAATAATCAATCTGAACCGTTCAACATAATCTCCATATAAAAATGTACTTGGAGACCAAATTGAGTTTAAGTTCACAAGAGACTTGGTGAGCTTAAGAACACCCTAATTCTACTCTATATACTCCATCAACTTCATAATTTTGTGAGCTTAAGATTAAGGGTTGCCAATCAGCCCCTTAACCATAGTTCTTGTAGTACATTTTATCGAGCTTCAACAGAGAACATTCTATTTCGGATCTATGACTACATCACTGGGTCTTCACAACAAAAACAAATACAATGTATGTTTATTGTTTAAAAAACAATAATTGATCAAAAATTTCATAAAGGTTTTCTATAAAATTTGACCCAGTGATTGGAAAGCAGAAAGAGAGCTTCCCAATTAGACCAAGTTATCATTCCTTTGTGTAAAATTAAAAAATTAAAAAAAATAAACAGATTTCGCCCGTCTTCACTTGCACCTCATCAAACAAAATTGGCAAATACAATCACAAGAGAAATTTTTTTAATTCTTACTAATCTTCCTAAGGAAACAAATTATAATACGCCATTAACAGCTAAAATACTTACCAAAAATCTAAGTAAACGAAAAGGGCATGCAATAATTAAAAAGGGAGATGGAGATTCGGTACCTAAAGACTGAGAGGCGATCGGAGCCTAGTAACACACGCCAAAGAAGCAAGGCACTAGCTTTAGGGTTTTTGAACGGAGATCCCAGAGCTAGAGCAAGGGTTGAGCTCTGATTTTGGGCCTCATGGCCTGTTCAAGCCCAAACAAAACCCAGCTTAGCTTAGCTGGCCGCTGTACTGATTTTGGGCTACGGTCCAATATTTGAGTTTTCAAAATCTTAACGGTCGATCCGAAACGTTCAACATAATCTCCATATAAATATGTACCTGCAAACTAAATTTTACATTTTTTAGAATTTGTTTACTATTTTCTTAGATAGATAGAAAATCACTTGATCTGAATGGTACAGAATTTTCAGACAAGTGATTTTCTACCTATCTAAAAAAATAGTAAAAAATTCTAAAAATGTAAAATTCGATTTACAAGTACATATTCATATGGAGATCATGTTGAATGGTTCGGATCGATCGTTAGGATTTTGAAAACTCAAATATTGAGCCGTAGCACGGAGGCCCTCTATGCTACGCGTAGCATATTAGCCAGATTCTTTTTTAAATTATATGCATATGATGATTGTTCTGGATATTTGGGGACTAATTACTATCTGGATTTCGTTGACATTGTCTTTCTTTCTTTCACATGTAAATTTTGTGTTATTGTGTTGGTTTAGAAGAAAATAACACACTTAAATTATTCGGTTCATAATTTGATTCCTTGTTTTTTTCTAGATTGGATACCTTAAGATTTGTTCAAGAGTATACTTTTGTAAATTATTCTTTCAAACATTTTCTTTAACTTGCATGACCGCAAATAAAAATATTATATGTTTTTTTTTATTTTTTTTGTGTGTGCGTGTATATACGTATATATGTATGGAATTTTTTTTATTTGGATAAATAAATTTAGTTCTCATAAATTGTTTAAAGTGTATTTTATATAAAATTTCAAAAAGATTATATATTTTTTATGAAATGTGATTTAGCATGTGCATTTGAAATGTAATATTTGTGAGAGAGAGATAGACATATGTTTTGCATTATTTATTATGCATGTGTTGCTTGAGAGAGATTTTGTATGATTAATCATGCATGTGTAATGTGTCGCTTGATTTTTATTTAAGTATTTTCGAAAACTTGTGATAAAAGCATATATTTGTTACACTAATAAAAAAAAAGGTAAATATGAAGTTAGCTACATGTCTATCTTGATATCAGGTTAAGAAATATGATATAATTCTTTATTAACCGTATTTCCTGAAGTTTATAAATCTTGAATTAAGATATTTGAGAAAATCAATGAAATATACTTATTTGCTTGAAATTGATTTTGTATGATTAATCATGCATGTGTAATGTGTATATTTAAGTATTTTCGAAAACTTGTGATAAGAGCGTATATTTGTTACACTAGAATGAAAAGTAAAAATGAAGTTAGCATATATGTCTATATTGATTTCATGAGACGAATTATGATAAAAATAATTATTATTAACTACATTTACTGAAATTTGTAAATCTTGATTAAGATATTTGAGAAAATAAATATATTTGTTTGTTTGATTTTATTTTTTACTCACATTTCATGTAGCTGTTTGATTTTACTGTTTGTACTATGCATGAATTAAATTGTATTATCGTTAAGAGAGAAGTATCATGCACATACTGCACTTCTAAACAATAATATATTATGTTTAGTTTGAATATACTTTGAAAAGAATAGACTGCAATTTACACTGGCTAATATCAAGTTGATTACTTGGCTCTATAAAAAAATAATTTATCGAAAAATTATGTTAACACAAAAATACAGATAATCTGATGAAATCTCATATAGTCAAAAGGTAAAAAAAAAAAATGTATATGGTTAAAATTAAAACAACTTAAAATGTAGATCAATATTTTTGTAAAAACTAAATTAAAATTATACAAAACTTGTTGCGATTTAGACAATGTGCTGATAAGTTAAAGAGTCAATTGACTCAGTACCGGAATTTTTTTATCTGTAAAAATTATTAAATTTGGACGTACGAAAATAAAAGGAGTGTCTCGTTTTCAACAAATATAAAAAGATTCGGTTCATTAAGTTCGATTCAGATATTATGGATCAGACTCAATAATTCAGATCCAAGATTTTTTTTTAGTTTGGATCTGGACAGTCCGATTAGAGGAGAATCAAGCCCCGGTTCACAGATGATCTCAGAAAAGCATAATAATTGAATCTGAATTATTGAGTCTCATTCATAATATTTTGATCGGACTCAATAAACCTGATCTTCTATATTTATTAAAAATAAAACACACTTTCTATTTTCGAACATTTAAATTTAATAATTTCTACAGATAACTTTTTTTCCTCAGTACCTGTTAAAAAAATTCAAATAGCAAGTAAACTTTTCAACACTCTGTATGTGAGTTCGAAACTTGGATATAAAATTCTTTATAAATATAATAAAATAAAATTTTAAAAGCTAAACCTTTATTTTTATATCTTAAACCAATAAGTAAACTTCTTGTTGGTCCTAATTGACTATAGATCAAATATCATTCTTTATATTTTTGTATCTAACAAATAGAATGGAAAAAATGTGTCGTGGCGTGCTATGACTAATATGCTGTGATTTTGATCTTGTGTTGTGCTATGTTATGATTAAGTTAATATTTCATATGCCAACATCAAGGGATAGAATGGTCACGCTACGTGAGTCTGCCTAAACGTGCCGTAACCAAACGTGACTTGCGTGACTCATATGACCATTTGATCATAATTTAGGTTAGTTAAGTCAAGATCTAACAGTCCTAATTACACGTAAATCGCATGACCACGTGCTGTGCCGTGACTAGATCTTTCATGTGACGTGCCGTGCCGTACCAAATTTTCTAAAGATAGTCATGGCACGCAAACAATCACAGCACGAAACACACGAGTCACGGCACATAACCGACACACATATTGTACCTGTTTCATATTGTAACCGTGTCGTTCCCTAACAGAGCGGCCCGGTCATACCATTTTTTCCACTCTACTAGGCTATGTTTGGATACACTAATAATAGCATTGCTATTCGGAACAAGGACAATCCAAACGAGAAATAGAGCTATTCGGAATAGAGAGAATAGGGCTATTCTCTATTCTTACAAAAACATGGAATAGCATTTGTTGCTTTCAATATTAATACTAATCAAATATTTAAACTAATATTATATTACATTTAACATCTAAATTAATATTATATTGTATTATATTTAATCTAATATTATATTATATTTAATCTAATATTTTATTTAATATAAATCTAATATTTAAAATAATATTATATTACATTTAATATTTAAATTAATATTATATTATATTATATTTATTTAATATTATATTATATTTAATCTAATATTTTATTTAATACTAATCTAATATTTAAAATAATATTATATTACATTTAATAATTAAATTAATATTATATTGTATTGTATTTAAACTAATATTATATTACATTTAATCTAATAATAATCTAATAATTAAAATAATATTATATTACATTTAATATTTAAACTAATATTATATTACATTTAATCTAATATTTTATTAATACTAATCTAATATTTAAAATAATATTATATTACATTTAATAATTAAATTAATGTTATATTGTATTATATTTAAACTAATATTATATTACATTTAATCTAATATTTTATTTAATAATAATCTAATATTTAAAATAATATTATATTACATTTAATATTTAAACTAATATTATATTACATTTAATCTAATATTTTATTTAATACTAATCTAATTTTTAAATTAATATTATATTACATTTAACATTTAATCTAATATTATATTATATTATTTAAACTAATATTATATTATATTTAATATAATACTAATACAATATTTAAAATAATATTATATTACATTTAATATTTAAAAATATTATATTGTATTATATTTAATTCTAATACATAAATTATTACTTTATTCATTCCCTCCAAACTCTATTTTAAATATGCAATCCAAATAACTTTTTCATTATTCCGAATAGCTTAAATTAGCATTGTTCTTAAACAGTAGCTATTCTTATTTACTATTCTAAACAGTAGCTATTCTAGAGTTCATCCAACGTACCCCTAATAATTAGTAGATCAATACAGATCCATCCGTTATCTTTGATCTTTCTGTTAATTGGGTCCACGTCAGACCCTTGAATGAGCCTGTTCTTTGTACGGAATTCCTCTGAAGTCTGAACCTTCTTCCTTGGCAGGCTGGCCTTGCAGCCTAATTAATCAAGCGGGACCCTCTTGAACAAATAGTCGTCAATTCGTCAATGGCCACAGCAAATCGAATTCTGTGAATATTCGAGGTTAGATGCAGCTTATACGGGAGATGATATTAACAACACGAATTCTTTTATTAACACAACACATTCAAATATTTTAATTATTTAGACAAATTTACCCTTCATTAAATATTTCTGTTGCAAAATAAATCTTTTTCGTATATTAATGTCTCCTATATTTTCTTCTCTATTTACTTTTCTTTTGTGAAAATAAAAAATAGTAGGTATATTTAATTACCATATATATGATAGGGTCTTATACCAAAAGTAAAACAATTAAACAATAAATTCATTAAACATAGTTTCATATCTCGTATATAATCTTTGAGCTTCTAATATCTTCTTCTCCATAAAAGTAACTGATTCTTCAATCAACGCCATTATTGAATTACTGAATTTCAATCCTGTCCAAGCATATATCTTCTTCTTCATTTATTCTTCATCTATTTGATTTATATAATAACAAAACTGAATTATAATTTGTTTCTTTCAATTTTATTTAGATACGCGTATAGATTTAAAAGTATATAACTAGAAGAATAATTAAACGAATCTCAAGCAATATAGCTGTGTTGTTCTGGATCAATAAAAATACATATACCAAATTATTTATTGAATTTATCGCAAAAAATAATGAACAAGATAATAAATTGGTTCATTCTCCTATCACTTAATGGTTGAAATTTTAGATTTTTTTTTCCTCTTTTAAAAGGTTTACAAAATAAGAAGAGAAGAACGAACTATTATGTAAACCAATTAGTAATAAATGATCATAACATATAATTACATAAATGAAAGATATGTCAACAGTTACAGTGACATTTATGAGGAAATAAAATTGTCCATTCCACTCAAATATTTAAAAATGTTGTGTTAATAAAATAAAATGTTGTAATATCATTACCCAGCTTATACCTATACCGTACTGAAATATTGACCCTAATTCAAGGACGTATCACCAGAGTCCAAGGTCGGTGACTCGGTCTATGGAGTATGGACCCCACATGTCAGACCTAATTTGACATTTTCATTTTTCAATCTGCGCCGAATCGCCGACTCATCTCCCTCCCAATTTTACCGAGTCCGTATCCTCTGAGGTAACAGAATTTTTGAGTTTCAATCCGGGCCATCCAATCAGAATCTGAACCAAACCAGCCTAAAGCTGTAATGCACGGGACTCTTTAATAATCGTGCTATTATATAACTAACGGACCGGATTCAATCTCATAATTTTTGTTACCTCGGGTGATATGAATTAAATTTTACTCCCTCTTTCTACAAATTACAATTTCTCCATTCTTCGTCTCTCTCTCTCTCTCTCTCTCTAGACCGAGTGGTCAGTTTCACATTACCACTCTCTTTTGAATTGGATACAATACGATAGTGAATTCTAGAAACAAAAAGAAAATAATTCGGAATTCCCTTGTGCTGTTCTTTTCTTATCTAATTTCGATATAATTCGGAAATTTTTTTAGCTTTTCTTCTAGAAATTTGATGAAGAGCGAGGAATCAGGGCAGCTAAACAGGGCTTTGGTGGATGCTTTGGCTGGGGCAATTGCTGGTGGCATCTCTCGTACAGTCACCTCACCTCTTGATGTTATTAAAATTAGGTTTCAGGTATTCAATTTCTTCTTGTAAATTATAATTTTGATCTCAAACAATTACAGCTGAGAACTGAGAACTGAGAACTGGGTTTTCCAGTTCTCTGCAATTGCATGATGTACTTTTTGTCATATAAGGTACATTCTGGTATCTAATTGGAGAAAAATCAAAGAAACAATAGCTAATTTTGTCAATACCCTGAAAAATTTATCTTAATATAGGTTCAACTGGAGCCAACTACTACATGGACCTTATTACAGAAAGAAATGTACAGGCCATCCAAATATAGAGGGTTATTGCAAACCACTAAAGAAATTTTCAGAGAGGAAGGTTTGCTGGTATTTTTCTTTTCATATTTATTTATTGGGGGAATTTCATGTATACCTTTTAATAACTTTGAAATTACGTATTTCCCCCTCTAAAATTCATTATATCATATTTACCGTTCTACATTTTCTGAACTCAGAAATTTTTACCCATGTTGTTGACTTTTCTATTAAAACTCATTTTAAATCTATAGAATACCAATTTTACCCTTTATGAAAAAGTTAAAAAAAATTGTAGCTTTTATTAGAAAAATGTCGGTCTTAAAAATGATACATTTCCCTACTTTTGATCCATGCTTCTGCAGGTAGAGTTCTAATTGATTTGTTTGAACCTTTATTTGCCATAATATGTAATTCAGCAAGCACACTATGTTTGTTGTTATTACTTAAATGCAAAGTGTTTTATCATGATGCCAGTAAAAGGTTCTCTTCAAGTAATTGTGCTATTAGTCATACAGTTGTAACAAATACCTAATCGTTCTCAATTATTCTAGCAGATTTGTTAGCAATAGTGCACTAGATTATTGTTTTATGTATTATATTCTTTTGAAATATCAATTCAGGGTTTTTGGAGAGGAAATGTGCCGGGCTTGCTCTTATACATGCCATACACTGCCATACAGTTCACTGTTTTACACAAGTTCAAAACTTTTGCTTCAGGTTCTTCGAAGGCAGGTATAACATATATAAAATTAAAACATGTACATGGAAGACTATAGTGGAAAAGATATTTGCTTATAGCAAGCTATAATTGGGTTGTGTTTATTTTTTGGTTTATACTAGAGGATCACTTACAACTGAGCCAATACTGGTCTTATCTAAGTGGGGGATTTGCGGGATGTGCTGCGACTGTAGGATCCTATCCTTTTGACCTTCTAAGAACAATTTTAGCTTCTCAAGGCGAACCAAAGGTATCAATTAAATCTATCATATTTAATAATATATCTATGCCTTAATGACATTCACCAACAAAGTGGGTTATCTAGTTATTTGATTACCGGTTTTGTTGTTTCCGCGAGGTTTACTGTACGTGATACAGATGCCGCAGCTGTCAAGGCTCCTACTGTTGTGTATCAGTAGGACTGACCCACTGGATGGCCTCGCATTACACCAACTAAATACTGGTATATACAACCAGTAAATTACTTGCCAGATTTGTTTTTTTGCTGTATTCATGTAGCCTGACAAGCATGCGTAAACATATTTTGCATGACGTAACAGACCAAAAGGGCCTGGGTAGACCCCTAAAAAATAAAATCAAAGAAATCTTTGGTCCATATTTGGATATAAGAGTGAGCTATGGTACTATGCATAGTGCGGATTGGTCCGTATATGGATCAATATCTCCGTTTTCAAAATCCAAACAGTCAATCGGAACCGTTCAACATTATCTCCATATGAAAATGTACTTGCACACTGAATTTTACATTTTTTAGCATATTTTTGAATAGTTTTACTATTTTTTTAGATAGGTAGAAAATCACTATTATTGAATGGTCTATAATTTTTAGATCAAGTGATTTTTACCTATCTTAAAAAATGGTAGAAAAAATTCTAAAAAAATGTAAAAATTGATCTATTACTACATTTTCATAAGGAGATCATATTGAATGGATCAACTGTTTGGACTTTTAAAACTGAGATATTGATCCATAGTAAAAATCAATCCGCGCTATGTGTACCAGAGCCTCGCTTTTGGATATAATACACAACATTAACCTTCTTTAGAATCTGTGAGAACAAATAAAGGGTGCTAGTTTTTAATTTTATGACGTGCCAGGTATATCCAAACATGAGGTCAGCATTCATTGACACAATTCAAAAGCGAGGTTTCAAAGGACTATACGCCGGTTTGTCACCTACTCTTGTTGAGATAATTCCTTATGCAGGATTACAGTTTGGCTCCTATGATACATTCAAGCGATGGATGATTGTATGGACTCACCTCTTTGTTCTACTATTCTTTCTTTTTTTTCAATAAAGGTTGATGTGATACATCTTTATGTAGAGAGGCAGTGAGGACTAGTGGTTTGACAATCTTTCGAGAAGCATGGAGTTATAGTGCATATGAAAAAATATGCTCTTTTCCTACTTCAAATAAAGAAAAGAGAAAAAGAAAGAAACTTATCCCATTTATTAGGTGTCTCTAGGGAAAGGATTAAAAGAACAGTCCATCTGTAAATTAAAGAGCAGTCGATCTGCTCTGGCACGAACGAATATTAAAGAGACCCGTGCATTCTAGCCAGATTGGCCCAAATTTTGATCGGACGGTCCGGATCTAAACTCAAAATGGGTTACTTTAGGGATCCGGACCCGATAGTAAATCCCTAGAGGCTTGTACATCCTTGAGTACTTATTGACATTGATTACTGATACTTAAGCATTATTTGAGTATATAATAGCACTATTTTGGATTTGTAGCTTGCTGGCTAGGAACCGAGTCAATAAGGTTATGTAATCCTATATTACTATATGATTAGTACAGTTATTGTTGCTAACTTGATGTTTGGTATGGTGGTTATTGCAGCTGTGGAACAAGTATAGAAACCCCGATTTTAACCCTGCCATGACTGCCGAGTCGGTGTCAAGCTTCCAATTGTTTCTATGTGGGTTATTTGCTGGGACATTTGCCAAGTCTGTGTGTCATCCACTTGATGTTGTCAAAAAGAGGTTGCAGGTTAGATTTCTCAGGCTGTTACTTTACACATTTGGTCCTTGGACATCTGTGCAGTTTTCATATTAGCCGGAGATATATTTGTATGAATGATATGAATTGCATGAATGCCATGTAGAAAATATACGTTAAATGGTACATAAATCCTACTTCAAAGCCTATGATGCGAGGCATTAACTTCATGATGTATGATTTTTACAAAGTTAAATATGTTTTGCTATATAACCTACAGGTTGAAGGTTTGCAGAGACATCCCAAATACGGGGCTCGTATAGAGAACAGTACATACAAAGGCATGTACCATGCATTGAAAGAGATTCTAGTAAGGGAGGGTTTTGCTGGCCTTTACAAAGGAATCATCCCATCTCTGATCAAATCTGCTCCTGCTGGCGCAGTTACTTTTCTGGCATATGAACACATTTCAGACTTTCTAGAGTTGATCTTGACTTGAACTGGTATTTTGTTATGTACATCAATTTTGTTCTTGCTGTAACTTCTTTTATAATCTGTTCTGGTATTTTTTGTACCGCAAATGATTTGACTGGCATGCTCCGGTGCTGGTTTGTCAGAAAATCTGACACAGCGGGCCGTTCTCATGAGCTTATTAGGGGTTCATTCACTTAATGGAAAATAACAAAATGCATATACTAATTTGACTTTTTTTTTTTTAATATTGCAACACTTTAATTAGTAATAAATTTTGGTACTTGCATGATTATAAACGAACCTTTTCAATATTTTTGGATGAATTTTGCATATTGTTGAATTAAGTAATGTGCTCATCGATTGATTGATCTAATTTTCATGATTCGGGATATTAATTCAGCTATTTGCTTCCTAAAAAAAATGTATTAAGAACGACAAAGTTTCATATATGTGTTTCTATTGACTAAAAAGAAGTTATTTACAAAAGTTGTAAATTGTGTGTTTTATTTTTCAACTGTAAACATTCAAATCAAGAAAAAAAAAATTGGAGGTTTTACGAAGAATTTTGTATACAATTTCGTATATACTTCTCTACCTTTGTGAAAAGTAATCCTAAGTTATAACAATATACATGCAAAAAAAAAAAAATGTAAAGGAAACAAACTTTTTGAGCTGCATAGCTTAAATTGTACGATCGAACACGAAAGATGATTTTATCATCTAATTTGCATCCTTATTGTATTGATAAAAGTGTTTATATATATATTCTAAAAGTTAATATTTTTTTATTTTCAAGAAAGAATTTAGTTTGAACTTCATCTAAAAATGAAAAAGTGATGGACACCTTGCATATTAGATATTAAAAAACTTATACCTCCATTTTTGAGTGGAGGCATGAAAAATGAAGGCAGTGGGGCCCACTTCATATTTCAAATATAAATATTTTCCAATGTAGGTCAGAATATGGATGCAAAAATAGTTTCATTATATTTTTTATGAGTGAGGCTATGGTAATATGCATATTACGGATCGATCCGTGTAATGAATTCATATATCTAATTTTATAGTTCAAACAATCGATTTGAACCAATTAAACATGTTCATATCAAAATGTAATTGCATATCAAATTTTATATTTTTTAGAATTTTAAACTATTTTTTATATAAATAGAAAGTCGTTGCTTTTGGATGGCCACAATTTTCAAATAGTGATTTTCACCTATCTAAAAAGATAGTAAAAGAAATTCGAAACAATTATAAAATTTGATTTGTAAGTATATTCTTCTATGAAGCTCATGTTGAATAGTTCAGACTAACTATTTGAACTTTAAAAATAAATATGAGTACATAACACAGGCAGTCGATGTATTACCATAGCCTCACTTATTTTTTTTATTATCAGAGAGACATAAATCCAGGAAATAAACGGAATAAAAAGAAAAAAAAAATAAAAGATGTATAAAAAAACCCTTAATAGTTAATATAAATCTGTCACGAGGCCTTTATGAAATATAGTTTTTCCACGAGGGCCTCAATCCAAAACAGGCTTTCTCCATTCCTTACGTACCGCCTACTGTTTTCGTTTTCCCTTGAGAACTCATCCTCGTTTTTCGTCTCTCCACCTTCCTTCCTCGCCCCACGCCTAAACCTACCACAAACCCTAACGCGATTCCCTATAGCAACGATCGAACTCAAACCCTGACCCTAAGGATATTCCTCTTCGCTCTTCGTGCGTGCTCTGGGGAAAACCCTAGAATGCGCGCTGATGGCTCTGGTTCCTGTTGCCACGACTTCTCTCCTCGAATTGGCGCCGCTGGAAGATGGAAGTCGAATTCTTTCTCTCGATTCGATGGGGTCTCTCATGGAGACTCAGAGACACCTCTTTCACTCACAGATCGATCAGCTCCAACGGCTTGTTGTCTCTCAGTGCCAACTCACTGGTGTTAATCCCCTTGCTCAAGAAATGGTGCTTTTTCTTTCTTTCTTTCTTTCTTTTTTGCTTTTGATTGAACTAATTAGGCCTCATTTGTCCAGTAATCTTTAAATTTTTAATTAGTCTTAAAAGGACCAGTTTGGCATTGTTTTACCTTCAATTTTAGTTTTTCTACCCAGCAAACTTTGATGAAATCAAAAGAAAGAGAATGAATGGGCTGGGAATTGCGCAAATCAGCGATTGGCTTCAAATGACGAATCCAAACCGTTGAAACCCATCTATCTTTTGAGTGATGTGTCTACATGCAAATTTTTAAACTTACGAATTAATTTAGTATAAAGTCAAGCGGTAAAAATTAGAAGGTTTATAAATTAATTTTAATGCATTCATTTTTTTAACGTTTTTTGACCACTTGACTCTATACAAAATTAATTCGAAAATTTAAAATTTTAACATGTAGATGCATCACTCGTAAGGTAAATGGGTTTCAAGCCAATCCGATAGATTTTAGAGTTGAGTTCACAAAGAGGCTCGGTGAACTTAAGAACACCCTAGTTCTACTCAAGTTATGCACCTAAATACAACAACAATAAACAAGCCTTAGTCCCAAACAAGTTGGGGTAGGCAAGTTATGCACCTAAATGAAATGCATAAATATTTTAACTGAGCAGTTTTGGTGTCATGCAGCGCAAGGGCTATATAATCAAAACAGCTGCTGCATATAGTTCATGCTGCATATGGTTCGTGCACTGCATGAAGCCAAAGCTGCTCTGTTAAAATCTTTCCCCAAAATAGTTAAGTTCTGCATTTTCCGCATTTGTGCGGTTTCAAAACAAGAAGTGTATTCCAATTGTATAGAAGATGTGTTTTGCCAACTGCTCGAGACTCAACTTATTGTTGCAAATTACTTGAGTTCATCTCCAAAATTTTGAAATATGTTAAACATCATTGATTGTTGTTTCTTACATGCAGGCTGCTGGTGCACTGTCCATCAAAATTGGTGAGTTATCTTCTCTCCTACACTATTCAAATTTTAAAATAAAAAAGGGGATTATTTAAATCTGTTGTTTAATATTTTACTACATTCCTCGTCAACACACCTTGTTTTATCAACTATATCAACTAATTGTTTTCGTAATCTTTGTCTATATAGGGAAAAAACCAAGGGACTTGCTTAACCCTAAAGCTGTGAAGTACTTGCAATCGATTTTCTCAATAAAGGACAATATTGGAAAAAAGGAGTTGCGTGAAATCAGTGCTAATTGTGGTATCGCAGTTACACAAGTCAGTTTTTCAACTTCATTTGCAGTTATTTTTAAGTTCCAATTTGCATACCTGTTAACTAGGACTGGTATGCTTAAATTCTGTAGTGACATCCCTCTGTAAGTGGTGATACAGTACCAGGATACCAGCCCTTACTGGCATGTACTGTGCAGGTATTATGCTTGTTTTCCAATTTTATTGGTCTACTTTTTGAAACTTACCCTAGTTAAGGTTGACACAAGCTAGTGTTAGTTAAGCTTTGATCTAATCATGTGGCATGATTTAATCTTGAGTTGTGAATTTTTCCCTGAATTATACTTCAATTTTACCCTATTTAGGTTTTATATGGAATTGGGTTTTGTGCAAAGGTCTGTGGACAGACTTTATCGAAAGTAGGGTCTAATTCGTCTGATCTGCATTGAGGTTCGTGTGAATGGATTTAGAAGTTAATAACGTTAAATGTCCCTGTGAATCTAAACGATTCGCACGTATTTTGATGCTGATCAGACGGTTTAAGTCTGATTTTAGATAAAACTTTGTCCAAAGCCCTTTGAATAATAACTCCAACCTTAATTTTTCACTGCTTACCTTCAATTGGTATATTATAGCGCTGTCATTCAGTTAAAAATTATACCCACACCAGGCATTATTAAAGCCTATCTTACAAAACCATTGTAAATTTATAATTTAGGCGAGAGATTTCTTCAATGCTCAGCGCTCTAGAGTGAGAAAGATTGTGCGCTTATCACGTGAAAAGGCTATCAGCCTGGAACCATCAATACCGGGTAATTCTGATGCCGCTAGTACCTCCTGTAGCACTAGTCATGATCAAGCTCCCCGAATTACTGTAACAGATACTACTACTACTACTGTTGACTTTGTGGGACCCACCGGCACTGTGGCGGCCGATGTTGTTCCGCTGGCTGTGCTCCCTCCTGTGGTGGTGTGCATGACACCAGAGGCTGCTTCGTCCAATCCTGAGGTGCCAGCTGTCAAGTTGAAGGAGGAGGGGATGAAGGAGGAGGATAAGAAATTTGTGGATGATGTGCTGGCGCTTATGAGAAGAGAGACGACTTTCACTGGCCAGGTTCGGTTAATGGAGTCTGTGCTTCGCATTAACAATGATACAGTGCTAAATTGGTATGAACAACTTATTTAATCTTGTAAAGGATTTCATTATTGACATGCATGCATTTGCTGGCACTGGTACACCAGATTGTAATATAAGCATGTGAATTGATGTGAAGCTCAATTTTAACTCTTTTTACCTTAATACAGCATGTCAACTTAATTTTGCACGGCCACATTAATTGGTTATATAACTCCCTTTATGGATATTCAACTTTCTATGAATATCAAAATATGTTCTTTTATCTTAGCAACTACCATCTAGTATTTTTTGGTTTTCTGAAGATGATACCAAACTCGCTATCACAAAGGTTCAGTTGATGAGCAATTATGACTAGGATTTGGATCTAAGTGATCCAAATTCCTTGCCTTTTGTTTAAATGGAATAAAGAAGTTTCAGGGTAAATTGAACATATTTACTAGAAAAGTGAAGCTATGGTAATATGCATATTACAGATTGACCCATGCTATGAATCCATCTCTATTTTCGAAGTTCAAACAGTTGATGTCCATGTGAAAATGTACTTGCAGCTCAATTCTACAATAAATTTTTTACTATGTTTTACATAGGTTGAAAACCATTGCTTTTGGATATTTTCATATGAACATCAGGTTGAATGGTTCAGATCTACTGCTTGAACTTTAAAAACGGAGATATGAGTCCATAGCATGGGCCACTGTGTAATATGCATATTACAACAGCCTCACTCTTCACTAGAATGTACTTTTTTTTGTTTCCTAGAATGCAGCCAGTTAGGGTTTCCTCTTTACAAATGTCTTTAAATATGGTACACGTTTTTGTTTCCTTGTATTAGGTTTATAGTGAAGGAAGGCCTTGCTATTTTGATTACATGGCTAGGTGATGCTTCCGTTGAAGAACAAACTTCTGTTATACTCACAATTTTTAAGGTCGAAATAAAAGACTCCTTTTCATTTATTCTGTGTATTGTTAACCTATATTGGGAAACATGTAATTTGAACTATGGAGGTGCTTTTTTTGCTTGTCTTCTTGTAGGTGCTTTGTCATCTTCCACTAAGTAAAGCTATGCCTGCGCAAATTTCTTCAGTATTGCAAGCTATCAATAGATTGCGGTTTTATCGAACTTCAGGTGTGTGTTTTTTCGTAAACAAATTTACTACTTGGTGCCAAGCTATGTTATTTGGAGTGCTTGATTGTTGTTTAATTATAATACCTCAAACAAATAATTGCAATGTTTTGATTAATTCCTAGTCATTTAATAAGCAAAGTTGACATTGATGCAGTGATTCTGGTATTATTGTTCGGGTACCCTCAGTTCTGCTTTGACTGGCACTTGAATCATATAACAATCATAATTTAGGTCCTATCTAGCATGAAATAATTAAGCCTTGGTAATTGCATGTGATTCTAATGAGGCTCATAACAAACCAAAACTGTTGGTTTGTGCATTGGAACTGACTAAAAATTAATTTGAAGATCAGATATTTCAAACAGGGCAAAGGTGCTACTATCAAAATGGAGCAAGCTGTTACGTAACCAGTTATTGAAGAAATCTCCTAGTGACAGCCAGAAGGATCTCATTCGCAAACAGAGGTGTTTATTACCTTAATGTTGAATGTGTGCATTTTCCTGATACTATAAATAAGTTTTAATAAAATAAACATGATCACAAACTTGGTTTTGACACTTGGCTATGGCAATATTTTACAGGTTTTTAACATGATGCCGTCATTTCATAAACTTACACACCTTAGTGACATATACTTATTCCTTACTGTTATTTTGTATTTATTGGTTTTATTTGTTTTTCTATGTTTTCTAGGATCCAACAGCTCCTCTGTGCTCAGTCAGGGACTTCTGAAGTAGGGTTTCCTGTAAGTGCTTAGCATTTGGACATGAAAAACAGTACCTAGAAATTTCAAGCTATGTTGATTATTATTTTTTTTTTGCCTTCTTCTAGGAGAACATTCTTGCCATTACTGAAGATGGGGATGAGAAGAAACCAGAGCCGAAGAGGTTAAGGCTTCTCGCAGCACCATATAATGAATCTAGTAAAAGAAATGGTGCTAGCCTTGCTTCTCTCAGTATCCTTTTAATTGAGTAAAAAGTTTAAATTTATTATTTAAGTAATTGAATAAAGTAAACCACATGTCCCTTGTTATTTTCTAGAAGAGGCAACCTTCTTATTTTTTCTGTCCTCTTTGTTTGGTGGCTAGTTTTTAACATAGCAGATATCAGAAATTTAGTGGGTGCTATCGGTTCATAGCAGAAATTGTTTTAACTTATTTTTTGCTCTTTGTAGGCAATATAACCCAATAAAAAAATTTCAAATTACAAAGTCATGTTTCAATACCAAGTTAAATATTTTTTCTATATTAAATAAAAATTAAGTAAAATAGCATTGTCTAATAGTAACTACAGAAAATCAAGCATCACATTACATAACAACTAATTAAAATTATAAAAAAATTAGTATTTTAACCATGCATGTTTTAAAGATAGCCATTCACAGTAAAAACACTATTTGTAAAAATTAATAAAACTGGGGTTTAGTAATAAAAATTAAAACTGGGGGAGATTTTTAAAAAAATTCACTATATAGTGAAAAAAATATGCAATGTCTGCTAAAATACCTGCTATTTGTCCGCTATACTGCTAAAGAGGTCTCTATAAGTAAAAACGCTAAATTATGACATTTGAGTTAACAACATAGCGTGTATCTAGCATCATAAAATGGCTGCTATGGCCTCTATATAGATCACTGGTTTCGTTTTCTCGTTTTTCATTGGCTGGGTTGTGTTGCATGATCATGTATCATTCCATAATGCACTTGATTTAGTTTTTCTTTTGAGAACTGATGGGCTGTTAAGGTTTAGTTTAGGCTCAGTTGACTTTTTTTTAGCAGAAAGAGAGACCAAAAACAAAATAGTAGTTAGTCTCCATAACTCTCATGCAGAAAACAAAGAAAAGAGGAAGGTTCTTCTTGTAGAGCATCCCGATCGGAAAGCGGCACAACATGCAACTCGAGTTGCGAGAACTGCTATAATCAGCAACAGCCGTCCGCTTTCTGCAGATGACATACAAAAAGCGAAATTGCGAGCGAGTTATATGCAACAGAAGCATGGAAAAACTGATGTACCCAAAACTGATGCCCGTAAACTTGCACATGCACCAGTTTTAAAAGCAGTAAATACACCTGATATTGATCCCTTGAACATGATGGAGAGGTTGAAGCGTGCTCAAGTCCGGTGGCGGACCCCACCAGGTACTTTACAAGAGCTTGCTTTTTGTGCTTTTCCTTTTCTCCATTTTTTGGATGTTTGGTTTTCACGAGAAGCTTACTGTTTACCATAGAATGTGGCTTGGTTATAATTAAAAAAAGAAGTTATTAGAGGGTATTTTTCAAAATCTTAGAGACAGCTTATTATATAAGTTCATGCAAAGTCTCGAAATTATCTAGAATGTCTAGAAAATATCTAGAAAATGAGAACAGCTACTGAACATAAATTATGTACACTACTACACAACATGAAAAATATGCAAGTTACACCAAGACAGTTCATGAACATGAAAAGAACCTGACTATTTCTCCACCATTTCTCTACATAAAGAGGTAAAAGGATTAGTTGGGTGTTTCTGAATAAGTTGGAATAGGAAGGTCGTAACTAATTTTTAATCTGATGTAAAACGTTGAGCATGAAACATCACAATGATTAAATTAACTTTGATGGGGCTTCTTTAATGCAAGAGCTAACAGACCAATCTTACTAACCGAGTGCTTACTCACTGGTGTGTATTACAAACTGTTACTTTCAATCCAACTTTGATTTCTTAATATTTCAAATTTGTGTAACTCTTTTTTGTCATGATATGTGGTGGGTGGTACAGTGAACAATTTATTAATAATCAAGTTATATTATAAAAACACAGGAAGATGTACAAATCACATATGGCAACTACAAGTTGTGGAAGTGGTTTGGAAATGATTACTTTTGGTAAAATATATTTAGGGTTCTTTTTGCAAACTGTGCTCATTTGTTTACCATACTTGGAAGAGCCCCAAAATCTCTCATATGCCGCCTTTCAATATTTAAATCTTGTTGGTTTATTTCTAATAATATGTTGGCCTGGGCAAACGAGTGCTCATTGGTGGTAGAGAGTTGTCAACATTTGTTATCTTGACAAATTTCATAATGTTACAAGTATAAAATGCCAGGAGTTATTTGTAGTTGAGCAAAGTTCAAGTGCTTCATGTCTTTCATGCTTTAATGGTGCCTCACATCCTTATCTCCGTTTTCACAGTCCAAACTGCTCAACATGATCTTCATATAAAATGTGCTTGGAGACCAAATTTTATATTTTTTTGGAAATTTTTTACTATTTCTTTAGATAGGTACAAAATCACTGTTTTTGGATGGTCCAGAATCTTCTGAAAATCAGTGTTTTTGTACCTATCTAAAAAAATATTAAAATGTGCATTTTAACCCTACTCTTAGTTATGGTAAATTATTGAGTTCAATTTGCAAAAAGACTAATATTCATAGATACAGGAGAAGTTTATCTGTTTATGTTAATAGCTATAAGAGTACATCAGGATATTCCAATGAATTCCTACGATTTCGAGTTTGTTGTCGAGCAAGGATGCAGAAATGCTGTTGTACAAGCAATTTTTGAAGTGTTCATTTCAACTTATGCTGTCTAGTATACACTGGACTGTATGTTTTGATTTTATTCTGCAAGATTGGATGCTACAACTGTTGTATTTATTCTACATGTGAACTCTAAATACGGACTCTCTGATTTGACTGTCTTTTCTAATACATAATTCTCTATACAAAATGTTTCTGGATTTTGATACTTGGCAAAAGATACAACCAGATGAGTGGACTATACAAGTATTTAAAGGGGAATGTGTTTAATAGTTAGAAAATAATCTTTGAACAGTGACCCAATGCTTTTTTGGACCCAGAATACCTTCTTGCCTTGCGTCTTTTCTAATTTTATGTTAATTTGGAACCGACACATACAACAAACCATTTCAGTTTTTAATTGAAGCCTTGTGTTATCAAATGCAGAGGTTAGAATAGACCCAGCATGGCAGGTGTGCACAGGTGACAACAGCAAGGAGCGTAGTTTCCAGGCACAAAGGATCCGAAGAGACGCTGAGATATTCTACACAGATCCACAAAAAATCCCTCCAAATCCGAAAGATCCATGGGATGTAGAAATGGATTTTGATGACAGTTTAACACCCGAAATCCCAATCGACCAACCGCCTGATCCTGATACAACAGATCCTGTGCAAGAGGATGTAGTTCAATCGACCGACGAACCTTCAGCTGCGGTGTCTACATCATTCTCATCTGAACAACCAATTGTTACTGTTACTGCTGATTCATCAACTGTAGCCGAACCCGATTTGGAGTTGCTAGCGGTTTTGTTAAAAAACCCTGAATTGGTGTTTGCCCTGACTTCAGGTCAGGCGAGTGGGTTGTCCGGTGAACAAACTGTGGCCTTATTGGACATGCTGAAGAATAGTGGGGTCGCCTTGTCAGACTTAGTTAATGGGTCAGTAGGTAATAATAATGTTATAGGATCCGTAGTAGGCCCTGAGCCCGTGCCCACTTCTCTTCCCTCACCAACTCCTACTTCAGAGAGGGTACTTACTGAATTTTAAATATGTATATCTTTCTAATACATCTTATTTTTCATTATTTTCCAACTAAATTGTCATTGTTGTTTTTTCACAGGGAACCTGGAGACCTGATTTTGCTGCTAATCCAACTAAACCTGTATTGCAAGCTCATGTACCAATTCAAAATTGTCCTTTACCTGCAGTTGTGACTGCTTCCAGTCCTTACGGTGCTGTATCTCAGCAATTTTCGCCCCTTAATTCTGTACCAGTAGCAACTCAAATACACCAACCATTGGTGAATGTAACACCAGTTAATCCCATTTTAAGTCAAAATGTCAATAACCACCAAATTATGACGCCTATAAGAACAGAGCAGTCATGGGCTGGACAGCCCGGTAACTTACCTGAAGTGTCTGATCTAAATACGCGACTTTCACATTACCAAGATAGGTATAATACAGTTGGTAGCGGACCCTTACTGGCGGGCCATGTAATGCCAGGTCATCATCCCACATGGGATGGAAATCACAGTTCTGGAAGGTACACCACTGACACGTGGGGTCCGCAAACCGGCCCTAGTAGAACAGGAGAGTCCAGTGCCAGTTGGGGCTACAATGAGCAAATAAGAGATGGGGGAGCAACGAATTATCCTGGTCAGAGGTGGTATGGCCGAGACCATGATAGGAGGAGATAACTTTTAATAGGGAAAAATAAAAGGGTTGACATTTTATTGAATCGAGGCGAATTATTTACCCATGTAATGCGAATTTGAAAAGAAAAGAAGAAAAGATAAAGAGGTCAAAACGTTCTTCCTCAATTTTTTGATTTTGCAATTACGTGTGGGTTATTATTTGTGATTTATTTTTCTTTGTCAAAAATGATTTGATGAATGGTATGAGAAAGAGAATGATATATAGCAGAGCTCTTGTGAGGGGAGAGCATTGTCAGAAAACGAATAAAAAGAAACAATGGCCAACAAATTCAATTAAAAACTGGTGAATAAAGTCAAGTCATTAGTGGCTAGCTACCTAGCTCACAGTGATGTATTTAAGAGAAAAATTATAACTTGCACGTTTAAGACACTGACATTCAGGATCTTCATTGGGACCCCTCTTGTCAGTGACTTGAAACAGGGGACCGGAAGGGAGCAGGTAACAGAGAATCCGGAGTTATTTTTGTTCACTTACCGACTTCACTGAGTGAATATTGGTACCTGACCGTGTACAATATTCAGCCACGGACTAAAACCAAAAGGGTTCGCTTTAAGATTCGTGCGATATTAAAACGCATGATTCAGATCTCATTCTACACGGTCAGGTATTGCACTGGATCTGAGTTCTTCTTCACTTCCACTTCATTTCGAATTTCATTATCTGAATTCTGAACCAAACCAAATATAACGCAAACATGGCGATAGGCTCTGTGGCGACAGCCCGGTTGGTCTCTCTTCGCCAATTCCCCTCTCCTTCCTCCCGCTCTCTCTCAATTATACGCGCTGCACCAGAGGGAGGTGGAGGCCCGACTTCGACCGCGAGCCCGGCGGAGGAGTTCGGGCGGATGGCGGCGGCGTTCAGGCGGAGGCTGGTGGTCGGCGCTGGAGCTGCATCTTTACTGGCCGTTGGAGCCAATTTTGGTGGCATTACCAGTTTTCTGCTAAGCATTTCGTCGAACACCGCACGGACACTGCGGCTGGATGTGTTGTACCCTGTCAATGGCTTCACTCGCTGTCTCAACCTCACTAATGGCTTCGGTTAGCTTCATAACTGCCTCTTTAATCTCTCCTTTTCTTTCAAGTGTGAAATCTAGGAAATTGTGGACCAAAATGAATTTATCAAGCCTTTTCTAGTTCCTGACTGGTATTGAACTGTATTCGGATCCTCCCTGGTACCGTAAAGGGGAATCTTTTAGAATTAGTGAATCTGGATCGTTCTTTTAACTTTGCACGAATCTCAAAACACAAATAATACCGGCCCTCCTGCGCTATCCCGAATAGGCACTGGTTTTAGTTAATCTGAAGCCGTAAAGTAGTGGGCCCCACCTTACACATACCTGAGAGGATACGCGTTCTATGGAACTGGGTTGCCAGGAATTCATATCACCTAAGATACCTCAAATTTTGAGTTTGGATCTGGACGTCCAATCTGCTTTGGCACGAATATTAAAGTGGACCCTGTGCATTCCACCTCGGTTGGTCCTTTAATGCATTTTTTACCCACTCTTAGTTCTACAAAAGTGTTCTCGGTTTTATTTTTTTATTAACATTTAATATTATTTGTGCAGAATTCATATACCCATCAAATTGGGTAGGAGACCAGACTGTTCTATACAGAGAGGCTTCGAAGGCCGAAGCCCAAAGATCACTTGACCCCCCTCCTCTTTCTAACGGGTCAACGCGCCCAACCCGCAATTTCAGTGAACCAGTTGCTGCCTTTGGCCCGCCCGGTTCCAATGGAGAGCTCAATGTCAGTGTTATCGTCTCTACTGTGCCTCTTGATTTCAAGTACGTGCACTCACCACCTTATTTCTTTGAATCTATTCATTAAACTGTTTTTTCATATTGTGTTTATGTTTATATGTTTTGTAATTGCAACATTTTCTGGAACATGAATTATTTTATTGTAAAATGTACTATTGTTTGCCTAGTGTTATATTTTTAACCAGCATACTTATTGGTTTCACTACATGACTTGTACCTTGAGTGAGCCTATGGTAATATGCATATTACGGATCGACCCGTACTACGGATCCATATCTCTATATTTATAGTTCAAACAGTCGATCTGAGCCATTAATCATGATCTCCATATAATAGTATGTATGAAGATCAAATTTTAATTTAGAACTTTTTTACTAGTTTTTTAGATAGGTAGAAAATCACTACTTTTAGATGGTTGGTCCAGAATTTTAGATCAAGTGATTTTCTACCTATCTAAAAAAATATTAAAAAATCTAAAAAATGTAAAATTTGATTTGTAATATGCATATTACCATAGTCTCACTCTTGTACCTTTTCTTGATTAAATTGTATTTTGTTGTTGTTGCGGTGACATCTTAATTTTGTGTCAAGGATAATGTAGCAAGTGTTCTACCAAGTGCAAGTTAATAGGTGTTATGAAACCAAGTGCTTAACAAAAGATTATGTAATTTTTAGGATAGAGGCATTTGGGGGGCCGAAAGAGGTGGGAGAAGTTGTTCTCGGAAGAATTGCAAAATCAAGGAAAGGCACGGATATCAAAGCAACTCTTGTTGATGCTACTTTGCGGGAAGACCCGGAAAATGGAGTGAATTATTACAAGCTTGAATTCAGAGTAGAAGGGCCGTCTTTTCGTAGACATAATGTTGCGGTATGTTGTGCAAGAGACGGGAAACTTTACACCTTAAATGCTCAAGCGCCCGAATCGTCTTGGGTTAAAGTTAAGAGAGATTTATTTCAGATTGCTGATTCCTTCAACCTTATCAGTACATGATTTCTTCTTTTAATTCTTTTTGAGTATTTTACTGTTAAAATTTTTGCTTAAAATTTTGAATGTTTATTGTTATGTTATAATTCTTACTTATGTGTAAATGCTTCTAAGTGGTACTAGAATAGATTGACCAATGTTATGATATATTTCATTTTGGGTATTTTTTCTGCTAGTGTTAAAAAGAAACTATATATTTGTCACACCCCGCAGCCCCGGGTCATGACAGAGCCCTGCCGTAAACATACAACTTTATGTATGCTTACAAGACAATTACGATATAACTCATAATCATCATAATAAAAGAAATAAAACAAGTCTATATAATAATCCAGGTACAAAATGTCTGGTAAAAGTAGAACATACCAAATGTATCTCATACGGATACTAACTATAAGGTATGACATAGAGAACTATCCAACAAAAATATATATATACATCTCTAGTCAAATAACAAAACAACTACTAAGGTAATATGGTGACATATACCAAAGGCCTGCTACTCGTGTGCCTCTCCAGAATCAGTCGTACCGCAACCTGTAAAAAGAACCCAAAGGGAGGGGGTGAGAATAATTTCTCAGTGCGAATTTGTCGCAATCAGGTTATTGGACTTGCAATCAGAATCCATGTCCAAAAATGAAACCCATACAAAAGTATATTAACAGTTCTATATCAGTATATAAATGCATGCATATGCTCAATGACAATAATCAAATGAAACAACTTACGGAATTCCAAGATGAAGTTCAAACAAACACATATTTGGCTTAACTCATTTTATTAAGGCTGGTAGCACCTACAGATGTTCAACCGATCTGGACCCTCTATCTGACCCTCATCTGTAGGGTTACTGACACCTACAGATGTTCCACCGAGCTGGACTCTTTATCTGACACCCATTTGTAATGCTTTGGTTTAACTATTTACTAAAGTCTGATTCAAAGTCATATAATGAAAATTCACTTGAAATAATTCGGAATGTCGTAATATTCAATTGACCGTCCAAATACATTACCAAGTAGGATAATGCCCCGAGCCACAGGACGTTACCACATTAATCACCCACAATCACAATCAACATATATATAGTCACCCACCCTCGTCCCAACCGGTACTGGGAAACAATGAGGGCCATTCACCTAATGCGCCAATAGGTTCCTGGGATCAAAGTCAGCTAGCCAGACTTTGCAAATTCATTCACATATAATTTCACAATCATCAATTTGTGGTGACTTTCAACCATAATCAAACCATAAGAGATCAATCAAAATGACAACCATACGAATATGCAAATCAACCATATCACAACAATTTGGTTTTAAATGGATTGTGTTATGCACATAATTCACACAATTCCAATTATGCAACAATCAAACATACAACATGACAATCGAAAAAGAATTTAAACATCAAACAAGTCCAAGAACCCCGCACCTGATTACGAAGAGCGTATTTCGCACTTATGGTTCGGATGTCTTGAGAGGTCCCGCAAACTCTTGCTCAACCGAGCCTACATCTATATCAACATATATACTTAATTTAATCTTTGTTCGACGATTGATATGCTTACTTGAGTTATATTAGTTTCTTTGTACTTTCCTTAACATAATCCATATACCCTTGTATCAACCTTCTTTATTCACCCTTTTATTACTTAACATCCAATTAAGATATAAAAGCAATTTGAGATATACATCAAAATTTCAGATTTGGTCATCGATCCTTCTACTTACCTTTGGCCGAAATTATCACTTACAACATAATCAAAATTCATTGTTCAAAATCTCAATTAAATTGGAGGTCGAAATTCAAAGTACTTATTCTTACCCTAATTACTTGATGGTTATCAATTGATTCCCATACCAATTTGATGGTTGAACATATAAAAAATTTAAGAAATAACTAGTCAATTTCTCCAACTACAAAAACCCTAAAGTAATCAAAATCAAAATAAATTCCAGATTTTTAAAAGAGAGAGAACTTACCATTAACACCTCTCTTTGTTTGATTAGACTAGATTAATCACAACTCCTCTCTAATTTTTGGATTTGAGACAAACCCTAGGTAAAAAATCACGATTAAGATGAAATTGAGAAAGGAATTACCAAATTAACAACATAGAAACTTAATGGAGATGGATTACTCACAATTTATACAAAAAGTTCAGATTTGGTCAAAACCCTAAACAATGGAGAAAAATTCCAGATTTTTAAAAGGAGGAGAAAAAGGAAATACCAAATGGGAGAACTAGATGGCTACTAGAGAGAGAAATAATCAAAATTTTCCACTTTTTTCTTTAATTTCTCAAAGCTTTTGATGGATTTTTGGAGAGAGAAGAGAGGGATTCTCCTTCTCTTTCTTTTGGCGGACACACAGAGAGGGGTCGAACCACAGGGGAGAAATGAAGGGAGAGAGCGCTTGTGTACTTTGGAAATTTTGCTAAATAGACCCTCCACTTGTATGTTATTAATAAAAGAAGAATTTATGTATATAATTATATAGAGGGATGCTTCTATGCACCACTTGTTTGTTATTAATAAAAAGAATTTATGTATATAATAAAAGAAGAATTTGCCAATTATATATACATGCAAGTTAATTTAATTCTTTTGTTTATAAGATATAGATTTCAAGATTCGATTAAGTCTGACTGTTTCGAAATTTCAGACTAATGTTATAATTATTTTAAATTTTCAACTCCTAGTTCATCAATAAAATTTTCTATTATGTTCTAAACATTGTAATTTTTATTGTTGAAAATTTCTTAACGTAACAATATTGCTATTGTATTTGATATATTATTTTTGAGTGAGGCTACGGTACTATGCATATCACGGTTTGGTCCATGCTACGGCTCAATATTTGAGTTTTCAAAATTCTAACGGTCGATCCGAACCGTTCAACATGATTATAAAATGAATATGTACTTGCAAACCAAATTTTACATTTTTTCAAATTTTTTTACTATTTTTTAGATAGGTAGAAAATCACTTGATTTGAAAATTCTGGATTTCTTTTTTCAAATTATAATAAAATAGTGATTTCTTTTTTCAAATTATAATAAAATAAGATTCATCGAACTAAAGATTTCTTTTTTCAAAGATTTTACTTCAGCCACAAAATTTGC
>JAJGRW010001045.1:0-318798 GCA_025461045.1 Carex parvula | reverse complement strand
GCAAATTTTGTGGCTGAAGTAAAATCTTTGAAAAAAGAAATCTTTAGTTCGATGAATCTTATTTTATTATAATTTGAAAAAAGAAATCACTATTTTATTATAATTTGAAAAAAGAAATCCAGAATTTTCAAATCAAGTGATTTTCTACCTATCTAAAAAATAGTAAAAAAATTTGAAAAAATGTAAAATTTGGTTTGCAAGTACATATTCATTTTATAATCATGTTGAACGGTTCGGATCGACCGTTAGAATTTTGAAAACTCAAATATTGAGCCGTAGCATGGACCAAACCGTGATATGCATAGTACCGTAGCCTCACTCAAAAATAATATATCAAATACAATAGCAATATTGTTACGTTAAGAAATTTTCAACAATAAAAATTACAATGTTTAGAACATAATAGAAAATTTTATTGATGAACTAGGAGTTGAAAATTTAAAATAATTATAACATTAGTCTGAAATTTCGAAACAGTCAGACTTAATCGAATCTTGAAATCTATATCTTATAAACAAAAGAATTAAATTAACTTACATGTATATATAATTGGCAAATTCTTCTTTTATTATATACATAAATTCTTTTTAATAACAAACAAGTGGTGCATAGAAGCATCCCTCTATATAATTATATACATAAATTCTTCTTTTATTAATAACATACAAGTGGAGGGTCTATTTAGCAAAATTTCCAAAGTACACAAGCGCTCTCTCCCTTCATTTCTCCCCTGTGGTTCGACCCCTCTCTGTGTGTCCGCCAAAAGAAAGAGAAGGAGAATCCCTCTCTTCTCCCTCCAAAAATTCATCAAAAGCTTTGAGAAATTAAAGAAAGAAGTGGAAAATTTTGATTATTTCTCTCTCTAGTAGCCATCTAGTTCTCCCATTTGGTATTTCCTTTTTCTCCTCTTCTCTTTTAAAAATTTGGAATTTTTCTCCATTGTTTAGGGTTTTGACCAAATCTGAACTTTTTGTATAAATTGTGAGTAATCCATCTCCATTAAGTTTCTATGTTGTTAATTTGGTAATTCATTTCTCAATTTCATCTTAATCGTGATTTTCTACCTAGGGTTTGTCTCAAATCCGAAAATTAGAGAGGAGTTGTGATTAATCTAGTCTAATGAAACAAAGAGAGGTGTTAATGGTAAGTTCTCTCTCTTTTAAAAATTTGGAATTTATTTTGGTTTTGATTAATTTAGGGTTTCTGTAGTTGGAGAAATTGACTAGTTATTTCTTAAATTTTTTATATGTTCAACCATCAAATTGGTATGGGAATCAATTGATAACTATCAAGTAATTAGGGTAAGAATAAGTACTTTGAATTTCGGCCTCCAATTTAATTGAGATTTTGAACAATGAATTTTGATTATGTTGTAAGTAATAATTTCGGCCAAAGGTAAGTAGAAGGATCGATGACCAAATCTGAAATTTTGATGTATATCTCAAATTGATTTTATATCTTAATTGGATGTTAAGTAATAAAAGGGTGAATAAAGAAGGTTGATACAAGGGTATATGGATTATGTTAAGGAAAGTACAAAGAAACTAATATAACTCAAGTAAGCTTATCAATCGTCGAACAAAGAGTAAATTAAGTATATATGTTGATATAGATGTAGGCTCGGTTGAGCAAGAGTTTGCGGGACCTCTCGAGACGTCCGAACCATAAGTGCGAAATATGCTCTTCGTAATCAGGTGCGGGGTTCTTGTTTGATTGTTGCATAATTGGAATTGTGTGAATTATGTGCATAACCCAATCCATTTAAAACTGAATTGTTGTGATATGGTTGATTTGCATATTCGTATGGTTGTCATTTTGATTGATCTCTTATGGTTTGATTATGGTTGAAAGTCACCACAAATTGATGATTGTGAAATTATATGTGAATGAATTTGCAAAGTTTGGCTAGCTGACTTTGATCCCAGGACCTATTGGCGCATTAGGTGAATGGCCCTCATTGTTTCCCAGTACCGGTTGGGACGAGGGGTGGGTGACTATATATATGTTGATTGTGATTGTGGGTGACATGTGTGTAACGTCTATGGCTCGGGGGCATTATCCTACTTGGTAATGTATTTGGACGGTCAATTGAATATTACGACATTCCGAATTATTTCAAGTAAATTTTCATTATATGACTTTGAACCAGACTTTAGTAAATAGTTAAACCAAAGCATTACAGATGGGTGTCAGTATAAAGAGTCCAGCTCGTGGAACATCTGTAGGTGTCAGTAACCCCTACAGATGAGGGCAGAATAGAGGTCCATAGCGTTGAACATCTGTAGGTGCTACCAGCCTTAATAAATGAGTTAAGCCAAATATGTGTTTGTTTGAACTTCATCTTGGAAATTCCGTAAGTTGTGTTTCATTTAATTATTGTCATTGAGCATATGCATGCATTTATATACTGATATAGAACTGTTAATATACTTTGTATGGGTTTCATTTTTGGACATGGATTTGATTGCAGTCCAATAACCTGATTGCGACAAATTCGCACTGAGAAATTATTCTCACCCCCTCCCTTTGGGTTCTTTTACAGTTGCGGTACGACTGATTTTGGAGAGGCACACGAGTGCAGGCCTTGGTAAATGTCACCATATTACCTTAGTAGTTGTTGTTGTTATTTGACTAGAGATGTATATATATATTTTTGTTGGATAGGTTCTCTATGTCATACCTTATAGTTAGTATCCGTATGAGATACATTGGTATGTTCTACTTTTACAGACATTTGGTACCTGGATTATTATATAGACTGTTTATTTCTTTTATTGTGATGATTATGAGTTATATCGTAATTGCCTTGTAAGCATACATAAAGTTGTATATTTACGGCAGGGCTCTGTCACGACCCGGGGCTGCGGGGTGTGACAAATATATAGTTTCTTTTTAACACTAGCAGAAAAAATACCCAAAATGAAATATATCATAACATTGGTCAATCTATTCTAGTACCACTTAGAAGCATTTACACATAAGTAAGAATTATAACATAACAATAAACATTCAAAATTTTAAGCACAAAATTTAACAGTAAAATACTCAAAAAGAATTAAAAGAAGAAATCATGTACTGATAAGGTTGAAGGAATCAGCAATCTGACATAAATCTCTCTTAACTTTAACCCAAGACGATTCGGGCGCTTGAGCATTTAAGGTGTAAAGTTTCCCGTCTCTTGCACAACATACCGCAACATTATGTCTACGAAAAGACGACCCTTCTACTCTGAATTCAAGCTTGTAGTAATTCACTCCATTTTCCGGGTCTTCCCGCAAAGTAGCATCAACAAGAGTTGCTTTGATATCCGTGCCTCTCCTTGATTTTGCAATTCTTCCGAAAACAACTTCTCCCACCTCTTTCGGCCCCCCAAATGCCTCTATCCTAAAAATATTACATAATCTTTTGTTAAGCACTTGGTTCCATAACACCTATTAACTTGCACTTGGTAGAACACTTGCTACATTATCCTTGACACAAAATTAAGATGTCACCGCAACAACAAAAAAATACAATTTAATCAAGAAAGGTACAAGGGTGAGACTATGGTAATATGCATATTACAAATCAAATTTTACATTTTTTAGATTTTTTAATATTTTTTTAGATAGGTAGAAAATCAGTTGATCTAAAATTCTGGACCATCTAAAAGTAGCGATTTTCTACCTACTAAAAAAATAGTAAAAAAATTTCTAAATTAAAATTTGATCTCCATACATACTATTATATGGAGATCATGTTTAATGGTTCGGATCGACCGTTTGAACTATAAATATAGAGATATGGATCCGTAGTACGGGTTGATCCGTAATATGCATATTACCATAGGCTCACTCAAGGTACAAGTCATGTAGTGAAACCAATAAGTATGCTGGTTAAAAATATAACACTAGGCAAACAATAGTACATTTTACAATAAAATAATTCATGTTCCAGAAAATGTTGCAATTACAAAACATATAAACATAAACACAATATGAAAAAACAGTTTAATGAATAGATTCAAAGAAATAAGGTGGTGAGTGCACGTACTTGAAATCAAGAGGCACAGTAGAGACGATAACACTGACATTGAGCTCTCCATTGGAACCGGGCGGGCCAAAGGCAGCAACTGGTTCACTGAAATTGCGGGTTGGGCGCGTTGACCCGTTAGAAAGAGGAGGGGGGTCAAGTGATCTTTGGGCTTCGGCCTTCGAAGCCTCTCTGTATAGAACAGTCTGGTCTCCTACCCAATTTGATGGGTATATGAATTCTGCACAAATAATATTAAATGTTAATAAAAAAAAAAAACCGAGAACACTTTTGTAGAACTAAGAGTGGGTAAAAAATGCATTAAAGGACCAACCGAGGTGGAATGCACAGGGTCCACTTTAATATTCGTGCCAAAGCAGATTGGACGTCCAGATCCAAACTCAAAATTTGAGGTATCTTAGGTGATATGAATTCCTGGCAACCCAGTTCCATAGAACGCGTATCCTCTCAGGTATGTGTAAGGTGGGGCCCACTACTTTACGGCTTCAGATTAACTAAAACCAGTGACTATTCGGGATAGCGCAGGAGGGCCGGTATTATTTGTGTTTTGAGATTCGTGCAAAGTTAAAAGAACGGTCCAGATTCACTAATTCTAAAAGATTTCCCTTTACGGTACCAGGGAGGATCCGAATACAGTTCAATACCAGTCAGGAACTAGAAAAGGCTTGATAAATTCATTTTGGTCCACAATTTCCTAGATTTCACACTTGAAAGAAAAGGAGAGATTAAAGAGGCAGTTATGAAGCTAACCGAAGCCATTAGTGAGGTTGAGACAGCGAGTGAAGCCATTGACAGGGTACAACACATCCAGCCGCAGTGTCCGTGCGGTGTTCGACGAAATGCTTAGCAGAAAACTGGTAATGCCACCAAAATTGGCTCCAACGGCCAGTAAAGATGCAGCTCCAGCGCCGACCACCAGCCTCCGCCTGAACGCCGCCGCCATCCGCCCGAACTCCTCCGCCGGGCTCGCGGTCGAAGTCGGGCCTCCACCTCCCTCTGGTGCAGCGCGTATAATTGAGAGAGAGCGGGAGGAAGGAGAGGGGAATTGGCGAAGAGAGACCAACCGGGCCGTCGCCACAGAGCCTATCGCCATGTTTGCGTTATATTTGGTTTGGTTCAGAATTCAGATAATGAAATTCGAAAGGAAGTGGGAAGTGAAGAAGAACTCATATCCAGTGCAATACCTGACCGTGTAGAATGAGATCTGAATCATGCGTTTTAATATCGCACGAATCTTAAAGCGAACAGTTTTGGTTTTAGTCCGTGGGTGAATATTGTACACGTCAGGTACCGATATTCACACAGTGAAGTCGGTAAGTGAACAAAAATAACTCCGGATTCTCTGTTACCTGCTCCCTTCCGGTCCCCTGTTTCAAGTCACTGACAAGGGGGTCCCACTGAAGATCCTGAATGTCAGTGACTTAAACGTGCAAGTTCTAATTTTTCTCTTAAATACATCACTGTGAGCTAGGTAGCTAGCCACTAATGACTTTACTTATTCACCAGTTCTTATTTGAATTTGTTAGCCATTGTTTCTTATTATTCGTTTTCTGACAATGCTCCCCCCTCTCAAGAGCTCTGTTATATAAAATTCTCTTTCTCATACCATTCATCAAATCATTTTTGACAGAGAAAAATAAATCACAAATGACCCACACGTAATTGCAAAATCAAAAAATCGAGGAAGAACGTTTTGACCTCTTTATCGTTTTTCTTTTCTTTTCAAATTCGCATTACATGGGTAAATAATTCGCCTCGATTCAATAAAATGTCAACCCTTTTGTTTTTCCCTATTAAAAGTTATCTCCTCCTATCATGGTCTCGGCCATACCACCTCTGACCAGGATAATTCGTTGCTCCCCCATCTCTTATTTGCTCATTGTAGCCCCAACTGGCACTGGACTCTCCTGTTCTACTAGGGCCGGTTTGCGGACCCCACGTGTCAGTGGTGTACCTTCCAGAACTGTGATTTCCATCCCATGTGGGATGATGACCTGGCATTACATGGCCCGCCAGTAAGGGTCCGCTACCAACTGTATTATACCTATCTTGGTAATGTGAAAGTCGCGTATTTAGATCAGACACTTCAGGTAAGTTACCGGGCTGTCCAGCCCATGACTGCTCTGTTCTTATAGGCGTCATAATTTGGTGGTTATTGACATTTTGACTTAAAATGGGATTAACTGGTGTTACATTCACCAATGGTTGGTGTATTTGAGTTGCTACTGGTACAGAATTAAGGGGCGAAAATTGCTGAGATACAGCACCGTAAGGACTGGAAGCAGTCACAACTGCAGGTAAAGGACAATTTTGAATTGGTACATGAGCTTGCAATACAGGTTTAGTTGGATTAGCAGCAAAATCAGGTCTCCAGGTTCCCTGTGAAAAAACAACAATGACAATTTAGTTGGAAAATAATGAAAAATAAGATGTATTAGAAAGATACATATTTAAAATTCAGTAAGTACCCTCTCTGAAGTAGGAGTTGGTGAGGGAAGAGAAGTGGGCACGGGCTCAGGGCCTACTACGGATCCTATAACATTATTATTACCTACTGACCCATTAACTAAGTCTGACAAGGCGACCCCACTATTCTTCAGCATGTCCAATAAGGCCACAGTTTGTTCACCGGACAACCCACTCGCCTGACCTGAAGTCAGTGCAAACACCAATTCAGGGTTTTTTAACAAAACCGCTAGCAACTCCAAATCGGGTTCGGCTACAGTTGATGAATCAGCAGTGACAGTAACAATTGGTTGTTCAGATGAGAATGATGTAGACACCGCAGCTGAAGGTTCGTCGGTCGATTGAACTACATCCTCTTGCACAGGATCTGTTGTATCAGGATCAGGCGGTTGGTCGATTGGGATTTCGGGTGTTAAACTGTCATCAAAATCCATTTCTACATCCCATGGATCTTTCGGATTTGGGGGGATTTTTTGTGGATCTGTGTAGAATATCTCAGCGTCTCTTCGGATCCTTTGTGCCTGGAAACTACGCTCCTTGCTGTTGTCACCTGTGCACACCTGCCATGCTGGGTCTATTCTCACCTCTGCATTAGATAACACAAGGCTTCAATTAAAAACTGAAATGGTTTGTTGTATGTGTCGGTTCCAAATTAACATAAAATTAGAAAAGACGCAAGGCAAGAAGGTATTCTGGGTCCAAAAAAGCATTGGGTCACTGTTCAAAGATTATTTTCTAACTATTAAACACATTCCCCTTTAAATACTTGTATAGTCCACTCATCTGGTTGTATCTTTTGCCAAGTATCAAAATCCAGAAACATTTTGTATAGAGAATTATGTATTAGAAAAGACAGTCAAATCAGAGAGTCCGTATTTAGAGTTCACATGTAGAATAAATACAACAGTTGTAGCATCCAATCTTGCAGAATAAAATCAAAACATACAGTCCAGTGTATACTAGACAGCATAAGTTGAAATGAACACTTCAAAAATTGCTTGTACAACAGCATTTCTGCATCCTTGCTCGACAACAAACTCGAAATCGTAGGAATTCATTGGAATATCCTGATGTACTCTTATAGCTATTAACATAAACAGATAAACTTCTCCTGTATCTATGAATATTAGTCTTTTTGCAAATTGAACTCAATAATTTACCATAACTAAGAGTAGGGTTAAAATGCACATTTTAATATTTTTTTAGATAGGTACAAAAACACTGATTTTCAGAAGATTCTGGACCATCCAAAAACAGTGATTTTGTACCTATCTAAAGAAATAGTAAAAAATTTCCAAAAAAATATAAAATTTGGTCTCCAAGCACATTTTATATGAAGATCATGTTGAGCAGTTTGGACTGTGAAAACGGAGATAAGGATGTGAGGCACCATTAAAGCATGAAAGACATGAAGCACTTGAACTTTGCTCAACTACAAATAACTCCTGGCATTTTATACTTGTAACATTATGAAATTTGTCAAGATAACAAATGTTGACAACTCTGCCTCTACCACCAATGAGCACTCGTTTGCCCAGGCCAACATATTATTAGAAATAAACCAACAAGATTTAAATATTGAAAGGCGGCATATGAGAGATTTTGGGGCTCTTCCAAGTATGGTAAACAAATGAGCACAGTTTGCAAAAAGAACCCTAAATATATTTTACCAAAAGTAATCATTTCCAAACCACTTCCACAACTTGTAGTTGCCATTTGTGATTTGTACATCTTCCTGTGTTTTTATAATATAACTTGATTATTAATAAATTGTTCACTGTACCACCCACCACATATCATGACAAAAAAGAGTTACACAAATTTGAAATATTAAGAAATCAAAGTTGGATTGAAAGTAACAGTTTGTAATACACACCAGTGAGTAAGCACTCGGTTAGTAAGATTGGTCTGTTAGCTCTTGCATTAAAGAAGCCCCATCAAAGTTAATTTAATCATTGTGATGTTTCATGCTCAACGTTTTACATCAGATTAAAAATTAGTTACGACCTTCCTATTCCAACTTATTCAGAAACACCCAACTAATCCTTTTACCTCTTTATGTAGAGAAATGGTGGAGAAATAGTCAGGTTCTTTTCATGTTCATGAACTGTCTTGGTGTAACTTGCATATTTTTCATGTTGTGTAGTAGTGTACATAATTTATGTTCAGTAGCTGTTCTCATTTTCTAGATATTTTCTAGACATTCTAGATAATTTCGAGACTTTGCATGAAATTATATAATAAGCTGTCTCTAAGATTTTGAAAAATACCCTCTAATAACTTCTTTTTTTAATTATAACCAAGCCACATTCTATGGTAAACAGTAAGCTTCTCGTGAAAACCAAAACATCCAAAAAATGGAGAAAAGGAAAAGCACAAAAAGCAAGCTCTTGTAAAGTACCTGGTGGGGTCCGCCACCGGACTTGAGCACGCTTCAACCTCTCCATCATGTTCAAGGGATCAATATCAGGTGTATTTACTGCTTTTAAAACTGGTGCATGTGCAAGTTTACGGGCATCAGTTTTGGGTACATCAGTTTTTCCATGCTTCTGTTGCATATAACTCGCTCGCAATTTCGCTTTTTGTATGTCATCTGCAGAAAGCGGACGGCTGTTGCTGATTATAGCAGTTCTCGCAACTCGAGTTGCATGTTGTGCCGCTTTCCGATCGGGATGCTCTACAAGAAGAACCTTCCTCTTTTCTTTGTTTTCTGCATGAGAGTTATGGAGACTAACTACTATTTTGTTTTTGGTCTCTCTTTCTGCTAAAAAAAAGTCAACTGAGCCTAAACTAGACCTTAACAGCCCATCAGTTCTCAAAAGAAAAACTAAATCAAGTGCATTATGGAATGATACATGATCATGCAACACAACCCAGCCAATGAAAAACGAGAAAACGAAACCAGTGATCTATATAGAGGCCATAGCAGCCATTTTATGATGCTAGATACACGCTATGTTGTTAACTCAAATGTCATAATTTAGCGTTTTTACTTATAGAGACCTCTTTAGCAGTATAGCGGACAAATAGCAGGTATTTTAGCAGACATTGCATATTTTTTTCACTATATAGTGAATTTTTTTAAAAATCTCCCCCAGTTTTATTAATTTTTACAAATAGTGTTTTTACTGTGAATGGCTATCTTTAAAACATGCATGGTTAAAATACTAATTTTTTTATAATTTTAATTAGTTGTTATGTAATGTGATGCTTGATTTTCTGTAGTTACTATTAGACAATGCTATTTTACTTAATTTTTATTTAATATAGAAAAAATATTTAACTTGGTATTGCAACATGACTTTGTAATTTGAAATTTTTTTATTGGGTTATATTGCCTACAAAGAGCAAAAAATAAGTTAAAACAATTTCTGCTATGAACCGATAGCACCCACTAAATTTCTGATATCTGCTATGTTAAAAACTAGCCACCAAACAAAGAGGACAGAAAAAATAAGAAGGTTGCCTCTTCTAGAAAATAACAAGGGACATGTGGTTTACTTTATTCAATTACTTAAATAATAAATTTAAACTTTTTACTCAATTAAAAGGATACTGAGAGAAGCAAGGCTAGCACCATTTCTTTTACTAGATTCATTATATGGTGCTGCGAGAAGCCTTAACCTCTTCGGCTCTGGTTTCTTCTCATCCCCATCTTCAGTAATGGCAAGAATGTTCTCCTAGAAGAAGGCAAAAAAAATAATAATCAACATAGCTTGAAATTTCTAAGTACTGTTATTCATGTCCAAATGCTAAGCACTTACAGGAAACCCTACTTCAGAAGTCCCTGACTGAGCACAGAGGAGCTGTTGGATCCTAGAAAACATAGAAAAACAAATAAAACCAATAAATACAAAATAACAGTAAGGAATAAGTATATGTCACTAAGGTGTGTAAGTTTATGAAATGACGGCATCATGTTAAAAACCTGTAAAATATTGCCATAGCCAAGTGTCAAAACCAAGTTTGTGATCATGTTTATTTTATTAAAACTTATTTATAGTATCAGGAAAATGCACACATTCAACATTAAGGTAATAAACACCTCTGTTTGCGAATGAGATCCTTCTGGCTGTCACTAGGAGATTTCTTCAATAACTGGTTACGTAACAGCTTGCTCCATTTTGATAGTAGCACCTTTGCCCTGTTTGAAATATCTGATCTTCAAATTAATTTTTAGTCAGTTCCAATGCACAAACCAACAGTTTTGGTTTGTTATGAGCCTCATTAGAATCACATGCAATTACCAAGGCTTAATTATTTCATGCTAGATAGGACCTAAATTATGATTGTTATATGATTCAAGTGCCAGTCAAAGCAGAACTGAGGGTACCCGAACAATAATACCAGAATCACTGCATCAATGTCAACTTTGCTTATTAAATGACTAGGAATTAATCAAAACATTGCAATTATTTGTTTGAGGTATTATAATTAAACAACAATCAAGCACTCCAAATAACATAGCTTGGCACCAAGTAGTAAATTTGTTTACGAAAAAACACACACCTGAAGTTCGATAAAACCGCAATCTATTGATAGCTTGCAATACTGAAGAAATTTGCGCAGGCATAGCTTTACTTAGTGGAAGATGACAAAGCACCTACAAGAAGACAAGCAAAAAAAGCACCTCCATAGTTCAAATTACATGTTTCCCAATATAGGTTAACAATACACAGAATAAATGAAAAGGAGTCTTTTATTTCGACCTTAAAAATTGTGAGTATAACAGAAGTTTGTTCTTCAACGGAAGCATCACCTAGCCATGTAATCAAAATAGCAAGGCCTTCCTTCACTATAAACCTAATACAAGGAAACAAAAACGTGTACCATATTTAAAGACATTTGTAAAGAGGAAACCCTAACTGGCTGCATTCTAGGAAACAAAAAAAAGTACATTCTAGTGAAGAGTGAGGCTGTGGTAATATGCATATTACACAGTGGCCCATGCTATGGACTCATATCTCCGTTTTTAAAGTTCAAGCAGTAGATCTGAACCATTCAACCTGATGTTCATATGAAAATATCCAAAAGCAATGGTTTTCAACCTATGTAAAACATAGTAAAAAATTTATTGTAGAATTGAGCTGCAAGTACATTTTCACATGGACATCAACTGTTTGAACTTCGAAAATAGAGATGGATTCATAGCATGGGTCAATCTGTAATATGCATATTACCATAGCTTCACTTTTCTAGTAAATATGTTCAATTTACCCTGAAACTTCTTTATTCCATTTAAACAAAAGGCAAGGAATTTGGATCACTTAGATCCAAATCCTAGTCATAATTGCTCATCAACTGAACCTTTGTGATAGCGAGTTTGGTATCATCTTCAGAAAACCAAAAAATACTAGATGGTAGTTGCTAAGATAAAAGAACATATTTTGATATTCATAGAAGTTGAATATCCATAAAGGGAGTCATATAACCAATTAATGTGGCCGTGCAAAATTAAGTTGACATGCTGTATTAAGGTAAAAAGAGTTAAAATTGAGCTTCACATCAATTCACATGCTTATATTGCAATCTGGTGTACCAGTGCCAGCAAATGCATGCATGTCAATAATGAAATCCTTTACAAGATTAAATAAGTTGTTCATACCAATTTAGCACTGTATCATTGTTAATGCGAAGCACAGACTCCATTAACCGAACCTGGCCAGTGAAAGTCGTCTCTCTTCTCATAAGCGCCAGCACATCATCCACAAATTTCTTATCCTCCTCCTTCATCCCCTCCTCCTTCAACTTGACAGCTGGCACCTCAGGATTGGACGAAGCAGCCTCTGGTGTCATGCACACCACCACAGGAGGGAGCACAGCCAGCGGAACAACATCGGCCGCCACAGTGCCGGTGGGTCCCACAAAGTCAACAGTAGTAGTAGTAGTAGTATCTGTTACAGTAATTCGGGGAGCTTGATCATGACTAGTGCTACAGGAGGTACTAGCGGCATCAGAATTACCCGGTATTGATGGTTCCAGGCTGATAGCCTTTTCACGTGATAAGCGCACAATCTTTCTCACTCTAGAGCGCTGAGCATTGAAGAAATCTCTCGCCTAAATTATAAATTTACAATGGTTTTGTAAGATAGGCTTTAATAATGCCTGGTGTGGGTATAATTTTTAACTGAATGACAGCGCTATAATATACCAATTGAAGGTAAGCAGTGAAAAATTAAGGTTGGAGTTATTATTCAAAGGGCTTTGGACAAAGTTTTATCTAAAATCAGACTTAAACCGTCTGATCAGCATCAAAATACGTGCGAATCGTTTAGATTCACAGGGACATTTAACGTTATTAACTTCTAAATCCATTCACACGAACCTCAATGCAGATCAGACGAATTAGACCCTACTTCCGATAAAGTCTGTCCAAAGACCTTTGCACAAAACCCAATTCCATATAAAACCTAAATAGGGTAAAATTGAAGTATAATTCAGGGAAAAATTCACAACTCAAGATTAAATCATGCCACATGATTAGATCAAAGCTTAACTAACACTAGCTTGTGTCAACCTTAACTAGGGTAAGTTTTCAAAAAGTAGACCAATAAAATTGGAAAACAAGCATAATACCTGCACAGTACATGCCAGTAAGGGCTGGTATCCTGGTACTGTATCACCACTTACAGAGGGATGTTACTACAGAATTTAAGCATACCAGTCCTAGTTAACAGGTATGCAAATTGGAACTTAAAAATAACTGCAAATGAAGTTGAAAAACTGACTTGTGTAACTGTGATACCACAATTAGCACTGATTTCACGCAACTCCTTTTTTCCAATATTGTCCTTTATTGAGAAAATCGATTGCAAGTACTTCACAGCTTTAGGGTTAAGCAAGTCCCTTGGTTTTTTCCCTATATAGACAAAGATTACGAAAACAATTAGTTGATATAGTTGATAAAACAAGGTGTGTTGACGAGGAATGTAGTAAAATATGAAACAACAGATTTAAATAATCCCCTTTTTTATTTTAAAATTTGAATAGTGTAGGAGAGAAGATAACTCACCAATTTTGATGGACAGTGCACCAGCAGCCTGCATGTAAGAAACAACAATCAATGATGTTTAACATATTTCAAAATTTTGGAGATGAACTCAAGTAATTTGCAACAATAAGTTGAGTCTCGAGCAGTTGGCAAAACACATCTTCTATACAATTGGAATACACTTCTTGTTTTGAAACCGCACAAATGCGAAAATGCAGAACTTAACTATTTTGGGGAAAGATTTTAACAGAGCAGCTTTGGCTTCATGCAGTGCACGAACCATATGCAGCATGAACTATATGCAGCGCTGTTTTGATTATATAGCCCTTGCGCTGCATGACACCAAAACTGCTCAGTTAAAATATTTATGCATTTCATTTAGGTGCATAACTTGCCTACCCCAACTTGTTTGGGACTAAAGGCTTGTTTATTGTTGTTGTATTTAGGTGCATAACTTGAGTAGAACTAGGGTGTTCTTAAGTTCACCGAGCCTCTTTGTGAACTCAACTCTAAAATCTATCGGATTGGCTTGAAACCCATTTACCTTACGAGTGATGCATCTACATGTTAAAATTTTAAATTTTCGAATTAATTTTGTATAGAGTCAAGTGGTCAAAAAACGTTAAAAAAATGAATGCATTAAAATTAATTTATAAACCTTCTAATTTTTAACCGCTTGACTTTATACTAAATTAATTCGTAAGTTTAAAAATTTTGCATGTAGACACATCACTCAAAAGATAGATGGGTTTCAACGGTTTGGATTCGTCATTTGAAGCCAATCGCTGATTTTCGCAATTCCCAGCCCATTCATTCTCTTTCTTTTGATTTCATCAAAGTTTGCTGGGTACAAAACTAAAATTGAAGGTAAAACAATGCCAAACTGGTCCTTTTAAGACTAATTAAAAAATTTTAAGATTACTGGACAAATGAGGCCTAATTAGTTCAATCAAAAGCAAAAAAGAAAGAAAGAAAGAAAGAAAAAGCACCATTTCTTGAGCAAGGGGATTAACACCAGTGAGTTGGCACTGAGAGACAACAAGCCGTTGGAGCTGATCGATCTGTGAGTGAAAGAGGTGTCTCTGAGTCTCCATGAGAGACCCCATCGAATCGAGAGAAAGAATTCGACTTCCATCTTCCAGCGGCGCCAATTCGAGGAGAGAAGTCGTGGCAACAGGAACCAGAGCCATCAGCGCGCATTCTAGGGTTTTCCCCAGAGCACGCACGAAGAGCGAAGAGGAATATCCTTAGGGTTAGGTTTTGAGTTCGATCGTTGCTAAAGGGAATCGCGTTAGGGTTTGTGGTAGGTTTAGGCGGGGTGCGAGGAAGGAAGGTGGAGAGACGAAAAACGAGGATGAGTTCTCAAGGGAAAACGAAAACAGCAGGCGGTTCGTAAGGAATGGAGAAAGCCTGTTTTGGATTAAGGCCCTCGTGGAAAAACTATATTTCATAAAGGCCCTCGTGACATATTTATATTAACTTATTAAGCGTTTTTGTATACATCTTTTATTTTTTTTCTTTTTATTCCGTTTATTTCCTGGATTTATGTCTCTCTGATAATAAAAAAATAAGTGAGGTAATATGCATATTACACGACTGCCTGTGTTATAGACTCATATTTATTTTTAAAGTTCAAATAGTTAGTAAATGTATTTGCAAATTAAATTTTATATTGTTTTGAATTTTTTTATTATTTTTTAGATAGGTGAAAATCACTATTTGAAAGTTGTAACCATTCAAAAGCAACGACTTTCTATCTATCTAAAAAATAGTTTAAAATTATAAAAAATATAAAATTTGATATGCAAGTACATTTTGATATGAACATGTTTAATTGGTTCAAATCAACTGTTTCAACTATAAAATTAGATATATGAATTCACTACACGGATCGATCCGTAATATGCATATTACCATAGCCTCACTCATAAAAAAATATAATGAAACTATTTTTGCATCCATATTCTGGACCTACATTGGAAAATATTTATATTTAAAATATGAAGTGGGCCCCACTGCCTTCATTTTTCATGCCTCCACCAAAAAATGGAGGTATAAGTTTTTTAATATCTAATATGCAAGGTGTCCATCAATTTTTCATTTTAAGATGAAGTTCAAACTAAATTATTTCTTGAAAATAAAAAAATATTAACTTTTAGAATATATAAACACTTTTATCAATACAATAAGGATGCAAATTAGATGATAAAATCATCTTTCGTGTTTCCTTCACATTTTCTTTTTTGCATGTATATTGTAATAACTTAGGATTACTTTTCACAAGGTAGAGAAGTATATACGAAATTTTATACAAAATTCTTCGTAAAACCTCCAGTTTTTTTTTTCTTGATTTGAATGTTTACACTTGAAAAAAAAAAACACACACACAATTTACAACTTCTGTAAATAACTTCTTTTTAGTCAATAGAAACACATAGATGAAACTTTATGTCGTTCTTAATTTCATTTTTTTTTAGGAAGCAAATAGCTGAATTAATATCCCGAATCATGAAAATTAGATCAACCAATCGATAAGCATATTACAGATTTGGAATTTGAAAATAATTCAACAATATTAAAATTCATCCAAAAATATTGAAATCATTCGTTTTTAATCATGCAAGTACCAAAATTTAATAAGTGTTGCAATATTTAAAAAAGAGGAGGGTTCCAATTAGGGATGGCAGAAAAGCCCATCGGCCCGTCGGCCCGGCTATGCCTGCCTGGCCCAGCCCTTTACCCGGTCGGCCCAACACTGTAACAGGCCAGGTAAGGCCGGGCCTAAGGACAGGCCAGGTCAGGCCTGGGCTTAAGCTGAAGCCCACAGGCAGCCCGTTGGGCTTATAATTTAATACAAATAAAATTTTGAGGGAACGATTTTGAGTTTAGGGTTTCACTTGAGTGGTGAGCCGCTCCCAGTTTTGCTCTCTCTTTCGCTCCTCTCTCTCTCTCGCTCTCTTCAGCACCCAGTTGCGATGGCAGAACCGCAGAAAAGCCCCTCGCCGGCGCCGAGCCCTCTCTCTCTGACCTTGGCGCTTCTCTCCTCTCTCTAGTTCGCACCCGCGCTGGTTAAAGCGTTGCATCGCCAAAAACAAAACGCGGCCAGTGGGTTTGTGAAATCGCCCAATATCAGATCGGGGGCTGCAGATAGATTTTCCAAGCCGTGGTAACGGGCTATTGCTTGCTGTAGTACAAAGGTATTTTCTTTTATTTATTTATTTTAAAGGCACTTCACTACTTCAGTCTTGAAAGTTGAAAAGCAGTACAATGGGTTTGGAAGTGAGTGGTATGGTATTGTTGGTTCTTGTCCCAAGCGCAAAATTCGATTAAATTTCAGCTTATTTCACCATTTTATAGTAATGTTGGCAAATGAACCCTATTTTTAAATTATTTTAAGGATTCAGCAATTTTGCATTTTTTTCAGAAAATTTCTGTTTTTCTTTTGAAAAATTCGAAATTTCTGGAAGATGGAAATGAGGGTTTAGAATTTCTGTTTTTCATGAAATTCTGCACTAATTTCGATTGAAAAAATTACACAAGGTACGTTGTGGTGTAAACATCTCTAGAATTAGCCTCAACCTTTAATTGGTTGGTCGGCTTCAGAACCTGGTCAGTCCCCTAGCCTGACTCAAGATTCTATACTTGTAAAAGAAATTATATTATCTATTACAATAAAAAATTTGATCTCTTAACAGAAAGATGGACCTGGTGCACCTGGTGGCGAGTCCTGGACTGCCCAATGGTTGAAGTTCGACAATAGCTATTTCAAAGTACAATCTCTTTCTCTAAAAATAATTCTTCTTAAAAATCATTTATCGTGGTTTCTCTCAATAGCACCCAAATTTGTTGCAGTTGCATAAAACACCAAATTTTTCATGTTTGGAGGAATTCAAATTTTGTGTTAGATAATTGTAATGCAAGCAAGCTAGTTTTCATCAGTATTGATGATATTTTTCCTAAAGTTCTTGCTTATTTTTTTTGTGAAGAGATTTAGGAGAGTCAACATTTAGGGAGTTTTGTCATTTTTGCTCCACATGTCATGAGTTGCTTGTGAATGAAAATATGAGGTGCTAATTGCATTAAGAATTATATGCAAAAACTATTTTTGCATCATTTGTCTATTTCTGTTATTATATTGTCATTGATGTTGCAATCAGGATATCAAGGAAAGAAGAGATGAGGATCTCCTAGTGCTACCCACTGATGCCGTACTATTTGAGGATCCATCATTCAAGGTATCTTTTGGCTTCATGATAATCTTAGTTGAGTCTTTTAGAATGTAGATGATGCTTTAAGAGGCTTATCAAAACATTATCATATTCAAGGTATATGCTGAGAAGTATGCTGAGGATCAAGATGCATTTTTCAAGGACTATGCTGAGGCTCATGCAAAGCTCAGCAATTTCGGTGCCAAGTTTGAACCCCCTGAGGTGAAATCACTAGCAATCTCGGTGCCAAGTTTGACATATAGCAATAATAAGCCTGGCACTGTTGCAGATTTTCTTTGTATTGAAACAATGGCATTTCATTTCTTCTTTGTTCTGTAATTTTAATATCATCGATGCAGTTTTGTCTTTGTTATGTAATTTTAACATCATCGATGTAGTTTTGTCTTTTAACATCATCCGAAAAAACTGTAGCTGTTAATAATTTTAAATTACTCGGTACTGTTGCTGTTGCTTTGCCAAAACAGAACCATTATCTAAAACTATGTTGTTTGTTGTGTTAAATTACGGTTCTTTGTTGTTTTGCTGATTTTTTTGTGCTAAATTATACTTGTTTTGATTGTATAAATTGTTGTTGGTTGAGTTGGGCATGGACAGGCTGGGCCAGGTAAGGCAGCCCATGGGCATGGACAGGCAGGCACAGGCAGGCACGGGTATGGAGGAAAAGCCCATGGGCAGGCCGGGCATAGATTTTCAGGCCCATCAGATTGGGCCAGGCAGGTGGGCCATTAGTTTTTAACAGGCAGGTCAGGCATGGGCTTAGCAAAATACCTGTGGACTCGGCCCATTGCCATCCCTAGTTCCAATGCCTCCATTTTTTCATGCCTCCACCATGCCTCCATTTTTAAAACTTTAATAACTCAAAATTTAAAACTTAAAAGTCAAAATAAACCGTTGGATATGATCTACATCATTATATCTATACACGTGTAAAAAATTATGACATTTCAATTTTATTTTGGTTGTTATCAAGAGCTTGTAAAAAACGTACTAATGTGGATAATTTCTAGACATTGATTTTTCAACTTATTGATTCACATAAAAACAAAATCAAAATGTGATAATTTTTTATGAGCACATAGATAAAATGATATAGATCATATCCAACGGTTTTATTTTGACTTTTAAGTTTTAAATTTTGAGTTATTAAAGTTTTAAAAATGGAGGCATGGTGGAGGCATGAAAAATGGAGGCATTGGAACCCTCCTCTTTAAAAAAAAAGTCAAATTAGTATATGCATTTTGTTATTTTCATTAAGTGAATGCACCCCTAATCAGATTTTCTGACAAACTATAACTGATTGCGTCAGATTTTCCGACATTACCAGTACCGGAGCATGTCAGTCAAATCATTTGCAGTACAAAAAATACCAGAACAGATTATAAAAGAAGTTACAGCAAGAACAAAATTGATGTACATAACAAAATACCAGTTCAAGTCAAGATCAACTCTAGAAAGTCTGAAATGTGTTCATATGCCAGAAAAGTAACTGCACCAGCAGGAGCAGATTTGATCAGAGATGGGATGATTCCTTTGTAAAGGCCAGCAAAACCCTCCCTTATTAGAATCTCTTTCAATGCATGGTACATGCCTTTGTATGTACTGTTCTCTATACGAGCCCCGTATTTGGGATGTCTCTGCAAACCTTCAACCTGTAGGTTATATAGCAAAACATATTACTTTGTAAAAATCATACATCATGAAGTTAATGCCTCGCATCGTAGGCGATTTAACGTATATTTTCTACATGGCATTCATGCAATTCATATCATTCATACAAATATATCACCGGCAAATATGAAAACTGCATAGATGTCCAAGGACCAAATGTGTAAAGTAACAGCTTGAGAAATCTAACCTGCAACCTCTTTTTGACAACATCAAGTGGATGACACACAGACTTGGCAAATGTCCCAGCAAATAACCCACATAGAAACAATTGGAAGCTTGACACCGACTCGGCAGTCATGGCAGGGTTAAAATCAGGGTTTCTATGCTTGTTCCACAGCTGCAATAACCACCATACCAAACATCAAGTTAGCAACAATAACTGTACTAATCATATAGTAATATAGGATTAAATAACCTTATTGACTTGGTTCCTAGCCAGCAAGCTACAAATCCAAAATAGTGCTTTTATGTACTCAAATAATGCTTCAGTATCAGTAATCAATGTAAATAAGTACTCAAGGATGTACAAGCCTCTAGGGATTTACTATCGGGTCCGGATCCCTAAAGTAACCCAAATTTTGAGTTTAGATCCGGACCGTCCGATCAGAAGTTGGGCTAATCCGGCTCGAATGCACGGGTCTCTTTAATATTCGTGCCAGAGCAGATCGACTGCTCTTTAATTTACAGATGGACTGTTCTTTTAATCCTTTCCCTAGAGACACTGAATAAACGGGATAAGTTTCTTTCTTTTTCTCTTTTCTTTATTTGAAGTAGGAAAAGAGCATATTTTTTCACATGCACTACTGTAAAACTACAAAATATTTTCATATGCACTATAACTCCATGCTTCTCGAAAGATTGTCAAACCACTATTCCTCACTGCCTCTCTACATAAAGATTTATCACATCAACCTTTATTGAAAAAAAAGAAAGAATAGTAGAACAAAGAGGTGAGTCCATACAATCATCCATCGCTTGAATGTATCATAGGAGCCAAACTGTAATCCCGCATAAGGAATTATCTCAACAAGAGTAGGTGACAAACCGGCGTATAGTCCTTTGAAACCTCGCTTTTGAATTGTGTCAATGAATGCTGACCTCATGTTTGGATATACCTGGCACGTCATAAAATTAAAAACTAGCACCCTTTATTTGTTCTCACAGATTCTAAAGAAGGTTAATGTTGTGTATTATATCCAAGAGCGAGCCTCTTGTACACATAGCGCGGATTGATTTTTACTATGGATCAATATCTCTGTTTTAAAAGTCCAAACAGTTGATCCATTCAATATGATCTCCTTATGAAAATGTAGTAATAGATCAATTTTTACATTTTTTTAGAATTTTTTCTACCATTTTTTAAGATAGGTAAAAATCACTTGATCTAAAAATTCTAGACCATTAAATAATAGTGATTTTCTACCTATCTAAAAAAATAGTAAAACTATCCAAAAATATGCTAAAAAATGTAAAATTCAGTCTGCAAGTACATTTTCATATGGAGATAATGTTGAACGGTTCAGATCGACTGTTTGGATTTTGAAAACGGAGATATTGATCCATAATACGGACCAATCTGCACTATGCATAGTACCATAGCCTCACTCTTATATCCAAATATGGACCAAAGATTTCTTTGATTTTATTTTTTAGGGGTCTACCCAGGCCCTTTTGGTCTGTTACCTCATGCTAAAATATGTTTACACATGCTTGTCAGGCTACATGAATACAGCAAAAAAACAAATCTGGCAAGTAATTTACTGGTTGTATATACCAGTATTTAGTTGGTGTAATGCGAGGCCATCCAGTGGGTCAGTCCTACTGATACACAACAGTAGGAGCCTTGACAGCTGCGGCATCTGTATCACGTACAGTAAACCTCGCGGAAACAACAAAACTGGTAATCAAATAACTAGATAACCCACTTTGTTGGTGAATGTAATTAAGGCATAGATATATTATTAAATACGATAGATTTAATTGATACCTTTGGTTCGCCTTGAGAAGCTAAAATTGTTCTTAGAAGGTCAAAAGGATAGGATCCTACAGTCGCAGCACATCCCGCAAATCCCCCGCTTAGATAAGACCAGTATTGGCTCAGTTGTAAGTGATCCTCTAGTATAAACCAAAAAATAAACACAACCCAATTATAGCTTGCTATAAGCAAATATCTTTTCCACTATAGTCTTCCATGTACATGTTTAATTTTATATATGTTATACCTGCCTTCGAAGAACCTGAAGCAAAAGTTTTGAACTTGTGTAAAACAGTGAACTGTATGGCAGTGTATGGCATGTATAAGAGCAAGCCCGGCACATTTCCTCTCCAAAAACCCTGAATTGATATTTCAAAAGAATATAATACATAAAACAATAATCTAGTGCACTATTGCTAACAAATCTGCTAGAATAATTGAGAACGATTAGGTATTTGTTACAACTGTATGACTAATAGCACAATTACTTGAAGAGAACCTTTTACTGGCATCATGATAAAACACTTTGCATTTAAGTAATAACAACAAACATAGTGTGCTTGCTGAATTACATATGATGGCAAATAAAAGTTCAAACAAATCAATTAGAACTCTACCTGCAGAAGCATGGATCAAAAGTAGGGAAATGAATCATTTTCCCTCGGAAAACGGCCAATCAAGACCGACATTTTTCTAATAAAAGCTACAATTTTTTTTAACTTTTTCATAAAGGGTAAAATTGGTATTCTATAAATTTAAAATGAGTTTTAATAGAAAAGTCAATAACATGGGTAAATTTCTGAGTTCAGAAATGTAGAACGGTAAATATGATATAATGAATTTTAGAGGGGGAAATACGTAATTTCAAAGTTATTAAAAGGTATACATGAAATTCCCCCAATAAATAAATATGAAAAGAAAAATACCAGCAAACCTTCCTCTCTGAAAATTTCTTTAGTGGTTTGCAGTAACCCTCTATATTTGGATGGCCTGTACATTTCTTTCTGTAATAAGGTCCATGTAGTAGTTGGCTCCAGTTGAACCTATATTAAGATAAATTTTTCAGGGTATATGACAAAATTAGCTATTGTTTCTTTGATTTTTCTCCAATTAGATACCAGAATGTACCTTATATGACAAAATGTACATCATACAATTGTAGAGAACTGGAAAACCCAGTTCTCAGTTCTCAGTTCTCAGCTGTAATTGTTTGAGATCAAAATTCTAATTTACAAGAAGAAATTGAATACCTGAAACCTAATTTTAATAACATCAAGAGGTGAGGTGACTGTACGAGAGATGCCACCAGCAATTGCCCCAGCCAAAGCATCCACCAAAGCCCTGTTCAGCTGCCCTGATTCCTCACTCTTCATCAAATTTCTAGAAGAAAAGCTAAAAAAATTCCGAATTATATCGAAATTAGAGAAGAAAAGAACAAGGGAATTCTCTTAAGCTTCCTTCCAAAAAGAAAGAGTCTGAATTATTTTCTTTTTGTTTCTAGAATTCACGGTTGTATTGTATCCAATTCAAAAGAGTGGGAATGTGAAACTGACCACTCGGTCTAGAGAGAGAGAGAGAGAAAGGAAGAATGGAGAAAATGTAATTTGTAGAAAGAGGGAGTAAAATTGAATTCATATCACCTGAGGTAACAAAAATTATAAGTTTGAATCCGGTCCGTTAGTTATATAATAGCACGATTATTAAAGAGTCCCGTGCATTATAGCTTTAGGCTGGATTGGTTCAGATTCTGATCGGATGGCCCGGATTGAAACTCTAAAATTATGTTACCTCAGAGGATTCGGACTCGGTAAAATTGGGAGGGAGACGAGTCGGCGATTCGGCGCAGAGCCGCAGATTGAAAATGTCTAATTAGGGCTGACATGTGGGGTCCATTCTCCATAGACCGAGTCACCCACCTTGGACTCTGGTGATATATCCTTAAAATTTAGGGTCAATATTCAGTACGGTACAAGTATAAGCTGTACCTAACCTCGAATATTCACAGAATTCGATTTGCTGTGGCCATTCAATTGACGACTATTTGTTCAAGAGGGTCCCGCTTGATTACTTCGGCTGCTAGGCCAGCCTGCCAAGGAAGAAGGTTCAGAGGAATTCCGTACAAAGAACAGGCTCATTCAAGGGTCTGACCTGGACCCAATTAACAGAAAGATCAAAGATAAGGATGGATCTGTATTGATCTACTAATTATTAGGAGTGGGAAAAATAATGGTACAACCGGGTCGACTCTGTTAGGGAACGACACGGTTACAATATGAAACGAGTACAGTATGTGTCGGTTACTTGTTGTGACTCGCGTGTCTTGTGCTGTGATTGTTCGCGTGTCATGACTATTTTTAGAAAATTTAGCACTGCACCACGACACGTAAAAGATCTAGTCACGATACGGCATGTAATCACGCGAGTTACATTTAGTTACGGCACGTTTGGACAGACTCACATGATATGACCATTTTATCCCTTGATATTTTGATCAAGGCATATGAAATATTAACTTAATCATAACTCAGCACGGTATAAGACCAAAATATGACTAAACCACACATTTTTTCGATTCTATCTGTTACATACAAAAATATAAAGAATGATAATTGATCTATAGTCAATTAGGACCAACAAGAAGTTTACTTATTGGTTTAAGATATAAAAATAAGGCAAATTCTTCTATGGGCATAAGGACCTATTTGTAAAATGAGCATATTTTTATTTTCAAAGTTCAAACAGTCGATCCGACCGTTCAACATTATCTCCATATTACAATGTACTTGGAGGTCAAATTTTACATTTTTTTGAATTTTTTACTATTTATTGAGATGGGTACAAAATTCAATGGTCTGAATTTGACTAGTTTTGTAAAATACTTAATAAATAGTAAAACAATTCAAAAAAATGTAAAATTTGACCTCCAAGTACATTTTAATATGGAGATAATGTTGAACGGTCAGATCGACTGTTTGAACTTTGAAAATGAAAATATGTTCATTTTACAAATAGGTCCTTATGCCCGTAGAAGCATCCCTCTAAAAATAAAGGTTTAGCTTTTTAAATTTTATTTTATTATATTTATAAAGAATTTTATATCCAAGTTTCGTACTCACATATAGAGTGTTGAAAAGTTTATTTGCTATTTTGAATGTTTTTTAATAGGCATTCAGGAAAAAAAATTATATGTAGAAATTATTAAATTCAAATGTACGGAAATAGAAATAGTGTCTCATTTTTAATAAATATAGAAGATCGGGTTTACTGAGTCCGATCGAAATAATATGAATGTGACTCAATGATTCAGATTCAAATATTATGCTTTTCTGAGATCATCTGTGGACCGGAGCTTGATTCTCCTCTAATCGGACGGTCCGGATCCAAACTAAAAAAAAAAACCTTGGATTGAATTATTGAGTCTGATTCATAATATTTGAATCGAACTTAATGAATCCGATCTTTCTATTTCCGTACGTCTGAATTTAATAATTTCTACAGATAAAAAAAAATTTGGCACTGAGTCAATTGACTCTTTAGCTTATCAGCACATTGTCTAAATCGCAATAAGTTTTGTATAATTTTAATTTAGTTTTTACAAAAATATTGATCTACATTTTAAGTTGTTTTAATTTTAACCATATACATAATTTTTTTTTTTTACTTTTCGACTATATGAGAGTTCATCAGATTATCTGTATTTTTGTCTTAACATAATTTTTCGATAAATTATTTTTTATAGAGCCATGTAATCAACTTGATATTAGCCAGTGTAAATTGCAGACTTCTATTCTTTTAAAAGTATATTCAAACTAAACATAATATATTATTGTTTAGAAGTGCAGTATGCGCATGATACTTTTCTCTTAACAATAATACAATTTAATTCATGCATAGTACAAACAGTAAAATCAAACAGCTACATGAAATGTGAGTAAAAAATAAAATCAAACAAACAAATATATTTATTTTCTCAAATATCTTAATCAAGATTTACAAACTTCAGTAAATGTAGTTAATAATAATTATTTTTATCATAATTCGTCTCATGAAATCAATATAGACATATATGCTAACTTCATTCTTACTTTTCATTTTAGTGTAACAAATATACGCTCTTATCACAAGTTTTCGAAAATACTTAAATATACACATTACACATGCATGATTAATCATACAAAATCAATTTCAAACAAATAAGTATATTTCATTGATTTTCTCAAATATCTTAATTCAAGATTTATAAACTTCAGGAAATACGGTTAATAAAGAATTATATCATATTTCTTAACCCGATATCAAGATAGACATGTAGCTAACTTCATATTTACCTTTTTTTTATTAGTGTAACAAATATATGCTTTTATCACAAGTTTTCGAAAATACTTAATAAAAATCAAGCGACACATTGCACATGCATGATTAATCATGCAAAATCTCTCTCAAGCAACACATGCATAATAAATAATGCAAAACATATGTCTATCTCTCTCATTAATATTACATTTCAAATGCACATGCTAAATCACATTGCATAAAGTATATATAATTTTTTTGAGACTTTATATAAAATTCACTTTAAACAGCTTATGAGAACTAAATTTATTTATCAAAAAAAAAATCTCCATACATATATGCGTATATACACGCACACACAAAAAAAAAATATAAAATATAATATTTTTATTTGCGGTCATGCAAGTTAAAAAAAAAAAATTGAAAGAGTAATTTACAAATGTATACTCTTGAACAAATCTTAAGGTATCCAATCTAGAAAAAAACAAGGAATCAAATTATGAACCGAATGATTTAAGTGTGTTATTTTCTTCTAAACCAACACAATAACACAAAATTTACATGTGAAAGAAAGAAAGACGATATCAACGAAATCCAGATAGTAATTAGTCCCCAAATATCCAGAACAATCATCATATTAGAGGTCTATATGCATATAATTTAAAAACTTTATGAGGGCTATAAGAGAAAGATTACGAGTTACATAGTGCAGCGGCCTGCTAAGCTAAGCTGGGTTTTGTTTGGGCTTCAACAGGCCATGAGGCCCAAAATCAGTTGCTCCGCCCTTGCTCTTGCTCTGGGATCTCCGTTCAAAAACCCTAAAGCTAGTGCCTTACTTCTTTGGCGTGTGTTACTACGCTCCGATCGCCTCTCAGTCTTTAGGTACCGAATCTCCATCTCCCTTTTAATTATTGCATGCCCTTTTCGTTTACTTAGATTTTTGGTAAGTATTTTAGCTGTTAATGGCCTATTATAATTTGTTTTCTTAGGAAGATTAGTAAGAATTAAAAAAATTTCTCTTGTGATTGTATTTGCCAATTTTGTTTGATGAGGTGCAAGTGAAGACGGGCGAAATCTGTTTATTTTTTTTAATTTTTTAATTTTACACAAAGGAATGATAACTTGGTCTAATTGGGAAGCTCTCTTTCTGCTTTCCAATCACTGGGTCAAATTTTATAGAAAACCTTTATGAAATTTTTGATCAATTATTGTTTTTTAAACAATAAACATACATTGTATTTGTTTTTGTTGTGAAGACCCAGTGATGTAGTCATAGATCCGAAATAGAATGTTCTCTGTTGAAGCTCGATAAAATGTACTACAAGAACTATGGTTAAGGGGCTGATTGGCAACCCTTAATCTTAAGCTCACAAAATTATGAAGTTGATGGAGTATATAGAGTAGAATTAGGGTGTTCTTAAGCTCACCAAGTCTCTTGTGAACTTAAACTCAATTTGGTCTCCAAGTACATTTTTATATGGAGATTATGTTGAACGGTTCAGATTGATTATTTGGACTTTTTTAATGGAGATATTAATCCATAGTACAGATTATTTCGTGCTTTGCAAAGTACCATAGCCTCACTCTATATATAAATTTGGAGAAATCTCATGTATACCCCTCAAAAACTTCAAAATTACGTATTTCTCTAAAATTCATAATATCACAAGTGAAATTGTCAGTCTTCTAATTGGTCGGTTTTTGAGGACAAATGTGTCATTTCTTTACTTCTGACACTTATGCAAAGTGAACCATGTACATATTTATATGGGCTCCAGAGAACAACATGTTTAAATAAAATTATGAAGTTTGCTGAGGGTCTTCACAACACTTACTATATGCTTCTTGGTTTTATTGAATCCCTTTTCTTTTGCTTGATATTGTTTCTTATTTTAAATGATTGTTTCATTTTTTTTCCAGCTGTGACGAACATCTTTATCCCTTTTTAGATAACTTTTATATTGGTCTATAGTATCAGCACAAGAATTTCTTATTTACTGCTTTCTACATTGACTTCTAGGATGCCAATGATACATTTTAATGCACGCATATTAGGAAGCATTTTGGTGATTTCTCTATGTTGTCACAACCTCTTAAGATATAATTTTGCTTTTGCTGTCACGTCTGTATGTTGTTATTGCTCACTTTTATTTTGCATTGTTGTTGGGTTAATGGTTTATTGTTTTCTATATTTCATATCCTCATTTTTATTTTTAAATCACTCTGCCTTTTCTGGTAAATTTGTCAATGGCTGTTTTTTTGTCTTAAATTTTTTGGTTAATTACCCTTTTAATTCAATTGAATAAAATGTTGTAAAAAATTTCTTATAAAAAAATATTTTCTTGTACATGCTTTTCTTTTTTTGAAAAGTTACTTTAAATTTATTGTTGCAAAGGCTCGATGATGATGATGTAAATATAAGAATGGAGATATGAGAATCTGTCCTTTGTTGGAGGCCGATAAAAATGTACATATGGTTTGTCACATGCAAAAGGTTTGTTGATTGAGACTTTATGACAGATCTGGAATACTGATCTACCACCTCTCTTCTCTCTTTTGAAACTTCGCAGAGGCTATGAAGTCGTGATTTGGAATACTGATTCTAGGAATTTTTTTTCTAGTTAATTGTGCTACCTCCCCATTTCCTCTCTCTCTCTGTGTATATAGAGTGGAAAAAACGTGTTGTCCTGTGCCGTGACCAAGTTAATTTTTCACGTGTCATGTTGTGCCGTGGTCAAAATGTCAAGGGGTGGTCACGGCACGCGAATGGTCACGTCATGTCCAAACATGCCGTGACCAAACGTGACTCGTGTGACCATTTTATCATAATTTAAGTTAGTTTATTCAAGATTCACCATTTGGTCAAGATCTAACAATCATAATTACACGTGACTCGCCTGACCACGTGCTGTGCCGTGCCAAATTTTCAAAAGATGGTCATGGCACGCGAATGGTCACGACACGGGACGCGCGAGTCACGGTACATAACTGACACGCGTGCCGTGCTGTTCTGTGCCGTAACCGTGCCATTCTGTGATGGAGCCGACTCTGCTGTGCCATTTTTCCCACTCTATCTGTATGTGGTGTCAATATATCTTTACTAGTGAAAGCCATTTACATATATATATTTGGGCTCCAGAGGACAGAGTTGAAACATGATTAATTTACTGAGGGTCCTGATAGCAGTATGTTTCTTATTTCTTATCCTTTTTATGCTTTTTGTGTTGAATTGTGTTGTTGAAGATCACCTTCAAAGATGACTCCTCTTATGGACATCAATTAATTTGTTTTATCTTGATTTTTTTTACTGAAGAGTCTTAAAACTTTAGCTAATAAACCAATTTCGGTGACAGGTGGGTCTGAAAACTTTAGCTAATAAACTAATGGAAAAATCAATATTCTAAAACAATTGTGAAGTAGGATTGTTTGACAGTGACAGTCAGTGAATGAGGGGTGCTTTAGTTTTTGGGATTTCATAGGAATGTCACTGTCAAGCAATTCTACTTCACAGTTGTTTTAGAATATTCATCACAGAACGGGGAAGGGGGACCCTATTTGTGCGACATGTGGCCTGGAGGAGGAGGACCTCTCTCATATGCTATGGCTCTGTCATTTCTCAAGAGCTTGCAGGTTTAGCGGACCCTTGGCTCTAAGATCTGATTCTCTCCCAGCCTTAATCCATCAGGTATTTCTACTTTTTACATCACCAAGTCGGATTATCATGTGGCCCCAATTCCTAAACTCAATATGGGCTATTTGGCGATGCCGGAACGATCGGGCATATGGTGGCTTGCTGCCCTCAATAGAGATTCTGGCGATACAAGTGCCTAATTGACAGAGAAACCTTGTACGCTGGTACAGTTATGTCCAAAAGGCTGGCTGGCTGGCAACAGGAAAGTGGTACAATTGTATCGCAATCATACACTTGCTATACTGATGGTTCTTGGAAAGGAAATTGGTCTGGGGGAGCGGGTTTTCTTTTGCTGTTCCAAGGAGGGCTCAAAGCATATGGCTCGGAATATGTGGTTGCAGGCTCACCACTACAGGTGGAGGCAATTGCCCTTCTTAAAGGCTGCCAATTTGTAAGGTCGCTGGGAATAGATCAATGCTCATTTCTTTCGGATTGCCAAATTTTGGTTCGCTCGGTCACACAGTTACAGCCACCAACTGACATCGAGTGGATGGCCTTCAAGGAAGCATTGCAGTTATGAGAGATTTTCAAGGAAAATAGGAGTTTTTCTTGCTCGCACATTGGGAGGGATGAGAATGAAGAAGCGGATTTTCTGGCAAGAAAAGGAAGAGAACAGATGTTGAATACAGTTGGCTTCACTTTTCCTACTTTCAAACCTTAGGTACAGGGGATACGGTGGGTTAACGGGTATATGTAATTGGATTGAAAAGGTGCTGTATGTAATGGTTTTTGCCTACGGGCTTGAAATACGCAAAAAAAAAAAAAAAGAATATTAATTTTTTCCATTGTGCATTTATGAGCCTATGTAATAAGTTATCAATGATATTCCCGGAAACATGTGAATGGCAGTGGGGTGGCGAGAATTTGATAACCCATAAAAAGAGGCTGGTGCCAGATCATGCACACCATGTGTTCGACGAAATTCCCCAATCTGTTTTTTAATACTTTTATAAACCTCCAAGAAATGGCTAACAAAATTGAATCATCACGCCCAAATTCTCCTCCAGTTACTGAACTTGAAGGGATTAACATGATTTGGCATGAACCAAATACCTCCTGCTCACTTGCCTACATCAATTCTCTTGCTTCCACCAAAATTTTCAATCACACGCCTCTCATGTACCAAGCCATGATCAAGAGAGGAGAAATTGAACTAGGTATGGTCTGTAACTGTTACAGCAATTGAGGCTAGAAAAGGTATTATGTAGAGAAGAGATTATGATTACACTCATAGAAGCATGCATGTAGGTTCTGTGATGCAAGTCCTTGAGGCCTTTTACCGCGCAAATGAGCTGGGGTGTAACCGTACTGTTAGGGTATATAATCATCTTTTTGATGCATTGTTTAAAGATAACAAATTTAGCATGATAAGTCCACTGCATTTGCGACATGAAGAGAGATGGGATAGAACCAAATGTTTACACATATAACATCTTGATCAAGGCCTTGTATAAAAATAACCGTGTTGAGCAACCCAAAAGCTTAATGCAGATCGGACAATAATTAAGCCCATCGAACCAAAGTAGGTTATGAGAGCATCTACATTCCAGCAACTGAAATGAGTTTCTAAATAACTGTTAACATATTTTTAGAAATTAAGGTCTTTAAAATTTCTAACTCTTACATTTCTGTAATTAATTTTAAAGTTTTTATTAAGCTACGTCAGTAATAAATTAAAAAGTAGAAATAATTTGAACCAATCATTTGATCAACATGGAATTTATAAACAGATTTTTAATAAGAAATTTTACTGTATAGTTTCTAAATAAGAAACTCTCTTATATTTTTAAAACTAGATTAGAAATTGTTATGTCAAATTAGAAATTCTAATAGTACTAGAGATGTAGATGCTCTGAATTCCTTAATAAACTTTATATGATATCAACGGGGTCTCAATTAATGTGATTTCAATGCTGGTTCTGATCTGATCTGCGTGGATTAACTTAATTAATTACAATATGGAATTATTTGAATACGGATATAATTGTTAACAATTACTGAATCATGCATGCATGATCGATGCTTGGGATCATTTATTGATACCGGATATATGGACAGCATCTTTGTTTTTTAATCTTATAATTATTAACAATGGATGCATGGGTTTTTTTTTTTATATCTTATTAATTAATTTATCACATATATTTACAATTTTCAAGACAATTACGGTGATGATATAGAAGTTACATTAATTGGGTTATCATTGTTAAAACTTAAATTTGAACAACTCTATTTATAATGCCTGAAAATATGAGGGCTAAAATGAAAATTCTTATCTCTATTGTCAGTTCAATTCTGTTTTTTTTTTTTTTTTTTTTTTCTTTTAGAGCTAATACATCGATTGGAATAAAAAATTTAATTAAATAACTAAGTAAAAAAATGTAGGATTTGTAGGCAGATAGCTATCTCTAATCTTTTATATTGTATTCTCTGGTGAATCGTGATTAGCAAATTTTATTTCTACCAAATGGTGTCATTAACTCTCCCTTTTATTCCCTCCTCTTGATCAACTTTCTACTAAGTTATTTAATTAGATATCTAATTAATACACTGCTCACTGAGAAGAACAAATCTTTTCGTGCAAAGACTTTGTTGACATCACCATCTCCTGCTCATTCTGCTCCTGTTGCTCATGCTCGAGATTTTGAGAAGGTGGCAGAGTCTTTGTCGAGTCGGTGGCTGATACTTCGACATGATCTTAAACTTTGTAATTGAGCTAACAAGTCTTATTTATGCAAGTTTGATAAATGATGTTTTTTTTGTTTCCTCCAACATCTTATCAGTACAATTTTATAGTTTAAAGATTGTATTGCATTTGGTTAATTTAGCTTTTATATGACAATTGTAAAAAAATAAAAGACGCCAAAAGAGATAGTTTGAAAAATATATCTGTACTATTGAAAAATAGTCAATATATACCTACTTGCTAGTCATATATATAAACATCATTTTTCAGCTATTTATAAGATGGTGCATTTTTGTCATCATAAGTTTGATTCTTACCTAAATTATTCATATCAAAGAGATGAACCCAAACAAATAAAAATGACAATTTCATTTTTGAGGTGGTGATCTTTGAATGATATACATCAAATCTTTGAATCACCAGAATTCTAATTAACCTATTTAGAGTTTGAATAGAATAAATTCAGTAATTAAACGAAATGTGGCATTAAATATAACTTATGTCCCTTTAATATGATATATATATATATATATAGAGATAGGCTATGGTGAGTTGTGAAGTAAAACGTCGTTTTACTTCACGCCATATTTTCATTTTGAAAATTCAAACAACCGATCCGAACCGTTCAACTTTTTCTAAATATTGAAATGTGCTTGGAGACTAAATTTTACATTTTTTGGAATTTTTTTACTATTTATTATGCCACTTTGAAATCCCTGATCTACCGTGCACAGTAAAAAACAGTAAAATTTTCTGGACCACCGGATCAGCGATTTTCAAAGTGACTTAATAAATAGTAAAAAAAATTCAAAAAATGTAAAATTTAGTCTCCAAGCACATTTCAATATTTAGAACATGTTGAGCGGTTCGGATCGGTTGTTTGAATTTTCAAAATGAAAATATGAGTGTGAAGTAAAAATGACATCTTACTTCACAACTCACCATAGCCCAGCTCTATATATATATATATATATATATATATTTACAGTTGCAACAAATCACACATACAAAAGGAGAAAATCTTTTCAGCGCCTTTACTTCTATATATCAGAACGTACAACTCTATTTGGAAAAAAAAAGAAAAGACATTAATTCCCACAAATCTATTTACATCAAATTTTGAGCATTAACATTCTTAATAAAATAACTTATAATTTAATCGATATATTATTTGGACTTTAATTTCTTCGCCTTTTTTTTGGCTTCCTAATCCCTAATTAATTCCTGCAAAACAAAGTTATAGAATGAAAGGAAAACAAATAAGTTATTTAAACAACTAAACATAAAAAGTGTTGTAATCTATTAACATTTTGGGAAAAAATGTTGACAATTGTTAATGGCAAAGTAAATCTTAAATTTATTAAGATATCCGGCTTAGATTTATTGTTTCATTTTTACTTTAGCCAAAATGAAATTAATCAGAGGAAAATAATGTACCGATCAATTTAAAATTGAAGGATTCATTTGACAGAGATATTTACATGTTTTACTTACACTTAAACCGGAGTTTCCTTAGAGCTTATTGGTCATTAATCTAACAGTTTGATAAAATTAACAATTTATTTTTATCGATAGTTTGATCAAATAATTTTAAAATTACAGTAAATTCGAGAAATAATTTAAATTACAGGTATATTCTCTATCTATTAATTTGAACGGTCTGATTAGTAAAAGGTGCTTTTAAATTGAACAATGAAATTGGAGGGCTGCACAACAAAATTTGCTTCATCCTCAAATTATAGGATTGCCGATCGGGTACCGGTTACATAGTGCAGCGGCCTGCTAAGCTAAGCTGGGTTTTGTTTGGGCTTAAACAGGCCGTGGAGCCCAAAATCAGTTACTTGCACAAATAAGTAAATCAAGTATCACCATCTCTGGCTCTTGCTCTGGGATCTCCACCTAAAAATTCTAAACCTATTTTTTAACTAATTGTAATTTTCTTGTATTATAATTTTATTTATATTGTAGTGCAAAATAGATGATGAACAATCCTTACAACCCTTGTTGCAATTGTCTAATGAACAACACAAATTATACAATAACATAACTTCGGTAAAATATGCTAAAAAGGACCAAAATAGGCTTAATTCTGCTTAAATATGCTAAAATAGGCTAATTATGGTTAAAATAACTTAAAATATGCTATAATAGGCTACAATAACTTAATTTCGGTAGAATATGCTAAAAAGGGCTAAAATATGCTTAATTATGCTAAAATATGCTAAAATTGTCCAATTGCGGTTAAAATAACCTACATTATGCCACAATAGCCTAATTTTGGTAAAATATGCTCAAATGGTCTAATTATCCTAATTATGCTAAATTGTGCATAATTAGCCTAATTATGTTAAAAAAAAGGCTAAAATATGCTAAAATATGGTTAACTATGCTAATTATATTAAATTACAATAAATTACCCTAAATCCTAAATTCTAAACCATAAACCCTAAATTAAAGAAAAAAAATTTACCTTAAAGAAGAGAGAAAAAAACGGAGTTGAGATGAGTGAGTTGTGAGGGGAAAGAGAAAAAAATAATATTTATAAGATGTAAATGGGTCCAAAAAAAAAAAAAAAAAAACCGGTCAAATTCTGACCGGCTTCTAGGGGAAGAGGAAACCGGCTAGAATCTGACCGATTTAGACATTTTTCAAAAATTTAAGAAATTCCGAATATATTTATTAATTTGTAATTAAATTTAGATATTAATAAAAAATGTCGGCTCTATCCTATCTTATCCTCTTTTCACTCCAAATGGACATCAGCCACAGAGCAAACGGAGAGCTGGGAAAGAAACCAGATCCAAAGGACATCAGCTGAAGAGCACACGGGTCCATTTGGAAAGAAAAGGCTATCCAGATTTTTCCTCCAAATTCACCCAGTGATGGAAGAGATATCAGACGCAGAGTCCACAGACAGTGGGGAAACATTCCAGTTCAATGGGAGATCAGCCGCAGAGCACACGGAGATCGAAGCAACATCAGCCGCAGCAGAGTCCACGGAGAGTGGGGAAGGAACCCAATGGCCGAAGAATTCTATTTTCCGTGCCCCAGCGCACATCAGATACGGTAGAGAATCTTATTTTGAGCCCAAGTTAGTTTCTATTGGCCCCTACTACCATGGACGACAAAACCTCAAACCCATGGAAGAATTAAAACTCCGGTGCATAAAATAACTTCAGAGGATGCAGGCATATCATGTGAGAAGTCATCCCCAACCTTTGCAAGCAGACATGAAAGACCGCCGAAACCGTTCCATCTATAATGTGCCTGTCAAGCCATCTACGCAAGGGGAAAGAGGCATCGATGATGTGCCTCTTGAACAATTCTGGGATTCAGGAAGCAAAGCTCGTGCTTTCTATAAAGAAGAGTTTGACCATAGTGATGTTGAATTTGTTCGGATGCTAGTTCTTGACAGTTGCTTTATTATCCGAATAATTCTCTCTCTATCTCAAAGGGTACAGGAGTCCATGGCTTTCCTGGATGTGCACATAAAAGATGTAAGATCTGACTTGCTTCTGTTGGATAATCAAATTCCCCTCTTTTTTATCAGGGAGGTGTATGAATGGCTTTTTCCCGGTACGGACAACCCAAAAGTCCCCCCATTTGAGACTGTCCTTGAACGGTTTATATGCTTTGATATGCCATGGAAAATCAATAGTGGCAGGATGTGTAGCATTGCAGCAGCTCATTTGCTCGACCTTTATTGGAGATGCTCCTTGTCACCTCAGATGTATATGACACTATTTAAAAGGGAGCTGAAAGATCTTGTTGAGCATAACAGAGATTATATTTCTAAGTTGGTACAAAGACATTATGTCATCGAGCTGGCAGAAATACCTTTTCATAAGCAGAACAGAGGATATATTTCTGAGCTGGTACTAAGATTACGTCATGCGCTGGAAACAGATCTTTCTGAGCTGGACTCTTCGAAGCTGGAAAGAGATCGTTCTGAGCAAGAGCAACGCAGCTGGGCAGAAATCCACCTCTCAAATAATGCACCAATGGAGATAGCGAATGTAACTGAACTTCAAAAGATGGCAGGTATTAAATTTGAGAAATTTAAAGATAAAGCTCATTTGGATGTTATCTTTTCCAAAGGTATCATGCGGATGCCATGCCTGAAGATGGACTCAAGCCAGACAACCTTATTTCTAAATCTCATTGCCTTTGAGAATTGCGTCATACCGAGCATGCGAAGTATTAGCAGCTACATTAAACTTATGGATGATCTCATCGATTCAGAAAAGGATGTGAAGTTACTTCAGCAATCCGGGGTTATCTATAACACACTGAGCAGCCATAAGATGGCCGCCACTGTCTTCAATGATATTGGTAACTTTTGTTTCGTCGACAACAATACAAATCGTTTCTTCAGCTTGTATAAGGATGTGGAGAAATATTACGAGTTAAGTTGGCACCGTAGATCGGTGAGCTTGCGACAGAACTACTTCAGTAGCCCATGGGCGGGCATCTCGGTGGTCGCAGGTGTGACCCTGCTAATTCTTTCTGCACTTCAGACATTCTACACTATCTATGGATATTACCACCAAAAGAACAGCAGCCCCGGAAGCCACTAATTTTGGCAGGCCCTTAATTAAGTAGATGGTAATTTTGATTATTTTAATATTTTTACTTAATATGCCTGTAATATTGTTAAATTTTTTTCTGTTTTCATTTGTTTGGTTTGCACCTGTATCCAAGTTTTTTTTTTTTTTTTTATTCATAAAACTTATATCCAAGTTTTTCGTCTATATATTTGCTTAATTCCCAATGTACACATGTAGACAATGCAACAAAAGTACTAGTATACAAAGCTTGTAGCCTTGTATCACTACCCTTTTCTGTTTGTACGTTGTACCAATATACAAGGCTTGTACCGGTGTACTACTTGTTCAAATTTGTCACTGTTATTTTTCTGGTACTCGTACCAAACGGTACCAGCATTATTTTGGGAACTGGTATACATTACAAGTAACCTCATACAAGGCTGCACAACGTAACCACAGAACTTTTTGTAAACTCCAGGCATACAGATTTCTCATCACTCTATTATTTAGTGTTACAACTTACAAATGTACCATGACAAAAATTCTGTTAAACATGTGTCCTTGATATATATCATCAAATTTGCTCAATATATGAATGTTCATTTTTACACATCAAATTAGGTATATACTCCAGGCATACTAGTACTGTATGTCACTCCAAGAATATACTGTATGTTACTATCATTGAAGTAGAAACAAGAAACCGAGCTGACCTGTTTTTCATCCCTAATAAACATTGTCGGCAAACTAAGCAATACAATGATTCCTAGTCTTGAAAACCCTGACAACCCACAGCACAGCACAGAAGCTCTACTTCAACCATCGGATAGGAATAATACTAATTAAGTGTCAAAATCAAATGCTGTAGGGACTAATAATTGTTGAATTAATAAACTTAATTTAGCATTTTGTTAAATATCTAGATTTTATACAGGACATTTCCTGCACTATCATGTAGACAGACTGTCCTGCACTATCATGGACCTAGCTATCTCATTATTTTACCCAATAATAGTCCTTTTATCATTTTGGCTTATTCGATATATATTTCACTGGTTAGCTCCTCCCTTTTTCGTGTCAATGAATATAATACGATTTATTTAAATGGAGGCAGAAGAATAATTAATAGCGTAGTTGCTGGCTATTTAAAATATTGTTCACAGTTATTGTTGTAAGAAGAGAGTTCATGTGCTTCATGTACATCTTTTATTTATCATATCATTTATTTCTGTCTTTAATATCCAAATAGTTGATCTGAACCGCTCAACATAATATCCATATTAAAATATATTTGGAGATCAAATTTTATATATTTTTTAAATTTCTTTATTATTTTTTAGATATGTACAAAACTATTGTTTATGGACCATTCAAAAACACTGATATTTAACATATCTAAAAAAATAGTAAAAAAAAAAAATTAGATTTGCGTCAAAATATGTTCGGGTGATGGTACTGCATGAACCATTTTTCTTTCAATTTTTTACCCTCCAGTACTCAATCGCTATCTGAGAAAGAGCAGAACGGCAGAACCCACCTCATCCCTCTCCTCTCAATCTGTTCCGACCCCACTCTCTCTCTCGCACTCTTTCTCCCTTGACCCTCGTCCCTTCGCTGTAGACCGGCCCCTCTCTCTCTCAAAGCAAGCATATTTTGTAAAGCAAATTTTATCAGTTCAGTCTATTTATTAAACACAGGAATTTCCAATTCAAATCAGAAGACATCAGTCATTTCCAAGCTTACCATTCCAGAAGTTCACATTCTCCACTGCACTTAATTGGAATTGCTCTGAAATAGGACAAACGAACTGATAGCTGAATAAAAAAATTGTAGCAGAGGCCAAATGATTGTATTGTCAGTTCCAGATATGAAGAGGGCCAATGAAGAATGATTGGTTTCAACACGAAATCAGAGCAGTATATATCATGAACTTAGGATCTTTCAATCAGAAGAGCTCGATGGGAAGCACTACAGTAATTTTTTTCCATTAAAGGTAAAGAAAAGCATCGATTTAAATGGGAATTTGCATCTGAACTTATTCAAGCATTTTTTTCACTTTTTAGAAGCATCAAATTTCACTAATATAAAAGGAAGGTTAAACTTTTCCAAAAAAATGTATGAAGGAATGGGCAGAAAACGTCACTTACAGTAGACCCGGACATGAATAACTAATTATATAAATCACAAAGGAGCAACAAATTATCAGGTCCCATAATAAAAGCCCAATTTATGTATTATGTACCTTCTTTCAAAAAAAATAAATACAACAAATTATTTATTGGAGAGGATAGGAGACAATCTGGGAACAAGTATCCTGTCCGTCTGGGCCACTCATCTTAAATTAGATGAGCAGTGCAGATTTCGAGTCATGAATTGTTGAGGCATTGAATTTGAAACCTCCTCTTGGGAACAAAACCTGACTACAATTACATGGAAGTGGCGACTCATTAGTTATGAGTTCCATAAGTTAAAGAAGACAACAAAATGAAAAAGGAAATAAATTCGAAAAAAACAAACTGAGTTGACTGGAACTGGCCAATCATCAAAGATAAAGCAAAAGGGAATTATGTAATTAATGACAATACTGTGTGACAACTTCTTCTGCCAGTTCCGGATTGAATTTGTAATATTGTTCTCTGAAAATTCTAGGGCACCTTTCTCTCCAAATGATGAATTGTGTTATTATATTAGCATGATCTCCCTCACCTTTTTTTGTATACATTTGTCCGTTAATAGTTGTTTCATATTATTTTTTATCGTGATAACTTCTACAAAAGATGTTTAGCTTCAATATTCAAATTTTAGTTCCGTCCTGCTGAATAAATTTTCTAAAATTTATCTTAAAAATGGCACCCATCCATACGTTATATGGGCAGCAAGCACAATGCGCGGGCAGTTAAGACTCCATCTTTGGTAGTGTGATTCATTCAACTACATAGCAAGTCAGATCCGAGATGCATTCATTTTATTGTGTAATGAATTGAGTTGACCACATAAAATAGATATATTGAATTCAGTATTCAAACTCAATGACAGATCTCGACGTCGTACCCAATTCATTTACCGCACTGCCAACTGCTTAAATTTGTATTTATTAATTATTCCTATTTCATTATTCAAACTGAATAACAGATCTCGAGGTGTACCCATTTCATTTACTTAATTCCGTTGATTTGGTCGCGTTCAGATCAGAAATTTTAAATAATATCCTCAAAAGAAAAAATCCAAAGCTACTCTCAATTTTTCAAAATTTATAAAAATACCCCTACCGCTTAAACTACTTGTTTTTTTTTGAGAAACAATAAGGGTCATGCCCTCATTTTCATTAACCAGGATCGGTTACATGGTTGTCAGGTTTCCGGGAGTGGAAACCTTGTGTTGTGCGTGGAGAAAAAAAATGAAAAATAAGAAAAGCAGAAAGAGTAATCCTAGTACAGGAGGCTAGGTGTGAAGGAAAAAAGAAATTACAAGAAAAATTAAGAAGAAAAGGAGAAACAAGGTTTGCTATGATAGATTAGCCATTATCTCTAAGTCTTCTGCCAGCATCGATTTCCAGCTGTGATATTCTCCACTGTTGACTAACATCTTCTACCAATTGCTCCACTGTTTTGGATTTGTCACTGAAAATTCGATTACACCTTTCTCGCCAAATTATGAAGTTTGAAATTAGAATTACTGCCCTTTTTCTTTGGTACAGCCGCATCTACCATTGCCTGAATATAATTGCAGTTCCTCTCTCTATGGTCCGTCTCTAATTTGTGCATTGCCCCTCTGTTAACTGCAGTTCCCGTATAGCATTCATTGAAGAGATGATTTGCCGATTCCTCATTGTTTCTACACATGTAGCACCTTCCAACTAGCACGAATCCTCTCGATTGCAAGTTTTTTACTGTGAGGATTTTGTTATGGTATAATAACCATGCAAAAACCTTAAACCGAGGTGGTACTCTCAATTTCCACATTTTGCCCAGGTTTGAGCCTATTCTCGGCCTGTTGCTTAGTCTGAAATACGCGGACTTGACAGAGAAGGTACCTTGGCTGTGTGGTTTCCAAACTGTCTCATCTACTACCTCTTGAGTCGAATGAATTTGCTGGTACAGCCATTGTTGTATGCGCATCAGTTCTGTCAGTTGCTGCCTTCCCTGTTCTGATGTGATTGGCTTGAAAAGCTGCTGTAAATCTGGTGTGGTGAGGAGGTCCCGAACTGTGTTTTCTTGGTTTAAGGCATAAGAGAATAGAGTTGGAAGTGAGTGGCTCAATGTTCCTTGTCCCCAGTCTTGTTTCCACAGCTTGATTGATGTACCTTGTACCGGTATTCTCAAAAGGGCATGGTTGCATAAAGTTTGGGCTTCTGTCAAGTGTCTCGAGAAGAAGTTTGATTCGAAGAGGGCCATGGGTCTTTGTTGACAGTAGATATCTGCAAATATCGATTTCCATAATTTTTCCTGAGGTTTGTGCCATTGCCAAATCCATTTTGTCAACAAGGCCGTGTTGAACAATCGGAGGTTAATAATCCCCAAACCACCTAGTTCCTTAGGCACACAGACCATCTCCCAATTTGCTAGGTGAATCTTTTTCTCATCTTGTTTTGCCCCATGCCACAGAAAATTTCGTCTAATTTTATCAATTTCTTCTATTACCCATTGTGGAAGACGAAATGCCGACATAAAATAGACCGGTATAGCTGAAAGGACTGCATTGATCAGAATTATTCTACCTGCTATAGAGAGGAACTTGGCTGCCCAACCCGAAAGGCGTTGCTGAATTTTCTGGATTAGTGCCTTATATGTGATGCTAGGTATTGCTGCCACTGTAAGCGGCAGACCTAGGTATTTTAAGGGCCATTCGCCCTTTTGACAACCTAGTCTTAAAACTAGTGTGTTGAGAATGTCGTCCTGTACATTGACCCCCACCAGTTCAGATTTGTTCATGTTTACTTTCAGACCCGTCAATGTTTGGAAGGTGGTTAGAATGAGGTTGAGCACTTGAATCTGTTGCATTTCTGGTTTGACAAAAAATAAGGCATCATCTGCGTATAGCAAGCACGGTTCCATGGAGTTGATTGGCATTCTGAGGGCTCCTGTGTAACTCAGTTTTTGCATCCATCTAGGTAGAAAATCCATGGCAATAATGAAGAGTAAGGGAGAGAGTGGATCCCCTTGTCGCACTCCTCTCTTAAGCTTGATTTTCTTCCCAATGAGCCCATTTAGAATGATTTGAGAGTGTCCTTGTAGCGACAGATTTTTGATCCATGTTAGCCATTGTTGTGGGAATCCCAAAGCTTGCATAACTCTTAATAGAAATCTCCAATTTATTGTGTCAAATGCCTTGTGGATGTCGGCTTTAAACATGGCGAACGGTAGCTTGGATTTTTTTGCAAATTGCAGTATCTCTCGTGCGTATATGAAACCTTCTGATATTTGTCTTCCTTTCACAAATCCCGTCTGTGAGCAATGTAATAACCCGTCTATCTTTGTTTGGAGTCTATTGGCCAATATTTTGGATATTAGCTTTTGGCAACCATGAATCAGGCTTATTGGGCGAAAATCTGTAGGTTTAGAGGGGTTGTCTTTTTTGGGCAGCAGTATGATGTAGGAGGAATTGAGGGGTTCTAGTGTTTGGTCCATCGTGGTTACGGTTGTGAAGACTGCCAAGAGGTCGGGAATGAGCAGGGTGGCAAAGGCTTTGTAGAATTCTCCTGTCAGGCCTTCCGGGCCCGGCGATTTGTTATTAGGCCATTCCTGTATGACTTTTTCGATTTCTTCTTGGGAGATTGGTTCGGCTAGGCATGTCAGGTCTTGTGGGTTTGGGTAGAGATGGCGCCAATCAATGTTCTGATGGCCTTCTTCTTCTTTCCCCATGAGGTTTATATAAAACTCACGAAAAATTCTGGCCTTGTTTTGTTGATCCTTGAACATTCTTCCATTATGTTCTATGGCGCCGACTATGTTCTGTCTCTGTGAGGATGTGGCATATGCATGGAAGTAGGCTGTGTTGTTGTCACCTTGGATTTGCCATTTAGTCTTTGCTCTTTGCTTCCATAATTCCTCCTCGTACACTGCTAAAGTAGTGTATCGCCTTTTAACTAGTGCTTTGGTTCTTTTTTCTAGTTGTGTTGGTGTTCTGCACTCTTCTACCTTGTCAAACCAACCTATGTAGTCCCTACATACTCCTATCTGCCTTTTGATGTTCCCAATTTGCGCCTTAGTCCAATCTGAAATTTCAGATTTTACCTTTTCGAACTTGTCATGTAGTTGCTTAGGGGTTGTAGCTGGAGGTAAAGTGTCCCATAGCTGATGCATGAAAGTGCTGAACTTTGCTGATTTCAGCCACATATTTTCGAATCTGAAATTTTTCGTTCTTTGAAAGGTTGTAGTGCCAACATACATGACAGGGCTATGGTCTGAATTTGTATTAGGGAGCACCACCTGTTTGGAGTTTGAAAAAAGCGCATTCCATTCCGTCGAGATAAGGCATCTGTCTAGTTTGGCCATGGTTGGTATGTGTCTCGCATTTGACCAAGTAAACCTTCTTCCCATCATTCTCAAATCTATCAGACCCAAATCTGAGATCAAACCCGCGAATGCCCGAGGCCATCTCCAATTTGCTGTGACCGTGTTTCTTTCGTTTGGTTGTAGAGTGGTGTTGAAATCCCCGCAGACTAGCCAGGGTGTGCCATTGCTTGGGCATTCTAATCGCAATTCTTGAAAGAATTGACTTCTTGCTTCTGATCTGGATGGCCCGTATACCGAGGTTATTTTGATAATCTCGTCCAAGAATGTATCCCTCAATTGCACCGATAAGCAAAATTCCTTCGTGTCGGAGGAAATGAGTTCATATCTCCTGCCTTGCCAAGCTATCAGAATACCCCCTCTGGATCCTTGTGAATTCTTTGCTTGATATCCATCCAGTCTACGACCGCAAATTTCTTTTCTAATATTGTCATCCATTCTGCGCAATTTTGTTTCCTGTAAGCATATGATGCTTGGTTTTTCAATGAAAAAAGTTTGTCGAATGGCCAATCTTTTTTCCCTCTCATTTAGACCCCGAACGTTCCATGTAATGATATTAGCCTTGGTTTTGTAATTCATTGGAAACAAAGATAACATCCAAGTGAACACTGTAAACAAACTTTTTAGGAGATGAGGTCTTACTACATGTCTTCCTTACAATCCTGGCCTTCTCAGGCTTCAAGCTAAAAAACCAAAATTCATACCAACAATAGCTATGACAGTGTCTATGACTGCTGTCCTTTCCACTAAAACCTGGATATAATCTAACCTTCCCAATTCGTCTCTTAAAGAGATGAACCCCCCTTCTAACAAAATACAACCGAAATTGATAGATTTTGTCTATCATTAATAACCAAAATTGCCCCATCCCCTTGTCCCTGCTGCTATTGTGACTTACTCGACGGCAATTGCCTCCAGGGCCGCCTTTTCCAGTTGTTCATTCATTTCGATGCCTGCTTGGCAGATAATCGCCTCTGCCTGGTTATCTGAAAGTGGTGAGAAGGATTTGAGGTAGTCTAGCTTGATTGGAGATGGCTTGCGTTTCCTTAGTTGTCGCCTTTTGTGGAAAGAAACAGTGTATGGTTTTGAGACCAAACGAGCACGTTCTTCTGGACCGATATAGTCTCCTTCCATCTGGCTCTTGGCTGAAAGGCGTGCACTGTGTCTAATCGGGCCTCTAGCATAACGGGGCGGACCCGCAAAACCTGGAGGGGATCCATTAGGGGAGTCGGGAATCGGCTCGGTGGTGGCATGGGGTCCGTTTAAGAAGACATGGGTATTCTCGGTGGTGATGTGGGGTGGTGATCCAATGATGGGGTCGGGGATAGTTTCTGAGTAGATGTGAGGGTGAGCGGCTTCTGTTGCTGAAGGTTTAGAGATAGGGTTCGGTGTAGGAGGGTCCAGCGGTTTAGAAGTGGCTGGTTCGGTTTCTGTTGCTAGAAGCCCAGTGGAAAGGAGCTGGTGCGGTGTAGAAGGGGCCGGCCTGTTTTGCTCTTCCCTTGCCGGGCCCAAGTATATTATTGGGCCAGCTAGTATGAATTCTTCTTGGTGGGCTGCGGCTGAGGTGAGTGCTTTGGTAGGATTTAAAATTTTAAAACCTGGGCTTTGGGCCAAGAGAGAGCCTGTAGGTTGGCTAGTTACTAGAAATTCTGCTGAGTGGGCATTTACAGGCACGTTGCTTGCAAGTACTGTGGTATTCTTAAATGCCTGTCCCCTCCAGAGTTCAGAGGAGAATGGCTCAGATGTCACAGGGGGGAGTCCGCACATGGCTCTAGATATGTCAGAAAGAATAATTACCCTAAACTTCTCCCCTAGCTTAGTTGTCACATTTAATTCCCCGTACTTTCCTGCAGCCTCATACTCCATTTGAAAATCTGTAACGGTAAAAATTGGCTCTGTCTCTTTGCCTCTTGGTATTATTATCTCCTCCTCCTCTCCAGTTGCTTGTGTTTCTATTGTCTCCATTTGTGTAATCTGATTTTCTTCCTCACTTTGTGCTTTTGCCTCTTCCTCCTCTCCAGTTGCCTTTGCTCCCATTATCTCAATTTGTGTGATCTGATTTTCTTTCTCTCCTTGTACTGTAGCCTCTTCCTCCTCTCCATTTGCATGAGTAACCATTATCTCAATTTGGCCACTCTGGTTTTCGGCCTCTCCATGGCCATCTCTCCGGCGAACATTTTCACTAGTGCCCGGGCGGTCTCTTGTAGCCGTTGGACGATGTCTTGGGTAAGGGGCTGCGTTTTGTCGGGCAGTCGGTGCCCTTGACTCTCCCATGTAAGACCTTTGTGTGGATCTTTCCTCTCTATGGTAATCATGTCTTGCTACTGGAAGCGTGGGTTCAGTTGTGTGTATCCAACCGTCAAGCTCAACTTCTATTGGTGCATAGTATGCCTTGGCTCTTGCTGTTAGAAAACGAGGAACTCGTTTTGGTTGGTGACAGTCTACCAGTGCAAGAATGTATTCATAGTTTTCAGTTTCCCTGAAGTCTGACATTCTCTGAAGTTCACCAAATCCAGAGACAATGTCAGCAACATCATGTTCATTCCAGTTTTGGGGAGGGACTCCGTAAAGCTTGATTCTTGCGAGATTGGAAGATGGATCATAAAGCATTCCTACTTCTTTAGTCCACTCTGTTAGTTGAACCTCAACCCCCGGCCCTAACACGAAAACACACGTATCTGCCGCTTCTTTCATCATTTCGTGGGTTGGGAAGATGGCGAGGTAGTCTCCAACTGTAGGGTGAGCTTTCTTAATTTTGAAGTCTCTGGGTTGCCTCTTGAAATAGCTGGCCAAACGTGTGGCAATGCGGTGTGCAAAGAACCGATCATTCTGATTAGGCCCGGTCAGCACGATGGCTGTTCGGTGCAAGTACAAATTATCTGTTCCTAACGATGGCTTTTGCTACTTGTTGAAAAACCAACGGTAGTCGAAGAAAGACAACTGCTGAAAAAACCAGCGGTAGAAGCATTTTATAAGGGGGGCAGGGGTATCCGAAATTTTTAGCCTCATTTCAAACTTTCACTTTCTCTAGCTCTTTCCTCTCTTTCTCTCACGTTTTTCTATTTGGAGCTTCCTCTTTGCATATAAGACCCTACCTTATGTATTAATTATTTTTTATTAGTTATTATAAATTGTTACAAAATATTAGAAATTGTTATAAATTGAACCAAAATAGTTAGGAATTGTTAGGATTTGTTATAAATTATTAGAAATTGTTATGAATTGTTCGAAATTGTTCGAAATTATTATTAATTGATAATAATTGTTAGAAATTGTTAGATATTATTATAAATTGTTATAAATTGTGAGAAATAATTAGAAATTGTTGTAAAAATACCAGACTTGGTTCATATTTACTGTAACTTGAGATTAAGCCTTCCAAACACCAAAATTATGGTTTTAAAAATACCAGAATTTGTTCTAATTTACCGTGACTTGTTATTAAGAAATCAAAATACAAAAATTCAGGTTTTGAAAATATCAGACTTTGTTTAGATTTACCGTAACTTATTACTAAGCCATCCAAACACCAAAATTAAAGTTTTAAAAATACCAAATTTGGTTCAGATTTACCGTAAATTATTATTAAGCCTTCCAAACATCAACATTCAGGTTTTAAACAACTTATTTTAATTTAGTATGGCTAGAAATGCACCTAGAGGCAGATGTCGTGTCTATCTCAGAACGAGAGTTCTCAGGCTCCTCCAACTGGGAGTTCTCATGATCCTGCTCCTCCATCCTGGAGTTCTCAGGCCCTAGCTACCCCGGAAGATAACAGGGACTATTTCAGTCCTCTACTTTGGGTGCCTCACTATTCGCACTGAGTTAATTTAGCTTCCTGTGAGGTATGTGAGGTAATTTATTTATGAATATTTAATATGTTATATTAACATTAGATTATATTGTCATCAATCTTGAATGCAGCGCAACACGATTTTAACCGTCCAGCATCATAAAGCTATGCTTCAGTACAACCAAGCATGCAAGTGATATCTCATTAATCTTGGCTTGCACCAGATCGACACCACAGAGAATATCATCATTGATGCAGCACTTATACATGGTCTAGCGGAGCGATGGGTCTAGAGACACACTCATTTCACCTATCGGCTGGGAAGATTACTGTCACTTTATAGGACGTGAGTTACCTGTGAGGTTTACGGATCCATGGAGACATCCTTATGCTTGCACCAAATTATGAAGTTGCGATGGGTATAAATCACTAACTTGGATCGTCAGAATTTTTAGATCATGTGATTTTCTATCTATCTAAATAAATAGTAAAACAGTTTAATAAATGTAAAATTTGGTGTCCACGTACATTTTTTATGAAGATCATGTTGAATGGTTCATATCGATTATTTGAACTTTGTTAACAGAAATATTGATCCATAGTACGGATTGTTCCACGCTTTGCAAAGTACTATAGCCTCACTCTATATATAAATTTCTCATCTGTTTATTACCAAATGAGCCCAAGGCACTACTACAGAAGTACTGCAGTCATGTAACTAGTAAAAAAAAAAGGCTTTCCAAATGGATTCCCAACCACTAGAGACCATCACAATAGAAAAAACAAGAATATCGTCTAGTGTTTGGGTAAAGGAGTTGAATGGGGAGGAGGGGAAGGGAGAGAGGAGAGAGATAACTAGATTTACAACTCTCACAACAACAAAGTAGGCACTTATCGCGAGGGTACTCCGTCGCGAAAAGTAGGCACTTATCACGAGGCACTTTTCGCGACGGAGTACCGTCATAACTGTGCTTTTTCTTTTCGCGACGGTACTTTTCGCGACGGAGTACCCTCGCGATAAGTGCCTACTTTTTGTTGTATCTCTTTCTTCTTCTCTCTCTCTGTGCAAATGCATACATTGTTGAGAGGAGATGAGTACCAGAGAGCAATCACACAACAAAGAAAGAAAGAAAATTGAGAAAGAATCAAAATCAGAACACACAGATTTTACGTGGGAAACCCTCTAGGGGAAGAAAACCCACGGCCGCTCGCCAAAACAAAATCCACTATATCTCAAAGTCAGTTACAATACATTACAGAGAGATTTTAATGTATATATATGAAAGACAAACCCACTGAAAGGACGTAAAAATAGACTAATCTGGATCGTACATCTTAATGGGTAACTTGACTAATCTGGGCCGTCCGTAACCTCAGACACCGCTCGCAGGGGGCTGCCGCTCCCCTGCCATCCCCCGCATACTCCTAGAATCAAGCCCACATACATAACATACATGTATACGTACACACATACACAGAGAAATTGCAAAAATGGTGACATGTTCTTGGATCGGCAATAATTCAGTGAGATGCAGGAAAAGATTGATAGGTGTTTTTTTTGCAAAGTTGGGGATTTTGCTTTGGCTTGTGCAATTTTAGGTCAAATGTTGGTCCGGGAATTGTGCCCAAATTTTCATAGCTATACATCATTAATTAAGGGTTTTACGGAAAAAAAAAAGGGCATGTAAATGATGCTCTCCAAATGTGAGATTGGATGACACATGACTACATGAGAGACCCCAAATGTAATTGTCTATAATGTATTAATTCAAGGTCTATGCTCTAATGGTATTCTAGAGAAGGCCATGTCAGTTTTATCTGGTATGAAAAAAGATTGGATTTGTCCCAATGTGAGAACATATTCGATCCTAATTGATGAGTTTTCAAAACCCGGGGATGTGCATGGTGCCATGAATGTTTGGCATATGATGTCTTGTAATGGTTGCAAACCTAATGTGATCGCATACAAATGCATGGTGGATGCATTTTGCAAGGGAAAGATGTTTGATAAGGCGTATAATCCCGTGAAGTGCAAAGTCGGCATCCTAATGGAATGTCTTTGAAAATGCATCATGTGTACGTGCAAGGCTTCAGATGTGGTGATAGTATCACCACATCCGAAGCCTTGCTATATAATTAAATATTTACACTTCCGTTATTATATTATCTCGTATTTAAAAGCTACCTTACTGTTATTTTATATATAATAACACTTTGCCCTTTTGCTTTGTTTATTGCGTAGGATCACCAACTAAAATGCATTGGGACTTAATTGACTCCCTCAAACCAAAGAAATTTAATTAGAGCAATCAATTTAATATCTATTTATTAATTATATTGTAAAAATTTCTAACAAAAGATAAAATTCAATATTTTTCAGAGAACAAATCATATTGAACGATTTGAATTAATTATGAAAATCAATATTTATATCCGTGCATTAATTCAATGTACTTAATAAAGAGAACGGAGTTGGTCCGATGGACATTGTACCTACTTTTAGGTCCAATGAGCTCCAACACCGTCGATCCACATTAAGATCAGTGCACTCAAAAATTGAAGCAAATGCGCAAGTTTTTTAAAGCTGATCACACACATCTTAATGCAGATCAGACAGTAATTGAGCCCATCGAACCAAAGTAGGTCCGATGGGCATCATACCTACTCTGAATTACTTAATAAATTACTCTATATATATTAATCAGCGGGGTCTCAATTAATGTGATTTCAATGCTGGTTCTGATCTGATCTGCTTGGATCAATTTAATTAATTTTAATATGGAATTACTTGGATACAGATATAATTGTTAACAATTACTGAATCATGCATGCATGATCGATGCTTGGGATCATTTATTGATACCGGATCGACATCATCTTTTTTTTTTTATCTTATAATTATTAACAATGGATGCATGGGGTTTTTTTTTTATCTTATTAATTACTTTATCACATTAATTGGGGTTTTTTTATCTTACAATTTTCAAGACAATTACGGTGATGATATAGAAGTTACATTAATAGGGGTTATCATTGTTAAAACTTAAATTTAAACAACTCAAAATTATCTATTTATAATTGGGGTTATCATTGTTAAAAGTTATTTCTATTGTCAGTTTTGTTTATTCTTTTGGCGCTAATACATCGATTGGAATAAAAAAATTAATTAAATGACTAAGTAAAGAAAAATAGGATTTGTAGGAGAGTCATTTCTAATCCTTTATATGTATTCTCTTATCGTGATTAGCAAATTTTATTTCTAACAAATGATGTCATTAACTCTTCCCTTTATTCACTTCTCTTGATCAACTTTTTACTAAGTTATTTAATTAGATCTCCAATTAATACACTGCTCACTAAGAAGAACAAAAATTTTCGTGCAAAGACTTTGTTGACATCACCATCTCCTGCTCATTCTGCTCCTGTTGCTCATGCTCGAGATTTTGAGAAGGTTGCAGAGACTTGGTCGAGTCAGTGGCTGATACTTCGACATGATCTTAAACTTTGTAATTGAGCTAACAAGTCTTATTTATGCACGTTTGATAAACTATGTTTTTTTTGTTTCCTCCAACATCTTATCAGTAATATTTTATAGTTTAAAGATTTTATTGCATTTGGTTAATTTAGCTTTATATGACAATTGTAAAAAATAAAAGACGCCAAAAGAGAGTTTGAAAAATATATCAGTACTATTGAAAAATAGTCAACATGTACCTACTTGCTAGTCATATATATAAACATCATTTTTCAGCTATTTATAAGATGGTGCATTTTTGTCATCATAAGTTTGATTCTTACCTAAATTATTCATATCAAAGAGATGAACCCAAACAAATAAAAAATGACAATTTCATTTTTGAGTGGTGCTCTTTGAATGATACATCAAATCTTTGAATCACCAGAGTTCTAATTAGCCTATTTAGAGTTTGAATATAATAAAATCCAGTTATTGAATGTGGCATTAAATATAACTTATGTCCTTTTATATGATATATATATTTACAGTTGCAACAAATCACACATACAAAAGGAGAAAATCTTTTCAGCGCTTTTACTTCTATCAGAACGTACAACTCTATTTGGCAAAAAAAAAAAAAAAAAAAATTAATTCACACAAATCTATTTACAATTTTACATCAAATTTTGAGCATTAACATTCTTAATAAAATAACTTACAATTTAATCGATATATTATTTGGACTTTAATTTCTTCGGCTTTTTTTTTTTGGCTTCCTAATCCCTACTTAATTCCTGCAAAACAAAGTTATAGAATGAAAGGAAAACAAATAAGTTATTTAAACAACTAAACATAAAAAATTGTTGTAATCTATTAACATTTTGGAAGAAAAAATGTTGACAATTGTTAATGGCAAAGTAAATCTTAAATTTATTAAAATATCCGGCTTACTTATATTTATTGTTATTTTTTACTTTAGCCAAGAAGAAAATTAATCAGAGAAAAATAATGTACCGAGCAATTTAAAATTGAAGGATTCATTTGACAGAGATATTTACATGTTTTACTTACACTTAAACCGGAGTTAGAACTTATTGGTCATTAATCTAACAGTTTGAAAAATTAACAATTTATTTTTATCGATAGTTTGATCAAATAATTTTAAAATTACAGTAAATTCGAAAAATAATTTAAATTACAGGTATATTCTCTATCTATTAATTTGAACGGTCTGATTAGTAAAAGGTGCTTTTAAATTGAACAATGAAATTGGAGGGCTGCACAACAAAATTTGCTTCATCCGCAAATTGTAGGATTGCCGATCGGGTACCGGTTACATAGTGCAGCGGCCTGCTAAGCTAAGATGGGTTTTGTTGGGCTTAAACAGGCCGTGGAGCCCAAAATCAGTTACTTGCATAAATAAGTAAATCAAGTTAACACCAATACACCATCTAAACCTAGTACGGTACTAGCAGTAACTTCTTTTGGTGTGTGTTATTCGCTCCGGCCGTATCTCAGTCTTCAGTCCCATACTCTCATGAAAGTCATTTTAGCAAACACCTTAACTGCAAAATGTGTTGGCGGCTGGGATTTGCAGTTCAGGTGTTTGCTAAAATGCCCAATTAAATTGGGACACACATATGGTTGTAGCATTGTTCGCCTCGTATCTGTTTCATTTACACTCAGGGGCGGAACCAAGGCCTGGGCCAGCCTAGGCCTTGGCCCCCCCTTGACCTAGAAAATATAGTAATAATTATATATAGTGTTAATAAAAAAAAAACGGGTACCCCTCTGTCTTCCTCTCCGCACCTCCTCTAGCACCCCCTCTTTAATAAAAAAAACTGGCACCATCTCTGTCGGACACTTTTGGATTTATCAATCTCTTGTTGGCCGCAAAAACACTGGCCCCCCCTACCGATCATTCCTGGTTCCGCCACTGTTTACACTCATATATTTAGGTTGATGTCAGGGAATTTTAATCTTCTCTATTGTGCATTTGTGCAGCGATGTAATAGGTGTGGTGGGAATTTGATAACCAATAAGAAGAGGCTGATACCAGCTTATGCACACCATGTGTTCGAGAAAATTCCCCACTCTGTTTCTGAAGACAGCAAAGCATACAATTCCTGGTGCGCCAAGAATTATGTAAATTCATGGAAATGAAAAAAATTCTCATTCACTACGTTATTTATTTATTTTTTTCCCAATTTCAGCTTGTCACACACCTCTCTTCTCGAACTTAACAGAACTTAACAGAAATTAAAATTAAAATAAAGAAAAGTAATTTGGCTTGCTTTGAATTTCCTCCCGAATTAACCTAATAATTATATCACATCACGAGTTAATTTAATTTTTCAAATACTAAATAAATATAGATTTTTGTTTAAATTTGCAACATGTGCAGGTGAGACTTTAGCTAGATTCAAATATATATATAACTCATTCACATAGAAAAAAGCAATATAAAAATGAAGTAATTGGTGAATTGAATTTAATGAGTTTTTTTTTCTGAGTTCAAGAATGGGTCAAAGAAAGGTTTGCAGCCCCTAAAATACAAAGGATACATAACATGTTTTTTTTTACCATACTAAGCTTTGACCACATAAAAAAACAGAAAAATAATTAATGGGAAAATACAACCCAAACCAAATGACCAGAAAACAAATAGGCACAACCAAAGTAGATAAAAAAATCAAAGGTAAAAAACATCCTTTTACAGAAATCTCATTCCCAATGGTTTATTTTCCGACATTTTTATTAATATCCAAAGTTTAATACAAATTAATAAATATACCCAGTCCGGAATGGATTCGCGTAAAATACCTAAACCGGCCATTTTCTGGCCGGTTTAGGGAGGGTACATAGCCGGCCAGAAAATGGCCGGCTATGTACCTTTTTTTTTTTTTTTTTTTCCCGTTTTAAACCCTATATATACCCTTTTTTCTCTCTCTCCTCTCACAATTCTCTCATCCAACCCAATTCCGAATTCTCTCTTCTTCTTTGAGGTAATTTTTTTTTTATCTAATTTAATTTTTAAGTTATTTATTTTAGGGTTTAGGGTTTAGGATTTTAGGTGTTATAATTTAGATTATGTTGTTGTAATTTAGTGTAATTAGCTAAGTTAACCAATATTTAGTGTAATTAGCACAATTGACCAATATTTAGGGTATTTTGGTTTTTTTTACCCTAATTATGCCGATTAAGCGTAATTTTATCGAAATTAGCACGTTTGACTAATTTTTAGGGTATTTTGGTCTTTTTTACCATAATTAGACTGATTAAGCATAATTTAGTGTAATTAGCCCAGATAACCAATTTTTAGGGTAATTAGACCTTTTTTACCATAATTAGGCTGATTAAGCGTAATTTAGTGTAATTAGCACAGATGACCAATATTTTGGCCTTTTTTTACCATAATTATGCTGATCAAGCGTAATTTCACTGAATTTAGGTTATTTTAGATATCAGGATGCCTAGAGCACGGCCTACCCAGCGTCCATCAGTGGACGAGCCGATCAGTACTAGCAGCACGGAGCACATCAGTCCTCTCCTGTGGATTCCCCACAGCGAGCACCGAGTCTCACTGGCTTCTCGTGAGGTACGTTCCTTTTCTTATATTTTCATTAAATTTTGTTGGATTTAACTTTATTATGTTGTCACCATGCGGATTACATTTTTCAACGCAGGACACGGGTCTTCTAGATGTGAAGTTGAGATGCGTTCACATGAGGTACTACGAGGTGATGCGGCCGTACCTCTTCAACCTTGGTCTCCACCACGTTGTGGACATCGTGCGCACAGAGAAGAGCATCATCAATGCATCTCTTATCGCCGGACTGGTGGAGCGATGGCGTCCCGAGACGCACAAGTTTCACATGCCTTTCGGAGAGATGACAGTGACTCTCCAGGATGTGAGTGCTCTCTGGGGGTTGGCTATCCGTGGCACACCCGTCGGCGGCGTCTCTGACAGCACCAGCTTCGCAGGTTATGTCCAGGAGTTGTTGGGAGCTGACCCGGAGTATATCATCGAGGACCGAGGGAGGTCCAAATTTCATCTGCGGATGACGAGGATACGGCAGCACTTCGTCGCGGGTCTTTCGGCAGATTCCACCGAGGAGGAGATTGTGAGGTAAATTTTATAACTTGTTTCTACTAATTAATTTATAATACGATGATTCTCTTAGAATTTTTATATGTTTTGTATTGCAAATATACCCGCGGCTACGTGATGGACCTTTTTGGTTCTGTCATGTTTCCTGATTCCAGCGGTGATCTGGTGCGATGATGTATCTCCCGTTGCTGATGGGCATTGGGTGGCCGTCGTCGTACAACTGGGGTGGAGCTGTCCTTGCGTATCTGTACTCCCACTTGTGTCGCAGTAGTGAGGTAAGTCACCAACTCTTATTTTACTGTAAATTATTTAATCAATCAATCCATCAAAATACACTGACGTGTAATGTTTTTGAAAATGAAGCCGACGGCGAAGCAGATGTATGGGCCGGTACTCCTGCTTCAGCACTGGTCGTGGTCACGGCTACAGGTGGGCCGTCCTATCCCCAATGAGGCGCCGGATTGGGGACAGCCAGACACGTTTCACTGCCCGGCATACGCCAAGAAGTGGCACGGTTTTCACCGCTACCAGGATCGGACCCACGGTGCTACCGTTGGGATCAGGACAGTCCGGTCAGAGCTTCAGAGCTTGCCTGAGCCTCTTGTTGAGTGGACGCCGTACAGCGAGTTGTACGATGAGTTCCTCTTGCCGGGCAGTGTGACTGACGAGCAGGAGCAGGCGATGTGGTTCTACAGAGGGCCGCTCGTACATTTCTGGACAGTGGAGCACCACTACCCAGATCGGGTGCTCCGACAGTTTGGTCGAGCGGCGTTGATTCCTGCAGACCCATCTTTGCCGAGTTATACGCACAGAGCCGAGCACCAGTAAGTCGTAGTCTATTGTATTTATTATTATATTTTCATATTACTTGATAGTTTTTTATTGCAACTAACGTCTTCTTTACAGCGTTACCCACCGAGCGCGGCTGGATAAGGACTGGAGCACCCATTTTGAGGCATACTACCGGACGGCCCTGGATCCTCAGTATGCAGACTTCTATCAGTTGCCAGATGGGATTCAGCAGACCCAGGGAGATCCCCAGTTGAGGTACGATGTATGGTACACGCAGGTCTGCATGGCGAGTGTCTATCTGCAGGGTGATTACGGTGCCCATCTCCGCGACAGGATCCAGATGGATGATGGTTACCATCCCACCGGTCGTGGAGAGGCTAGTGGTAGCGGGTCTCATCCCATCGGCACCGAGGGTACCCCGATATGGCACAGAAATGCCGCACGATGGAGAGGCTAGTGGTAGCGGGTCTCATGCTCAGCCTGCCTTTGGGAGTGAGTTTGCCCCATCTATCTTCGCTACACCTCCGCCAGTACCACCAGTCTCCACAGGCGATGCCAGTTGGGATACCGCCGAGCAGATACTGAGGTCTGCCGATGCTAGTGTGGAGGCCGAGAGAGAGAGAGCCTGGCCGCGCTGGCGCCGGGCGAACGCCGGAGTACCGCCTGAGCGATATTCCCCCTCTCCGTTTTAGTTGTATTTTTACTAGTTTTGTACTATTTATATTTGATATACTATTTATGTTTGGTATATTTGGATTATCCTATATTTCGGTTCTTGTGTATGTGTGCTTTTATGGTAATGCTAAACAAAAAATATAACAACATTAAAATAGTAGCACAACATAAAAAATAGTAGCACAATATAGTGTATTCAAAAGAAGTAATATAACAACTAATTTAACAACTAATTTAACAATATAGTGGATTATTTAAAAGAAGTAATATATCAAAAGAAGTAATATAACAACTAATTTAAACAAAAAATTTCAAATTTTCAGTGTTAAATTTTAATACTTTGATCATTATAGTGTTTCTCTCTCTAAAAAAAAAAAAAAAAAAAAAGGTACATAGCCGGCCATTTTCTGGCCGGCTATGTACCCTCCCTAAACCGGCCAGAAAATGGCCAGTTTGGGTATTTTACGCAAATCCCTTCCGGACTGGGTATATTTATTAATTTGTATTAAACTTTGGATATTAATAAAAATGTCGGGTTTATTTTTACAACAATGCTGCTCTTTTGCAGATCTCGACATTGGCACCTTTAGTTGCTAAATCTACAAAGCAATAAAAGAAAATATGAATTAGCTTTTTAGTACTGAAACTTTCATGTATTGTGCACCAAATCCAAAAGTAATCTTTTATTTTCTTTCTTCGTCCTATATATATCTACTTTATTGTTTGATGAAATTTGATACCTGCATTAGACAGCGAGCTCAAGATAATCCCAATTTAAATGACAAACCTCAATGCAAAACATGCATGAAAATAATTATAATTAAATAAATGGTGCTAATAACATTGTTACATGTTGATCGAGTACCGCTCAATGGTAAATTTACTAGTCACATGATAAATTTTTAAACTAAAATATATCCTTGGGTTTTCTGCGTTATTAAAGGAAACATCTGAAGAACATAAAATATGTAGAGTTTAATTAAACACTATATCAATATAATACATTGTTTCGCATGGATACGGATTGAAAAATTACCAATTAAAGTGGTTAAAAACAAAAAAAACTATATCCCAGTTTTCTTATTGAATGTTTGTTGGTTGGTTAATTATAAAATCAGAATGCACGAGTACAAAACCTGTATCCTTGCTTGCGGAGATATTAATTATATGCATGTTATGAATGATCCTATTTGAGATAGCCAGCCTGAAATTGTTTTTGCTCGCGCGTTTATAGTGAAGGAACCTGTATTCAAATTCAGGAATCATGAGTAACAAAACAGGAGGTCAAAAACATTATTTTAATCTGATCATGATTGTTGAAAAAAAATATGATAATTAATATAAAGCTAGTTATATCAAGTGGAGGAATTGTAATATACCTGAACAAAAATAGTAATGGCAAGATCAAGCTTCTACTCTTGTTGTCACATCACCTCACATCATCTCTGAGCTTGTGCGAACATTGGTGGTGAAACTGAATGGTGTTTTTTGGTAAGTAGCACTGAAAGATTCACCCGATGAGTAAATAGTAATTACCTTGGGAATGGTGTTGAATTTGTTCCACTCAGAACCACTTTCTCCTTGGCTTACAATCTTCACCAGCAACTTCTTACTGCACCTGATTGTTAGCTTTTGTGGCATTGTCGCCCTCAAATAATTTGGTAGGATTTCCATGTTAAAATCAGTTAATCTCATCATCTGTAAAGCTTTAAGGTTCTCCACCGCTTTTAGATTTGGGCATTTTTCAATTAGAATATGTGAGATGCTGGGCAAATTTGAAATCCTCTCCAAGTTTGGGCTTCTAAAAACACGAATATCTTTGATTGATGTGAGGTTCTCTACAGTAATCAGCTTATTAGCACCGTCAATCTCTAGGTACTCCAAGGAAGTAGCATGATGCAAAAGACCCTCCGGAAGAGATCTCAACTGGGGACAATCACTAATAAATAATTCTTTCAGCTTGGGCATGGCTACCTGTCCCTTATTCCACTGCCACTCTTTCCAATATTGGCCATCCCTGAAAAGTTTAGTTTCCTCAATTTGGGAAATGCAGACTTATTGGCATGACAACTCGTAGCTGTTGTATCTCTGTTTTGGATGGCTCCCCACAGGAACTCTTCTCCCACACTCACGACTGAATATGCACCTATTATTTGAAGAGAATCCAAATTCGGGAGTTGGCCTAACAACGCAAGCTCCTCAAAGCATGCACAATTTTCGATATGAATATCTCTCAAATTTGGAAGGTTTGCCCTCAAATTTAACCAATTAGGAAGGTGACTGATCAGAGTCAAAATAACGATGATTTACGTAGGGTTTTGGCTTAGGTTTTACATATTTTCTCACACTTATGTTTACTTTATTAGAGAAAAAGGCTACTGTCACCCTTCTTTATGTTTTATTGCAGAATACAGGTTTTGGGACTATTTTACACCAAATGGAGCTAGAATTGGGTCAATCGGATCAGCGACGCTCATCGACTAAGTCTCTGTTACGGTCCGTATTGGCTAATACGGACCAGGCCTAGCATTGACCAGGAGATAGCGCTGGAAGCATTAAACCCTAACCGTCAAGGTCCTAATACGGACCGTATCAACTGATACGGTCCGTATCCGAAGGCGTCTCTTGGGGAATAACTGCCGACAGCTGTTTCCAAGTTGATTTCTTAGCCTCCAATCAACCTCTACACGTCCCTACACTCCTATATAAGGCCCCTGGGCAGATAGAACAATCATCTTTGTAATTAGGGTTAGATTTGATTAAAGAGAGAAGAGAGGAGTGATTGTAACCATGCCGTTCCGCGGCTAAGTTCCTTTTCTTAGGGCTAGGCAGTAAACCTTGTTACTTTTGATGTTTTGATATATATATTTCTGTTGATTATGGTTTCTTGTTGTTGTATCGAATATGCTTTTGTGATTTACTATCTCTTCATCTAATTTCAATGATCTAGTTTGAGTTCATTAAAGTAGTGACAGTGCTTTAATGACTCGAAAGAACTATTTGGATGAGTTAGCCTCATTGAGATCTATTAGGTTTATGTGAAGAAAACCTTTGTGGGGAAGCCATAAACCAGAACAACAAACGCATGACCAAATTCCATCATTTGCGTAAGGTAAATCGCAGTGATCTGTGTAGTAATTTGGGAGATAAGAGACCCGATAGTTGCGTAAGGAAAATCGTATTGTCCTGAGTAGAGTCTCGATGAAAGATCTGTCATTCTGGTGTAACATAAATCGCAGTGACCTATGTAGTTATCTTTCATAAAACAACAACAGGAAATCAGACGCAACAGGAATATATTATCAAGACGGATTGAGTGGCAACGGTGTGCCGAAACCCTAGAAATTCTCATCTCTATCTTTATTTTAATTACTTTTAATTGTTTCCTAATTTACATTGATCAACAAACATCTTTCAAATTTCAGATTTCGTCTAGCCTTTCGAAAGGTTGTGATTCGATCGCTCAAAACACTGAACCAATATTCCCTGTGGATCGACCTCGCATATACTACTCGATAAGGATTGTGCGCTTGCAGTCCGAACCGATAGCATTTACGAGTTTATAAATATTAAAAGAAACATTGCTCTCTTTTGAGTGATCAAGCTTTTTGGCGCCGTTGCCGGGGAATAACGGTTCATTGTGCAAGGCCTCGAAAGACGCCCTTGCTTTGACCATTGAATCCAATTAATTAGAAACGCCTAGATTTCTTTTTATTTTCTTTATTTTCATTTTTCTTTTATTTTCAATTTCGTTTTTCTTTTTATTTTCTTTTTATTTTCGGTTTTTAGTTTAAATTTCAGATTTTCTTTTCTTTGTTAGGACACTGCACGCTGGCCGAATCATCCGTACGAAGATCCGAGAGGATTGCTAGTAGGAGGGAACAATTCGCTTCCACATCACCGATAAGAACCAATCATAGTTCTTCATCCAGTAATTCTGAAGGCGAAGAAGACCCAGATTCGATCAACATGGATACCCCACCGATTAACAATGGAGTTCACGATGCAGCAAGACCCAAACTTCTAAGGGACTATTGCGTACCGCGCGCAAATGATCATAATTCTAGTATAAACCCGCCAACTGTTACAAACCATAATTTTGAGATCAAACCTGCTCTCATAAATATAGTTTCGCAACAGCAATTTGGAGGATTGCCACATGAAGATCCACATCTTCACTTGTCAATTTTCCTTGGGATATGCGAGACTATAAAGATCAACGGAGTTACCGATGAAGCAATCAGGCTAAGGCTATTTTAATTCTCATTAAAAGATAGAGCAAGAGCATGGTTGTTTTCCTTACCGGCAAATTCCATTCAAACTTGGGACCAATTGTTTAATTTGTTTATTGTAAAATATTTTCCACCATCCAAAACTTCAAGGTTTAGAAATGCATTTACTAATTTTGAACAAAGGGATGGTGAAACATTGTGTGAGGCATGTGATAGATATAAGGATATGTTAAGGTGTTGTCCACATCATGGTCTAGAAAGATGGCTGATTGTCCAAACTTTTTATAATGGTCTAAACCCTACCGATAGGTTGTCTATTGATGCTTCCGCAGGAGGAGCAATCATGAACAAGGAACCTGACGAGGCTTACAACCTAATTGAAGAGATTGCAATCAACCAACACTACTGGATCCCTGAGCGAAAGAAGCCAGCGCCAACACCTGGCATGCACCGAGTAGATGATATCTCCATGCTGAGCGCAAAGATTGATGCTTTGCAAATGGCACTTAACAAGCAGACCAAGCAGCGAACGGTAGCAGCAGTCAATGCCGCAACAGCATGTGGCTATTGCGGAGGAGCGCATGAGATGACCGAATGTATGAATGTGACGGAACCTGAGGAAGACACGGAGCAAGCAAACACAATCGATAACAGTTTTCGACCTCAGCCCGCCTACAACACATACCATCCAAACAACCGAAACCATCCAAATTTCTCATACGCAAACAACCAAAGGCCTGCTGCACCTCAACAGAACTACCAACCACAATCCAATTTTCAGCCAAGATACAACAATCCTCAACCGAATTACCAACCAAGGCAATACAATCAACCGCAGCAACCAGACATCACATCATTAATGGAGAGATTCCTAGAGAAGCAAGAGAAGGCTAACGCCGAAATCGCACAAAAGATTGAATCCTTAACAAACCGCAACAAAGACTTAGAAGACAATGTCTCTAAGATGGCAAGAGAACTCTCAACTATCACACGTGGAAAAGGCAAATTTCCGGGCCAACCGGAAGAAAACCCAAGAGAGACTTGCAAGAGCATAACATTAAGGAGCGGTACAGCTTATCAGGGACCTCCCATGCCCGATCAAACTTCCGATGAGATGCATGCAGAGCTATTGCATTCAGAAGAGTACGAGCCGCATCCACCAGAGCAGCCCGTATTCGAACTACAGACAGACCTTACTCAGGAGCAGAATGACACCGTAGGTGGAGACGAGCGACAAACCGAACCTGAATACATTTCACCACCACCCTACAAGCCACCTCTGCCATTCCCTCCAAGGCCTGCCAAGCACAAGGTAGAACAGCAACTCGCGAAATTCAAGGAGACACTCAAGCAATTACATGTCACAATCCCCTTCACTGAAGCAATTGCAAGCATACCCTCGTATGCCAAATTTCTGAAGGAGGTTCTTTCAAATCGAAGTAGACTCCAAGAACTCTCAACAGTTCCACTCAATCTGGAATGCAGTGCGCTCGTGCAAAGCAAATTACCGATAAAGTTGAAAGATCCGGGAAGCTTCTCAATACCATGCACCATTGGCACAACCGATTTTAAGAGAGCTTTATGCGATCTGGGAGCAAGTGTGAGTCTGATGCCTAAGGTAGTATTTGATAGATTGGAATGTGGAGACCTATCACCAACACGGATCTCATTGCAACTGGCTGACCGATCAATTCGATATCCTGAGGGAATGTTGCGCGATATCCCAATCAAAGTCGGTAAATTTTGGATACCAGCAGATTTTGTGGTAATTGACATGGAAGAAGATGAGTATATTCCGATCATCCTTGGAAGGCCATTCCTCGCCACATGTGGGGCAATGATCGATGTTAAGAATGGAAAAATCTCACTCAATGTTGGCGAGAACAAAATGATCTTCAGCATGAATGAGGTTAAAGTCCCTCCTGACATAAGTCTTGTCTATAATTTGGAAACGATGGATGAGGATGGCAATGATGAATTGCAAATGGATGAAATTGGAGACATTGAAGAAATGGCACACGAAGAAGAAGTGGAAAGACTGTTTATTGTACAAGACAACAGTCAGGTCCATCCAACCTCCGTGACAACACAAACCGATGATCTGAACAGAAGTCCTAATATCGCAACCCATAGGAATTATTCTCTCTTAGCCATAGCACTAATCAGGAATCTACGCGAAGAACTCGATGCAATTTCTCAAAGACTGGACGAGGTTGAAGCAGTACTCGGTGTGAGTCTAGCATTCGACCCCGGACCTCAAATACCAACCGATTTCTTCGAAAGGAGCAGTGATAATGAAACCACAAAAGACGCTGAAGGCGATCCACCCGACAAGCAACCCGCTTGCATTGACGGGAGGATATCTGAAAGAAACTGATGCAACACAAAGTCAAGCTAATGACTTAAAACAAGCGCTTCTTGGGAGGCAACCCAAGGCCACTTTTATATTTTTCGCATAATTATTTATTTTTAGTTTAATTAAGGCTCAAACAAAGAAACAACTCATACCCACCTTTTTCCTATGATCAGGTAATCATATCGGAGGAAAGGCTTGATTTAACGGCATCTCGGAAGACGGAAAATACTCTCTGGTACGACCTGTATTGGCTGGTACAGATCTTACCAATTGATACGAGAAAAATAGAGTAAAAAGCAGGAATTAAGAGGTGAATACGGACCGTATTGGCTGATACGGCCGTATTCAGAGGAGTTAGACTTAACGGTTATTGGGTTTGAACTTAACAGGCCTAATACGGACCGTATTGGCTGATACGGTCCGTAATGAAAGCCAGTTCAGGAGATGCGAACCCGTTAAGAGAGACGTTTGAAATCCCGCGCGAATCACGTCTCATAACCGTTAACCCCTATTTCGTTCTAACTCCTAAACCCCTCTTCCTCCTCCTCTTTACTCTCTTTCCCTCTATCTCCTCTCCTACCCCTCTTCCCTTCTTTGCCCGAAAATCAAGCCTCCCTTCCTCGCCACCGATCCTCACCACCACCCTCGCCTCCATTCACCATTGAAGTCGCCACTTGCTCCTCTCCGCGCCTCAACCAATACAGCCCGTATCGGGTCCGTATCCGACGGCTAAACCGAATCAACTTCTCCAATCTTCGGTTTTTCTAAACCCCTTTTCAATTTCAAAGTTTAATTTCATTTTTACATTTGTTTTAATTTAGTTTCTCTGTTACAATAGTCTAGAACTTAGTTTAATCTCTGCAAAATCAAAAAAATCATAAAAAAATTAGGTTTCTGTCAAAATTCCGATTTTTACCAGTTTAATACAGTCCGTATTGCCCAATACGGTCCGTAACTAGTCCGGTACTTGGCTAAATTCACCAACCAACCAGTCCGTATCCTGACCGTATTGACCAATACGGTCCGTAACAGAGGTGTTTAAATTAAACAAATGGCTCCAAAAATGAAAAATATTTTAGGGGCAGTTACAAGGAATGCCAAGAAAGTCCTCGGAAGTGCCGGCCCGAGCAATTCGCCCCAGAGCTCCTCTAGCCGATCCTCCCGGTCCTCAAGTTCACAACCGCAATCCTCCGACCATTCATCCTCTCGCACCAACACTCAGGAGTCCGTCAGAGACACGCCGGTCTCAGATGCGGACTATAACCCAGAGGAGTTCAACCCTCAAGATTTCGATGTCGAGAGGGAAGAATCCGACGAGTCCATGGAGGAAGCCCGGCCAACTGAATACCAACCAATCTTCCAACATCCCTTAGTCACATCCAATTATGAGAAGATGAAATTGAAAGAGGTCATATACCATAAATCTATCGACATAGACACACTGGAGCGACTAGGCCTCCTTGCGCAAACCGAACAACTCGCAAACCGCATCCAACTCTGGAGATTCCTCAACCTAATCAAAGGAGTTAAAATTTACAAGGTCCTCACGAGAGAGTTCCTTGTGACATTCATATACGAAGAAAACTCCATCTCTTTCCAGATGCTTGGCGATCGCTACACACTCTCCATGAGTGATTTATGTGCCATCTTCGACCTCATCGATAGCGGCACTTTCGATTCTCCCGACTGCCATGAGTTTTGGTACAGCATCACAGAAGATAATCAGAATTTAACCCGACCGGCAAGTAGAATCATCAACCCAAAATTCCGCTTCTTGCAAGTCATTCTCGCCAATTCCATTTTCGCAAGAGGCGAGAGTTCATCCAAGGTAACACTACCCGAGCTCTATCTCCTGAAATGCATGATCGAGCCAACACCAATGCGACCTCACCTTGGCCACCTCCAAACAAATCCGTGAGGTCACCCTTGCCAAAAAAGATAAAGGCAAGATCTCCATTGGGTTCGTGGCCACGATCTTAGCCAACCACCTCGATCTCCCGATCAATCATCTCAAAGAGGCAAGCGGGCTCCCACAAATTGACATACCATGCCTCCAAGCCATGAAAATTGTCACCGGCCACTACCCAGGTCCCTACTTCTATAAATCACCAAAGGGAACCCTGCAATTCCCTTTCAGACATCTCAATCTCCGCAGTAGGGCCTCTTGGAAGATGGCACGCCGCGCAAGCCCCGATTACGAGCCACCTCAAGATTACATTGATGTAATCGAGAGCCAAGCCGCAACGCAACATCAGGCTAACATTGCTCGACAACAGAGAGAATGGGAGGCAGATACATCGGCCGTGAGAGCCGAGTCTTCAGGGGCGGCACCATCTGATGCCCCTTCAGCAGAGCTTGACCAGTTCATCCAAATGGTAAATTGGATGGACTCTAACCTCAACGAGCTTACCTTGACAATGGGAGAGACTACCCAACAAATGGAATACAACAGCTCAACCATTCAACAAGAGGTTAGTGAAATCAGAAACAGCATGGAGGAGGTCCGGAGGAGTGTAGACGAGAGCAGGCGCGAGATCCAGCAGACGCGCTACATGGCACAGCAGTACTATCAGTATGCTCTCGACTCCGGATTCGAGTACCAGCCGCCACCATACGGACTCTTCGACCAGTCATTTTACGAGGAGATCCAGTACCCACCACCTCCACCACCTCGGGATTGAGGTGCAGTAAGTTGTATCTTTCCCCGGTCTTTATTACTTTACTACTTCCTTTATTTTTATCTCTCGAGCATTGAGGACAATGCTCAATTTTATTCGGGGGGTAGGAGGTAATTTGACCATGTATCTTTAAATTTTTTTCGCATTTTAAATTCTTAGATGCTAGTAGTTTTACTCAATTTTTGACTAGGGTTGGAGGCTTTACCGAAAATCCTAGAATGATTAAATTGAGCTTTTTAGCTAGCTTGCATTTTTATTTTTCCATTAGGAGTAGGTTAATCAAATAGGAATTTGTTTTAAATTTTAATTAGGCTAAGGTTTAGATAATTGGCCATGATACCAAAAATTCAGAATTTTAATTATTTGTGATTTCAAAGTGAACAATTAATTGCTAACCATGAGAGTTGATCAAAAATTGCAAAACCTAGAATTTTTATTTTGAGTAATTTATGTTTGCAAAGTCTTTTAAATTTGATAGTGTTTTAGAATACCCATTTATTACAGATAGATCCCTAGCGAAACTATGCAATAATTTCTTGTTTGAATGAATACTTGAAATTGTGTGTAATCATGGTGCTTGTGACACAAAAATATGTTATTTTATTTTTCAGAAAAATAGAAAAAGATAAAAACCCAAAAAAAAAATAGAAAAATATAGAAAAAGAAAAAAATAGAATAAAAGATGGAGGATAAAAAGAGTACGGGTGCCTACGCAAGACTGGTTACCAATAGGCTCGAGAAAACCTCCCAAATTTTAAATTTTTGTACATATTTAAATTTTTGAAAAATAGTCACAAGTACCAACACACTTAGTTGTCATACTTTGCTCCAATCAATTGGGAAGGAAAATCAAAATTTATATCATTAGAATTCCTATTGATTGGAAGTGATCCATTTATAATCAAAGGGGAAATTAATACTCTCAATTTTAAGGATATTTGTGAATTAGATTGTTCAATAATAATTTTTCTAGGGTTTGCATAATGAGATCAATCATGGGGTGAATAAATTGTTCAAGGGAGAGATCATTAATATTTTAGAGTTCCAAATTTTTATTGTCATGCCATTTGTACCAAACCTAAGTTCTAATTGAATTTTAAAACAAGTCCTTGAGATTGTATTATTTAACCTAGACCGGATCTTTGACCAGCTGGGATGTCATTGCTTGAGGACAAGCAACAATTCAAGTTGGGAGGCGTGATCAGAGTCAAAATAACGATGATTTACGTAGGGTTTTGGCTTAGGTTTTACATATTTTCTCACACTTATGTTTACTTTATTAGAGAAAAAGGCTACTGTCACCCTTCTTTATGTTTTATTGCAGAATACAGGTTTTGGGACTATTTTACACCAAATGGAGCTAGAATTGGGTCAATCGGATCAGCGACGCTCATCGACTAAGTCTCTGTTACGGTCCGTATTGGCTAATACGGACCAGGCCTAGCATTGACCAGGAGATAGCGCTGGAAGCATTAAACCCTAACCGTCAAGGTCCTAATACGGACCGTATCAACTGATACGGTCCGTATCCGAAGGCGTCTCTTGGGGAATAACTGCCGACAGCTGTTTCCAGATTGATTTCTTAGCCTCCAATCAACCTCTACACGTCCCTACACTCCTATATAAGGCCCCTGGGCAGATAGAATAATCATCTTTGTAATTATGGTTAGATTTGATTAAAGAGAGAAGAGAGGAGTGATTGTAACCATGCCGTTCCGCGGCTAAGTTCCTTTTCTTAGGGCTAGGCAGTAAACCTTGTTACTCTTGATGTTTTGATATATATATTTCTGTTGATTATGGTTTCTTGTTGTTGTATCGAATATGCTTTTGTGATTTACTATCTCTTCATCTAATTTCAATGATCTAGTTTGAGTTCATTAAAGTAGTGACAGTGCTTTAATGACTCGAAGAACTATTTGGATGAGTTAGCCTCATTGAGATCTATTAGGTTTATGTGAAGAAAACCTTTGTGGGGAAGCCATAAACCAGAACAACAAACGCATGACCAAATTCCATCATTTGCGTAAGGTAAATCGCAGTGATCTGTGTAGTAATTTGGGAGATAAGAGACCCGATAGTTGCGTAAGGAAAATCGTATTGTCCTGAGTAGAGTCTCGATGAAAGATCTGTCATTCTGGTGTAACATAAATCGCAGTGACCTATGTAGTTATCTTTTATAAAACAACAACAGGAAATCAGACGCAACAGGAATATATTATCAAGACATTGAGTGGCAACGGTGTGCCGAAACCCTAGGAATTCTCATCTCTATCTTTATTTTAATTACTTTTAATTGTTTCCTAATTTACATTGATCAACAAACATCTTTCAAATTTCAGATTTCGTCTAGCCTTTCGAAAGGTTGTGATTCGATCGCTCAAAACACTGAACCAATATTCCCTGTGGATCGACCTCGCATATACTACTCGATAAGGATTGTGCGCTTGCAGTCCGAACCGATAGCATTTATGAGTTTATAAATATTAAAAGAAACATTGCTCTCTTTTGAGTGATCAGTGACTGCCAAAGTAACCCTTAATTTTAAAAGTTTCCAGAGAACGTGGAGGGCAAAGCTCATTTAAAACATCCTCAGTTGTCACCTTCTTTTCATTAGTTTGGGAAAGTTGTTCTCCTGAGCTTAATGTGCTATAAAATAACAATAGTCCTTGTAAACGATCTTTGTTTAGAAGGTTAGCCCTTTTTGCTATGCTCTTGTCTGATACTATCTCTAAACTATATAAAGTGAGTCTAATTAGCTTTGATAGAGTTTCTAAGCTGTCTAGGCTACTATATCCTTCCAAATTATTTTTCTCTGGACTAAATCCAGTGAGTTGGACGAGCTTATCTAGTTTATTTAGGCCTGTTGGGATTCCCCTGACTCCTGAATTGTTTGTATTGAGAAATTTCAGTTCTTGAAGATTGGTGATACTCCGAGGGACATCAAATAATTCTTTGCACCGAGCTAGATTCAAATATACTAGATATTTGAGATTTCCAATGGAATTCGGAAGATTTCTTATCTTTGAACCACGGACATCCAAGTATCTCAGATGCATGAGGTCACACAAAGAATCAGGTAGGCTTGAGAAATTGGACCGACTAAGGTCTAATAAGCGGAGGTTTGAAAAGGCTTTACACACATAATCAAACGAAATTTCAGGTTTATTGCGAAGAAATAATGTTCTCAACCCATTTTCCTTTTTAAATAATTCAGTATTCACCTTATTCCCTTCTATAGATAACCGTCGTATTTTCAGTGGACCATCAGGCCTGGTTAAAACGTGTCCCTCCATTAATACACAGTTTTCATCTTTTCCTAATTGGCGGGCAAAGGACCACAAAAGATCATGCATTTTGCATTGTTCTTGATTATAGAATTTGTCGGTGCCTTCTAAAAGATTTCGTAACAGTAACTCCCTGTAGTACTCATTTCCCAACTCCCAGAAATCTACCTTATCTTGCAGATATCCTTCTGCTAGCCATTGATAGATTAAGTTTGTTTTATCAAACTCAAAATCTTCCGGAAAGAGGGAACAAAAGATGAAGCACTGCTTCAAAGGTGATGAAAGATCCTCATAGCTCAAAAGGAATGCATTGTGGATACTTTGCACCCCATCAATGGACCACATATTGTTTTTCAGAACTGCTTGCCATTCAACATTGGTTTTTGGCTTTGTGAAAAGCACACCACCTATACTTTTGATAGCAAGAGGCAAGCCATCACATTTTTCAACTAGTTGCAACCCAATATCCTTAAATTCTTGAATCTCACTTTCCTCGTCATCTTGAAATACCTGTCAATAAATGAATAAAAAGTTAGGAGCTTCGATGCTTTCATATTTGCTCGAGATAAATGTCAAGTGTCTTAGAAAATTCAGACGTTTAAAAATTGTAGAATAATTAGAGATCCCAGGGCTGTGATAAAATACCAATATCGATAGAACAAAAACTATTATTCAAAGAAAAGTGAAAAAAAAATCAGGATATATAGAAGACATTGCAACCAACTTATTAGATGATTTCGTTTTTGTACTCAAATTAATTAGAAAGCAATGCAACCAACTTTAGAGCATCTTTCGTTCAATGTGAAATTGATGGTTACTGACTAATTTATTATAGAAAGAAAACCAAAAAGTGAATTTAATTAGCACCTAAAAACATAGAAGGTATCTTAGCCTTGTAAACAGCTGATGATAAAAACATCCGAGATTAATTCCAGCTCTCACAGTTTATTTAACACAAAAGATGCCTGAGTTTATGTGATCCATTTGCTGGCCGAGTTTGGTATGGTTTTTGAAACCAGATTTTTGTCTCCAATACATTGATTTGAGAGAGATGCTAATGCCAGAGACGATTATCTTACCGCTTTCCTTGCGTACTTAGATTAAGCTCTCTCCATAGCTATGGTATAATGGAGTGGTCCTGATGTATCTAAAGAAATGCTACATCTGATTGCATGTTTTAATTTCTTATATTTCTTTTGAAACCCAAGCTTTTGTTGAAGTAAAATATATTTATCATATTTTTCGAATATATGTATATCGAAAGCATTACTCATCATGATGATAAAATATAAACTTAAATACGTATTTTGCACTTCTAAAAGAAATCAAAATACACAATCTAATTATCACAGGCTGTCTGAATTAATTAGGCCAGCAGGAAACACTAAATTGCTGAAGTCCAGAAAAAATACTTATGCATGTATAGTGTGCATCAGCTGTTCTGAATAGGGAAACAAAAAGAATGGTGGGTTTTTTTGGATTGTGTAGATGGATCCGGATCCAAAATTTGAATTGCAACTGTGATTGTCTATGGCCTTTCGAAAATATATTTATGAAATTGTGGCTATCAGAAACAAAAATACTTTGGATTCGAAAAAAAAAAATCAGTTACAAAGTTTGGATACGAAATTTGAAGTTCGGATCCATCTACGCCATTAAAAATCCTGTTATTATTTCTAGCTTTTTCCCTATATTATTTAATAGTAATTCTTAAAATAAAAATTCATTGTATATATTGTGCATGGCACTACCAATGTAACATGAGAATGTTTTATTTATATAAATTATTATTAAATAATAAAGGGAAACAGAAGAGTGTTGGCCTTTTTCGGTGGCATAGATGGATCAGAAAAAAAATTCGCATCCAAATTATGGAGCAGGAATTTTTTCCGGAACCAATGTATTTTCTTTTTCGGATCTGAAAATAAATGTATCAGCCACTCTTTAAGAAAATATAAAATCACTTTGGGTAAATAAATAAATCGTTTCAAAGTTTGGATTAAACTGCAACACATGTAACCAAAGTGTTTACCCTTCATTATTTAATAATAATTTCTATTAATAAAAAATTATCATGAAACAGAACATGTAATCATTATTCATCAGTACGGAGCTAGAGTACAACTTTAGAAGTAACATTCACAACCAATTATTCTAAAAAAATTGTACAAGATTGTTTTAAGGAGCTATTTGTTTTTAAAATTTCATATCAAATAGGATAATTTTTTTTTCCGATGCAGTATTCCTTGAAAGCAGTAGTTAATATGAAAGAGTGGAATTATTGCTCAACAAAAGCAGTAGACAAAAATTTAAATAAATGTTTAGAAAGCAAAGATACAAAATATTTTGAGGAATATATTAATTGTTAAAAATTGCCAAATGGCGAGATATATTAATTTGAAATTCCATTATAAAGGCAAATAATCATAGGCACTATATTTATTATTGCTTAATTATAAAAATTTCCCCATTGTATTTGTTTGTTTAATTAAAAGACCAATACTTAAATCATAATCTAGACAAAGTAGGAAGGCTAATTAAGGCTAAACAATTTACCTGTTTCTTTAATAGGGACCACCCATCTTCATCAGATAACTTCTCTACCCGATGTAATTTTGCTGCCCTCATTCCGTCTGCAACTTTTTCATCTCGTGTGGTGACAAGTAACCTACTCCCGTGAGCTCCGCCACTCATGGGAGCTCGCAACAGACTGTTCCACACTGCTCGACTCTCTTCCCAAACATCATCGAGAACAAGAAGGAACTTTTTACCCTGGACGCGCCTCTTGAGTATAGGCCATGGTTCTGAAACTCGGAATCGGAATCGGAATCGAGTTCTTGACCGTGGAATCGGAATCGGATGAATCGGCCGGAATCGGACGAGTTGACTCGGAAACTCGGATTTTTTTGGCTGAATCTTGTTTTGTAGTCAAAAGGTCGGAAAAAATTGATAAAAAAAATAATTTGTAGAAAAACTATGTTAACACAAAATATTACACTCAAATAATTCACTAATTATATAATGTAATACAAGCATTACAAACAGAACACATTTTTTATTGCCAGAAGTTATGCTCTGGCTGGATCATCTCATCGTCCTCTATTAAAATACGAATAGGGATATTGTTGTGTCTATTTCAAATTAAGTAACAAGATATTATAAATTAATTATAATGTCAAATAAAATAATAGAGAACAAAATTAGTAATTAACTTATATTTGTATACTAATATTTAACTAACAAAAAATATGTACGTACTATTCTAACATTAATATGTACTATTCTAACAAAATTAGTAATTAATTTAAATTTGTATAACTTCAGCTTGTATGCAACTCTTCATCTTTACGACTCGGCCATTTTACAAACATCTTTTTACATAAAATAATTTTAATCACAGTTTTAATGGCTGACTCAGTCAAAACTCGGTCAAACTCGGCCTGACTCGGTCTGAATCGGCCTGAAAATCGGCTAACTCGGCCTGACTCGGTTTGAATCGGCCTGAAAATCGGCTAAATCGGCCGAGTCAAACACTGTTCAACCGAGTTTTGCTGAAAAACTCGCATGAGCGCGAGACTCGGGTGAAAATCGGATCGGACACGGCCGATACCGAGTTGACTCGGAATCGGCCGATTTTCCAAACCTATACTATAGGCGCCAGCTCCGATCTTTCTTGTGCGGCATCGTGCTCACCTCCTGCCTCCCGAATCATACATTTCAATAATTCTACTCCTTTCACCTCCTTTGAGACACAAACCCAAATTTTTAACTGAAATTCTTGTTCAATCCTTCTATCATTGAAGATCTTACTTGCTAGAGTGGTCTTTCCAATTCCACCCATCCCCACAATTGCTAGAACCAGAATGTTTTCTCTCGCACTCTTCTCTTCTTCGGTTAACCAGTTCACTAGCAGCTCAGTATCTTCTTCAATCTTTTCACCCACAATATCATCTAGCACAACTAAGGAATCAGTCTTGCGGGTGATGATCGAATCCACTCGGGGAACTGGATCGGAAGGCCCAAAAGAGATTTGGGCAATCAAACCCAAATCAGTCTTTCTCTTGGCAATCCCCTCTAACCTCGAATTGATATCCTTGATTCTGGAACCAATCTTATGAGCAAAGGATGGGTTCCGAAAGCAAGACAGCAAAGGGCAGCCACAACGATTATTTGACGAGGAATGGGAATTGGAGCCAGCAAGGCGGTCCTTTGCCTTGATCTGACATAGGTCGATGATGTCATCGGCATCATACATGACATCCTTGAGCTGCTTGAGCCACCGCTCGATAGCACTGCTCTTGCTTTTCTTCCTCTCAGCATCGGCAAGGACGCATTGGATGTCACGAACGGTCTCGCCAAGCTTCTCGATCTGGCCTGGGATGCCCAGCAGCCCGCCAACCTCAGCCTGCACCATTTGCATGAGAAGTTCACTGAACTTTGACAGGAAGGCATCGAGTATCATCGCCATCTTTGTTTTGAATGAGAGCTGCCGGTGTAGTGCTCAGGAGGAAGAGAGATTGGAATGGAGATAGTTGGAGAATGTTGTTCTAGAACATAAAATTCTTTCCTTATATTTTTGCTAGGATCAAAGATTACTAATTATTCCTTTCTTTCTGTTGTATCTTTTTCTTTTGATTTCCTTTTCTCTTTTGTAAATTTGAAGCTTGCCTAATTGGTCGTAACTGGTTTTGAGATGTGGAGCAAAATGGATGCAATGCTTTTGCTTTGTGCAATGTGGACACCCTCACACCCATATGTTTCATTCTTTGTTTCCTTCTTGATGATATAAGAAAATTCATTGCTTGAGGGACTAGCTAGCTAGCCATTTGTTACCATCTCATGAAACATAATGATATGACGTAATTAAGATTTCCAGAGCTATTATTTTGATTATTAATTATGATATAATTTATACAAATAATGTTCGTTAATTCAAAGAGTATATTTTGTTAGGATCAAAGAGCAATTATTCCTTTCTTTCCCTTGCACCGTTTTCTTTTTATTTTGATTTCTCTTTTGCTTTTGCTTTGTGCTATGTGGACTCCCATATGTTTCATCCTTTATTCCATTGCTTTCGCTTTGTGATATGTGGAGACCCATACGTTTGATCAATAATTCCCTAAGATATCCAGAGCTATTAATTTTATTATTATGAAATTATATATTATATGATCTGGATCAGGTTGATATAATTTAACAAATAATGTTCGTTACTTCAAAGAGACGAAGAAGGTATTTTGCTAGGAAAAGAGTAATTATTCCTTCGTTATTTTGTATACCTTATTTTTTTTTTTGCTGATCTCTTTTGTAAATTTCAAACTTAATTATTCGAATGCGATGGGGATTGTTGAAGAATTAATGATGGTTTTAAATTATTGGGATTTTAGTAGGCTTTACCGTAATAGTCTAAAAGAATATTGGGATTATAGTTGGCTGGAAGATATATAGGGGTTGGAGAGCGCTAGGACCTTGACCAGCTCTAATCTAATGGCAGGATCAAATTATTGAGCCTTCAGAAAACAGAGAAGCTTGTTTTTCAACAGACCAGCTCTGATTTTAAGTTTTATTAACTGTAAAGTTTAGTTGGGTTCTGCTAAATATATCCAGAGTTTGTATCTCCAAATTGTATGTAATGTTAAGAATCTCAACAGCTCTATATTCACTTTCTCCATCTTCCATATTTGTTAGCAACAAAAGTATACAGAAAGAAATTAAGCATTACAACCAACTTTCATCAAATCAAATGTGCCTTTTATCAAATCCTAATCTAATCATGACTTTACTAAATTAAAATCCTAATTTAACAACATTTTAAATAGTTTGAATACCAATTTATTTTGTACTTTTTATAATTTAACCTTAAAAACTTCTGATAATAACTAATTCCCGTTTCTACGATAAAATATTGGCATCTGAATGGGCGGAGGTAGACTTTCAATTAATGGGGTAAAATACGCAACATGATCAATCATATAAATGGAAACAAGTCAATACCAATGGAAACAATACTTGTAGTCCTGACCTGCTATATGTTTGACAACAAAGTTCAAATCCCAGAGTGTTTCTAACAAAATAGTCAAGTACAGTACTTCCAACAAAAAAAATCTACGTTTGAAATTTGAACTTCAAAACTAATTGCCCCTTTTTCTTACTTTTTACTCGAATGATTTTTATTTGTGCTCAAATGTTTTCTGATAACCAAGCGACAACACGCATAGACTCCAATGGTATTCCATGAGCGAATTAAACACATCGAAGTGGATTGTCATTTTATTCGAGAAAAAATATAATCCAAGGAAATATAATCTCCATATGTGAGAAGAGAAATATAATCTCCATATGTGACAAAAGAATTGGATCCAAGACCATTCGAAGAAAATATAAGTTAGGATTGATTGATATTTGCATGTCTAACTTGAGAGTAGTCTCAAAGCCATATGGTAATTTTATCATTGGCTTCAGAAAATAAAGGGAGCTACCTTCTATAGTAAAAATTAGCTTCCACCTTTATTACCATAATTAGAAAGTTACCGTTAGATAGGGATTGATATAGACAACCGTTGTACAGTAACAAAGACAACCGCTATATCTTTCTTATATATAATGTCATGTAATATGTATCAAATAGACAAGCAATATACAAATTACAAATCATCATTTCAATACCTCTGTCTCATATTTTCCGTAAAAAACCAACTGCATCGAAACAGGGAATTGGATTAGAGGAATGGAGATGTCCAGTTCCCTTTTGTATTGTTGGAGGTGGAGAACCGGAGATGCAGACGCACACTCAGAAGAGCTTAATTTGGATAAAAGATATGATCGAATTTTAGATCTGTTAGGGTCTTTATTGTTATTTCTCAAGGTACATTTTACTTGCATACCCAAAAAAATAAGAGAATTTCGGACTTATCCACACGCCTCATCTTTTAATCAAGATGACTTAAAATGCCGTGGTTTATAATTGCAGCCCAAAGCCCATTTTAAATATCAACCTAGGCCCGCCTCATAAACCAATTTCTCGTCCGGACCTGCTAGCCCACTTAATCTTTCATCTCAATGTCCCAATTAGAGAGGTGAATTCGTCTGAATTTCCAAAAACAAAAGAACTTCTCATTCTCCGCTCTGTCAAGCAATACTAATTTACAGTTATTTTAGAATATTAATTTTCATTGTGCATTTGTGCAACTATGTAATAAATTATCACCCATATTTCCGGGTAAAAAAAACATGTGAATAGCGGTACCTGTAACAACAAATATGGTCCAGTACCTGTAACAACAAATGAGGCTAGAACAGGTACCATGTAGAGAAGATATTATGATTACACTCATAGAAGCATATTCTCAAACAGGTTCTGTGATGCAAGCCCTTAAGACCTTTTACCGTGCAAATGAGCTCGGGTGTATCTGTACTGTTAGGGTATATAATCACCTTAGATAGGGATATAGAACAGATTGAGCAGGGTAAGCCCACTTTATAGCGACATGAAGAGAGATGTCATCGAACCAAATGTTTACACATATAACATCTTGATCAAAGCCTGATGTAAAAACAACCGTGTTGTGGCAGAATGGAAGCTATTTGAAGAAATGCCCAAAAAAGGTGCTTTGGCAGATGAGGTAAGTTTTACTACGGTAATTTCTTCTCTGTGTGGATTTGGTCGCATAAGTGAAGCCAATGATATTTTAGTAAACTTACCGCCTCAATGATATTTTACTACGGTAATTTCTAATTTCAGCTTGTCACCCATCTCTTCTGTCGAACCTAAATGCCCAATCACCAAATATTAACAGAAATAAAAATTAAAATAAAGAAAAGTAATTTGGTTCGCTCTGAATTTCATCCCGAATTAACCTAAAATTATATCACATCACGAGTTAATTTAATTTGTCAAATACTAAATAAATATAGATTTTGGTTTAAATTTCCAACATGTGCAGGTGAGACTAGCTAGATTCAAATTTATATATAACTCATTCACATAGAAAAAACAATATAAACAATGAAGTAATGGATGAGTTCAAAAATGGGTCAAAGAAGGTTTGCAGCCCATAAAATACAAAGGATACATAGCATGTTTTCTTTTACCAAACTAAGCTTTGACCACATAAAAAACCGAAAAAGAATTAATGGAAAATGCAACCCAAACCAACACTTCTACAAAAAACACATTTACTATCACTCCTTTACCATCGGGTGTCCTTCCGCACACGGATGGTGCATGTAACCAGGAATAGCGCTATAATTAATTAGAACTTTTTACCATCAGATGGCTTTGAACCAACCGATGGCGTTGACGGACCCCTCCTTTGCCATCCGTTTTTTATATCCAACCGTTGGTTTTGAGTGCAAGTTTGACAAACGATGTTTTTTTTGTTTCCTCCAACATCTTATCAGTAAAATTTTATAGTTTAAAGATTTTCTTGCATTTGGTTAATTTAGCTTTTATATGACAATTGTAAAAAATAAAAGACACCAAAAGAGATAGTTTGAAAAATATATCTGTACTATTGAAAAATAGTCAATATGTACCTACTTGCTAGTCATATATATAAACATCATTTTTCAGCTATTTATAAGATGGTGCATTTTTCAACTAAACATAAAAAGTGCTGTAATCGATTAACCTTTTGGGAAAAAATGTTGACAATTGTTAATGGAAATATAGATCTGAAATTTGTTAAGATATCCGGCTTACTTATATTTATTGTTTCATTTTTACTTTAGCCAAGAAGAAAATTAATCAGAGAAAAATAATGTACCGAGCAATTTACATGTTTTACTTATTAGTGGACATGATAGAGTTGTATGGAGCTTATTGGTCATTAATCTAACTGTTTGATAAAATTAACAATTTATTTTATCGATAGTTTGATCAAATAATTATAAAATTACAGTAAATTCGAAAAATAATTTAAATTACAGGTATATTCTCTATCTATTAATTTGAACGGTCTGATTAGTAAAAGGTGCTTTTAAATTGAACAATGAAATTGGAGGGCTGCACAACAAAATTTGCTTCATCCTCAAATTATAGGATTGCCGATCGGGTACCGGTTACATAGTGCAGCGGCCTGCTAAGCTAAGCTGGGTTTTGTTTGGGCTTAAACAGGCCGTGGAGCCCAAAATCAGTTACTTGCATAAATAAGTAAATCAAGTATCACCATCTAAACCTAGTACGGTACTAGCAGTAACTTCTTTTGGCGTGTGTTATTCGCTCCGGCCGCCTCTCAGTCTTCAGTCCCATACTCCCATGAAAGTCATTTTAGCAAACACCTTAACTGCAAAATGTGTTGGCGGCTGGGATTTGCAGTTAAGGTGTTAAAATGCCTCTCATGGGATGCACTCCTAATTTGATCAAATGTAGGCCGGGCTTTAGATCAATAGGCCTCTCATGGGATGCACTCCTAGTTTGATCAAATATAGGCCCGGCTTTAGATCAATAGGCCTCTCATGGCCTCATGGGATGCACTCCTAGTTTGATCAAATATGGGCCCCGCTTTAGATCAATAGGCCTCTCATGGGATGCACTCTGAGGATACGGACTCATTGTAAATTTGGTGACAGGTCTGGAATACTGATCTGCTACATCTCTCGCTTGCAGTTAAGGTGTTTGCTAAAATGCCTCTCATGGATGCACTCCTAATTTGATCCATGGCTTTTGCAAAGAGGGTGAGATTGGTATGGCTGTAGAGATGATTAAGGAAATGATGACTACGTACGTACTGCAGAAGTGAAGCCCAACGTGATAACTTGTACAACTCTCATTGACGGCCTGTGCAAAAATGGAGATGTTATTACTGCACAGAAGGTGTTCGAACAAATGCCTGCAGTGCAGCCAGGGTGACACACATGGTGCTTTCAGGATGTTTGATGAAATGGCTGTTAAAAGTGTTGTTTCAGGTGTGCTCACCTACAACATTCTCATTTATAGTCTGCGCGAAATTGGTGTCAACATTAATTTACTTGTGAAAGCCATTTACATTTAATTTACTGGTGGTGCTGATAACAGTAAGTTTCTTATTTCTTATCCTTTTTGTGCTTTTTGTGATGGTTTGTGTTGTTCTGGATCTCCTTGAAAGATGACTGCTCTAATGGACATCAAGTAATTTGTTTTTGAATTTCACCATTGTTTTTAGTATTTTTGTATCTGTATCAGCTCAATTAATTTGGGACACAGATATAGTTATAGCATAGTTCGCTTCGTATCTGTTTCATTTGCACTCATATTTTTAGGTTGATGTCATGGAATTTTAATCTTCTTCATTGTGCATTTGTGCAGCAATGTTATAGGTGTGGCGAGAATTTGATAACCCATAAAAAAGAGGCTGATACCAGCTTATGCACACCATGTGTTCGACAAAATTCCCCTCCGTTTCTGAAGACAGCAAAGCATACAATTCTCTCACTTCTGCCAATGCCTACTTCAATCCTCAGGTACCAAGCCATGATCAAGATATTGGGTGCGTTTGGGTGCTAAGGAATAGCAGGGTTAGTTGGGTTAGTGACTATTTCAAATTCGGGTTAGCGACTATTCTACGTTTGGGTGAAAAAGTAGCTATTCTCAATACTTGGGTTAGCTCGGGTTAGTGTGCTATTCCGCTAACCCAATTTTTTGTTGGGTTAGTGACGACTATTCAAAATTTGAATTAGCATGCTATTCTCACTAACTTCCTTCTATATCCAAACGTACCTATTATGTCGATCTTTTGAACTAGATATGGTCTAGTACCTGCTACAACAAATGAGGCTAGAAAAGGTACCATTTTTGTGTTGGATTTTATATGATTTCGTTTACTGATTTAGGGTGCGTTTGGATGCACGCTAACCCCAGGAATAACTCTATTCTTAGAGTGATCCAAACGTAGAATAGTAGTGAAGAATAGTCACTAACCCAAAAACAGTGCTAACCCCATGCTATTCTTGACGATCCAAACGCACCCTTAGAGTAAAACAGCTTATTTCAACCCGTGCGAATGCATTATTCTACACACCTCAGTATTTTCCACACACTGTCATTTTTCCGGGAAAAATATGATGCGCCAAGAATTATGTAAATTCATGGAAATGAAAAAAATCTCATTCACTACGTTATTTTTTTTTTTTCCAATTTCAGCTTGTCACACACCTCTCTTCTCGAACTTAACAGAAATTAACAGAAATTAAAATTAAAATAAAGAAAAGTAATTTGGCTCGCTTTGAATTTCCTCCCCAATAATTATATCACATCACGAGTTAATTTAATTTTTCAAATACTAAATAAATATAGATTTTTGTTTAAATTTCCAACATGTGCAGGTGAGACTTTAGCTAGATTCAAATTTATATAGAACTCATTCACATAGAAAAAAGCAATATAAAAATGAAGTAATTGGTGAATTGAATTTAATGAGTTTTTTTTTCTGAGTTCAAGAATGGGTCAAAGAAAGGTTTGCAGCCCCTAAAATACAAAGGATACATAACATGTTTTTTTTTACCATACTAAGCTTTGACCACATAAAAAAAACAGAAAAAGAATTAATGGGAAAATACAACCCAAACCAAATGACCAAAAAACAAATAGGCATAACCAAAGTAGATAAAAAAATCAAAGGTAAAAAACATCCTTTTACAGAAATCTCATTCCCAGTGGTTTATTTTTACAACAACGCTGCTCTTTTGCAGATCTCGACATTGGCACCTTTAGTTGCTAAATCTACAAAGCAATAAAAGAAAATATGAATTAGCTTTTTAGTACTGAAACTTTCATGTATTGTGCACCAAATCCAAAATTAATCTTTTCTTTTCTTTTCTTTCTTCGTCCTATATATATCTACTTTTTTTTTTGTGAAATTTGATACCTGCATTAGACAGCTCAAGATAATCCCAATTTAAATGACAAACCTCAATGCAAAACATGCATGAAAATAATTATAATTAAATAAATGGTGCTAATAACATAGTTACATGTTGAGTACCGCTCAATGGTAAATTTACTAGTCACATGATAAATTTTTAAACTAAAATATATCCTTGGGTTTTCTGCGTTACTAGTCACATGTTGAGTACGGAGTACCGCTCAATGGTGCTTAATTAAACACTATATCAATATAATACATGGTGCCAACCAACAATATCGTGTGAGTTCGAAACTTTGTGCCATAATTGTTTCGCATGGATACGGATTGAAAAATTACCAATTAAAGTGGCTAGAAACAAAAAAAAACTATATCCCAGTTTTCTTATTGAATGTTTATCGGTTGGTTAATTATAAAATCAGAATGCACGAGTACAAAACCTGTATCCTTGCTTGCGGAGATATTAATTATTATGAATGATCCTATTTGAGATAGCCAGCCTGAAATTGTTTTTGCTCGTTTATAGTGAAGGAACCTGTATTCAAAATCAGGAATCATGAGTAACAAAACAGGAGGACAAAAACATAATTTTAATCTGATCATGATAGTTGAAAAAAAAATATGATAATTAATATAAAGCTAGTTATATCAAGTGGAGGAATTATAATATACCTGAACAAAAATAGTAATTGCAGGATCAAGCTTCTACTCTTGTTGTCACATCATCTCACATCATCTCTGAGCTTGTGCGTACATTGGTGGTGAAACTGAATGGTGTTCTTTGGTAAGTAGCACTCAAAGATTCACCTGATGAGTGGATAGTTACCTTGGGCATGTGCTTGAATTTGTTCCACTCAGAACCACTTTCTCCTTGGCTTACAATCTTCACCAGCAACTCCTCACTACACCTGATTCTTAGCTTTTGTGGCATTGTCATCCTCAAGTAGTTTGGAAGGATCTCCATTTCGTAATCAACTAATTCCATCGTTTGCAAAGCTTTAAGGTTCTCCACAGCTTTTAGATTTGGGCATTCTTGAATTACAATATAAGAGATGCTGGGCAAATTTGAAATCCTCTTCAAGTTTGGGTTTCTAAAAACACGAATCTCTTTGATTGATGGGAGGTTCTCTACAGTAATCAGCTTATGAGCATCGCTAATCTCTAGATACTCCAAGGAAGTAGCATGATGCGAAAGACCCTCCGGAAGAGATATCAACTGGGGACAATCTCTAATAAATAATTTTTTCAGCTTGGGCATGGCTACCTGTCCCTTATTCCACTGCCACTCTTTCCAATTGGCCATCCCTTCAAAGCCTAGTTCCCTCAATTTGGGAAATACGGACATATTGGCCTGAGAACTGGCAGCTGTCGTATCTCTGTTTTGGATGCCTCCCCACAAGAACTCTTCTCCCACACTCACGACTGAATATGCACCTATTATTCGAAGAAAATCCAAATTCGGGAGTTGGCCTAACAACACAAGCTCCTCAAAGCATGCACAATTTTCGATTTGAATAGCTCTCAAATTTGGAAGGTTTGCCCTCAAATTTAACCAATTAGGAAGGTGGCTGCCAAAGTAACTTATAATATGAACAACTTCTACAGATCTTGGAGGACAAAGCTCATTTAAAACATCCTCAGTTGTCACCTTCTTTTCATTAGTTTGGGAAAGTTATTCTTCCGGGCTCAATGTTTCGTAAGCTAATTTTAGGTCCTGTAAACGATCTTTGTTTTGAAGGTTTGCGCTGTTTGCTATGTTCTTGCCCGATACTTTCTCTAAATTGTGTAAAGCGAGTTTAATTAGCTTTGATAGAGTTTCTAAGTTGTCTAGGCTACTAAATCCTTCCAAACTATTTTTGTCGGGCCTAAATCCATTGAGTTGAACGAGGTTTTCTAGTTTATTTAGGCCTGTTGGGATTCCCCTGACTCCTGAATTGTTTGTATTGAGAAATTTCAGTTCTTGAAGATTGGTGATACTACGAGGGACATCTGACAAACTTTTGCACCTAGATAGATTCAAATATACTAGATATTGGAGATTTCCAATGAAATTCGGAAGATTTCTTATCTTTGAACCACGGACATCCAAGTATCTCAGATGCATGAGGTCACACAAAGAATCAGGTAGGCTTGAGAAATTGGACAAACTGAGGTCTAATAAGCGGAGGTTTGAAAAGGCTTTACACACATAATCAAACAAAATTTCAGGTTTATTACGAATAAATAATGTTCTCAACCCATTTTCCTTTTTAAATAATTCAGTATTCACCTTATTCCCTTCTATAGATAACCGTCGTATTTTCAATGGACCATCAGGCCTGGTTAAAACTTGTCCCTCCATTAATACACAGTTTTCATCTTTTCCTAATTGGCGGGCAAAGGACCACAACAGATCATGCATTTTGCAACATTCTTGCTTATAGAATTTGTTAGTATCTTCTAAAAGATTTCGTACCAGTAGCTCTGTGTAGTACTCATTTCCCAACTCCCAGAAATCTACCTTGTCTTGCAGATATCCTTCTGCTAGCCACTGAAAGATTAAATCTGTTTTATCAAACTCAAAATCTTCCGGAAAGAGGGAACAAAAGATGAAACACTGCTTCAAAGGTGATGAAAGGTCCTCGTAGCTCAAAAGGAATGCATTGTGGATACTTTGCACCCCATCAATGGACCACATATTGTTTTTCAGAACTGCTTGCCATTCAACATTGGTTTTTGGCTTTGTGCAAAGCACACCACCTATACTTTTGATAGCAAGAGGCAAGCCATCACATTTTTCAACTAGTTGCAACCCAATATCCTTAAATTCTTGAATCTCACTTTCCTCGTCATCTTGAAATACCTGTCAATAAATGAATAAAAAGTTAGGAGCTTTGATGCTTTCATATTTATTGGAGATAAATGTCAAGTGTCTTAGAAAATTCAGACGTTTAAAGATTGTAGTAGAATTAGAGATACCAGGGCTGTGATAAAATACCAATATCGATAGAGCAAAAATCAAATTGCATCTTGAGATAGAATATAAACTTAAATATGTATCATAGCTAGATTTTTCGAATATATGTAAAATGAAGTTCTAAAATATATTTGTTCTAGATTTTTGAAATATATATGTATATCCATAGCATTACTCATGATGATAAAATATAAACTTAAATATGTATTTTGCACTTCTAACAAAAAGAATCAAAATACACAATCTAATTATCACAGGCTGTCTGAATTAATTAATCAGTTGTTCCGAATAGGGAACCAGAAAGAATGTTGGGTTTTTTTCAATTGTGTAGATGGATCCGGATCCAAAGTTTGGATGGCAATTGAGATTGTTTGTGGCCATTGGAAAATATATTTATGAAGTTGTGCCTATCAGAAAAAAAAATAGTTTGGATTTGCAAAAAAAAAAAATCTGTTACAAAGTTTGGATTCGAAATTTAAATTTCGGATCCATCTACGCCATTAAAAATCCTGTTATTATTTCTAGCTTTTTCCCTATATTATTTACTAGTACTTCTTAAAATAAAAAATTCATTGTATATATTATGCATGACACTACCAATGTAACATGAGAATGTTTTATTTATATAAATTATTATTAAATAATAAAGGGAAACAGAAGAGTGTTGGCCTTTTTCGGTGGCATAGATGGATCAGAAAAAAAATTCGCATCCAAATTATGGAGCAGTAATTTTTTCCGGAATGACCAATGTATTTTCTTTTACGGATCTGAAAATAAATGTATCAGCCACTCTTTAAGAAAATATAAAATCAATTTGGATTAATAAATAAATCATTTCAAAGTTTGGATTAAACTGCAACACATGTAACCAAAGTGTTTTCCCTTCATTATTTAATAATAATTTCTATTAATAAAAAATTCTCATGAAATACAACATGTAATCATTATTCATCAGTACGGAGCTAGAGTACAACTTTAGAATTAACATTCACAACCAATTATTCAAAAAAAAATTGTACACGATTGTTTTAAGGACCTATTTGTTTTTAAAATTTCATATCAAATAGGATAATTTTTTTTCCGACGCAGTGTTCTTTGAACGCTGTAATTAATATCAAAGAGTGGAATTATTGCTCACCAAAAGCAGTAGACAAAAAATTTAAATAAATGTTTAGAAAGCAAAGATACGAAATATTTTGAGGAATATATTAATTGTTAAAAATTGCCAATTGGCGCGATATATTAATTTGAAACTCCATTATAAAGGCAAATTATCATAGGCACTATATCTACTATTGCTTAATTATAAGAAATTCCCCATTGTTTAGATAGGATTAAATAAGCTTGTATTTGTTATACGACTGTCAATTGTTTGTTTAATTAAAAAACCAATACTTAAATCATAATCTAGACAAAGTAGGAAAGCTAATTAAGGCTAAACAATTAATTAATAAATATTACCTGTTTTATTAATAGGGACCACCCATCTTCATCAGATAACTTCTCAACCCGATGTACTTTTGCCGCCCTCATTCCGTCCGCAACTCTTTCATCTCGTGTGGTGACAAGTAACCTACTCCCGTGAGCTCCGCCACTCATGGGAGCTCGCAACAGACTGTTCCACACTGCTCGACTCTCTTCCCAAACATCATCGAGAACAAGAAGGAACTTTTTGCCCTGGACGAGCCTCTTGAGTATAGGCGCCAGCTCCGATCTTTCTTGTGCGGCACCGTGCTCACCTCCTGCCTCCCGAATCATACATTTCAATATTTCTACTCCTTTCACCTCCTTTGAGACACAAACCCAAATTTTTAACTGAAATTCTTGTTCAATCCTTCTATCATTGAAGATCTTACTTGCTAGAGTGGTCTTTCCAATTCCACCCATCCCCACAATTGCTAGAACCAGAATGTTTTCTCTCGCACTCTTCTCTTCTTCGGTTAACCAGTTCACTAGCAGCTCAGTATCTTCTTCAATCTTTTCACCCACAATATCATCTAGCACAACTAAGGAATCAGTCTTGCGGGTGATGATCGAATCCACTCGGGGAACTGGATCGGAAGGCCCAGAAGAGATTTGGGATTCGATCAAACCCAAATCAGTCTTTCTCTTGGCAATCTCCTCTAACCTCGAATTGATATCCTTTATTTTGGAACCAATCTTATGAGCAAAGAATGGGTTCCGAAAGCAAGACAGCAAATGGCAGCCACAACGAGCATTTGACGAGGAATGGGAACTGGAGCCAGCAAGGCGGTCCTTTGCCTTGAGTTGACATAGGTCGATGATGTCATCGGCATCATACATGACATCCTTGAGCTGCATGAGCCACCGCTCGATAGCACTGCTCTTGCTTTTCTTCCTCTCAGCATCGGCAAGGACGCATTGGATGTCACGAACAGTCTCGCCAAGCTTCTCGATCTGGCCAGGGATGCCCAGCAGCCCCCCAACCTCAGCCTGCACCATTTGCATGAGAAGTCCACTGAACTTTGACAGGAAGGCATTGAGTATCATCGCCATCTTTGTTTTGAATGAGAGCTTCCGGTGTAGTGCTCAGGAGGAAGAGAGATTGGAATGGAGATAGTTGGAGAATGTTGTTCTAGAACATAATTTAATTCTTTCCTTATATTTTTGCTAGGATCAAAGATTACTTATTCCTTTCTTTCTGTTGTAGCTTTTGCTTTTGATTTCCTTTTCTCTTTTCTAAATTTGAAGCTTGCCTAATTGGTCGTAACTGGTTTTGAGATGTGGAGCAAAATGGATGCATTGCTTTTGCTTTGTGCAATGTGGACACCCGTATGTTTCATTCTTTGTTTCCTTCTTGATGATATAAGAATATTCATTGCTTGAGGGACTAGCTAGCCATTTGTTACCATCTCAAACATAATGTTATGATAATATTTGATCATTAATTCCATAAGATTTCCAGAGTTATTATTTTGATTATTAATTATGATATAATTTATACAAATAATGTTCTTTAGTTCAAAGAGTATATTTTGCTAGGATCAAAGAGCAATTATTCCTTTCTTTCTGTTGCACCGTTTTCTTTTTATTTTGATTTCTCTTTTGCTTTTGCTTTGTGCTATGTGGACTCCCATATGTTTCATCCTTAATTTATTCCATTGCTTTCGCTTTGTGCTATGTGGAGACCCATACGCTTTCATCTTTAATTTAATTCCATTGCTTTTGCTTTGACTGATGACATGAAATTAAATCCATAGTTTATTTGGCCGGGTCATATATTCCGTACAGCAAAGTTATATATTTGATCAATAATTCTCTAAGATTTCCGGAGCTATTAATATTATTATTATGAAATTATATATTATATGAGCTGGATCAGGTTGATATAATTTAACAAATAGTGTTCGTTAGTTCAAAGAGAAAGAATACATTTTGCTAGAAAAGAGTAATTATTCCTTCGTTATCATGTATACCTTATTTTTTTTTTGGTGATCTCTTTTGTAAATTTCAAACTTAATTATTCGAAAGCTATGGGGATTGTTAAAGAATTAATGATGGTTTTAAATTGTTGGGATTTTAGTAGGCTGGAAGATATATAGGGGTTGGAGAGCACTAGGACCTTGACCAGCTCTAATCAATGGCATGACCAAATTTTTGAGCCTTCAGAAAACAGAGAAGCTAGTTTTTCAACAGACCAGCTCTGATTTTAAGTTTTATTAACTGTAAAGTTTAGTTGGGTTATGCTAAATGTATCCAGAGTTTGTATCTCCAAGTTGTATGTAATGTTAAGAATCTCAACAGCTCTATATTCACTTTCTCCATCTTCCATATTTGTTAGCAACAAAAGCATACAGAAAGAAATTAAGCATTACAACCAACTTTCATCAAATGTGCCTTTTATCAAATCCTAATCTCATCATGACTTCACTAAATTAAAATCCTAATTTAACAACATTTTAAATAGTTTGAATCCCAATTTATTTTGTACTTTTTATAATTTAACCTCAAAAACGTCTGATAATAACTAATTCCCGTTTTTACGCATAGAATATTTGCATATGAATGGGCGGAGGTAGACTTTCAATCTATGGGGGTAAAATACGCAACATGATCAATCATATAAAATTTTTACTAAAATATAGAGAGGTTAATTTTACAGTATCCATAACATTTTACTTTAAACTATATAATAAAATAATGTCTAAGCACCCTACTTTTAAAATATATAGGAGTCAGTTGATCCCATTCACAAAAGGTAGACCGCCTGTGCATCTGATATACTAGACATGTAGAAAAATTATTGACCTGCTATATGTTTCACAACAAAGTTCAAATCACAGAGTGTTTCTAACAAAATAGTCAAGTACAGTACTTCCAACAAAAGAAAAATCTACGTTTGAAATTTTGAACTTCAAAACTAATTGGCCCTTTTTCTTATTTTTTACTCCAATGATTTTTATTTGTGCTCAAATGTTTTCTTATAACCATGCGGCAAGATGCATAGACTCCAATCCGGTATTTCACGAGCGAATTAAACACATTGAAGTGGATTGTTACTTTTTTCGAGAAAAAATGTAATCCAAGAAATCTCCAAATGTGAGAAGAGAAATATAATCTCCTTGTGTTACAAAAGAATTGGATCCAAGACCATTCGAAGAAAATATAAGCAAGTTAAGATTTATTGATATCTGCACGTCTAACGTGAGAGTAGTGTTGAGAAATATAATTAGTTAAAGATAATTAGCCTCAAAGCCATATGGTAATTTTATCATTGGCTAAATCAGAAAATAAAGGGAGCTACCTTCTATAGTAAAAATTAGCTTCCACCTTTATTCCCGTAATTAGAAAGTTATCGTTATATCTTTCTTATATATAATGTCATGTAAAATGTATCAAATAGACAAGCAATATATAAATTACAAATCATCATTGCAATACCTCTCTGTCTCATATTTTCTGTAAAAAACCAACAGCGTCGAAATAGGGAATTGGATTAGAGGAATGGAGATGTCCAGTTCCCTTTTGTTTGGTTGGAGGTGGAGAACCCGGAGATGCAGACGCACCCTCCGAAGAGCTTAATTTGGAAAAAAGATATGATCCAATTTTAGATCTTTTAGGGTCTTAATTGTTATTTTCTCAAGGTATATTTTACTTGCACACCCAAAGACTTATCCCCACGCCACATCTTTTATCAAGATGACTTAAAAATGCCGTGGTCTCTAATTGTAGCCCACTTAATCTTTCATTTCAAAGTCCCAATTAGAGAGGAGAATTTCTCTGAATTTCCAAAAACAAAAGCACTTTTCATTCTCCGCTCTGTCAATCAGTACTAATTTACAGTTATTTTAGAATATTAATTTTCATTGTTCACTTGTGCCACTATCTAATAAATTATCAGCCATATTCCCGGAAAAAAACATGTGAATAGCGGCCTAGGATATTTGATAACCCATAAAAAGATGCTGTTGCACACCATGTGTTCGACAAAATTCCCCACTCTGTTTCTAGACACAGCAAATTCTCCCCCAGTTGCTGAACTTGAAGTAATTAACATGATTTGGCAAGAATCAAATACCTCCCGATCACTCGCCCACTTCAATTCTCTCACTTCCACAAAAAATTCAATCATACTCCTCTCACGTACCAAGCCATGATCAAGAGATTATGTCCATCGTTTGGAGTAGATATGGTCCAGTACCTGTTACAGCAAATGAGGCTGGAAAAGGTAGCATGTAGAGAAGAGATTATGATTACACTCATAGAAGCTTATTATCAAACAGGTTCTGTGATGCAAGCCCTTAACACTTTATACCGTGCAAATGTGCTTGGGTGGAACCGTACTATTAGGGTATATAATACCTTTTTGATGCATTGCTTAAAGAGAACAGATTTAGCATGATAAGTGCACTGTATTTGCAACATGAACAGAGATGGGATTGAACCAAATGTTTACACGTATAACATTTTGATCAAGGCCTTGTGTAAAAGTAACCGTGTTGAGGCAGCACAAAAGCTTCTGGAAGAAATGCCAAAAAAAGGTGGTTTGCCAGATGAGTTAAGTTTTACTACGATAATTTTTTCTCTGTGTATTTAGTCGCATAAGTGAAGCCAAGGATATTTTGGTAAACCTACCGCCTCAAGTTTATGTTATTACTGCACAGAAGGTGTTTGAACAAATGCTTGCTTGTGGACTTGTGCCCAACTTGCATACTTACAGCAGTCTTATTCATAGTGCTTTGAGGATGTTTGATGAAATGGTTGCTGAAGGTGTTGTTCTAGGTGTGGGCTCACCTACAATATTCTCATTCATAGTCTGTGTGAAATTAGTGTCAATGTATATTTACTTGTGAAAGCCATTTACATTTATATTTGGCTCCAGAGAACAGCGGGTTGAGACATGATTAATTTACTGAGGGTCCTGATAACAGTATGTTACTTATTTCTTATCCTTCTTATGCTTCTTGGGATGGTTTGTGTTGAATAGGATCTCCTTCAAAGATGACTGCTCTTATGGACATCAAGTAATTTGTTTTTGAATTTCACCATTGTTTTTAGTATTTTTGTAGCTGTATCCGCTCAATTATTTTTATTATTTCGCTTCGTATCTGTTACATTTACACTCATATATTTAGGTTGATGTCATGGAATTTTAATCTTCTCCATTGTGCAGCGATGTAATAGGTGTGATAAGAATTTGATAACCCATAAAAAGAGGTTTATACCAGCTTATGCACACCATGTGTTCGACAAAATTCCCCACTCTGTTTCTGAAGACAGCAAAGCACACAATTCTCTCACTTCCGCCAAAATACCTCCCGATCACTTGCCTACATCAATTCTCAGGTACCAAAACATGATCAAGAGATTATGTCGATCTTTTGAACTAGATATGGTCCAGTACCTGTTACAACAAATGAGGCTAGAACAGGTACCATGTAGAGAAGATATTATGATTACACTCATAGAAGCATATTCTCAAACAGGATCTGTGATGCAAGCCCTTAAGACCTTTTACCATGCAAATAAGCTCGGGTGTAACCGTACTGTTAGGTTATATAATCACCTTTTGTGATGCATTGTTTAAAGAGAACAGATTTAGCATGATAAGTACACTGTATTTGTGACATGAACAGAGATGGGATCTAACCAAATGTTTACATGTATAACATCTTGATCAAGGCCTTGTGTAAAACCGTGTTGAGGCAGTACAGAAATTCTGGAAGAAATGCCCAAGAAAATGTGCTTTGCCAGATGAGGTAAGTTTTACTATGGTAATATCTTCTCTTTGTGGATATGATTGCATAAGTGAAGCGAAGGATATTTTGGTAATGTTACAGCCTCAGGTTCCTGTTACAATGCCTTAATACACGGTTTATGTTGGAGCTTTAGAATGAAGGAGGCCTATGGAATGCTCGATGAACTGTCTGAGAGGGGTTTACAGCCAACACAACCATGATAGAGAAGTACATTGTCTATAATGTATTGATTCAAGGCCCATGCTCTAATGGTATTCTAGAGAAGGCCATGTTAGTTTTGACTGCCCTATATCCCAATCATAAACAACTATGTTCTAAAAAAAAGAACCAAAACGGTGCTATTTAAAAAAGAAGAATGATTTTGTCCGGACAAATCATCATCCAGTCTCGGACAACTATGTGTGTTCTTTTTTTTATTACCATACTAAGCTTTAACCACATAAACAAACAGAAAAAAACAAGTAATTGGAAAATACAACCCAAACGAAATGACCACAAAAACAACAGGCATAACCAATACATTGTTTTGGGATGTCTAGGCTGTTGCACACCATGTGCACGATGCAATTTCAGAGACATTCTTTTGGGATGTCGACACCGCACTTCACAAACAACATAATTGTATTCCTCAGGGTGTCATCGGTGCCGGGTATTGCCAGGGTCGGCCACCAAAATGATGTTCCGCTGTCACCTACGGAGACCTTTGTCTCCCCTGCAGTCGTCATCATCAAAGTATACGTATCTTAATGTGCATTAAGATCTATGTGCACATAAATTAAAGCAAATGTGCACTGTTTTTAAAGTAGATCGCACACATCTTAAGGCAGATCGGACAATAATTGAGCCCGTTGAACCAAAGTATACATAGGTCCGATTGACATCGGACTTGCTCTGAATTCCTTAATAAACTCTATATATATATATTAATCAGCGGGGTCTCAATTAATGTGATTTCAATGCTGATTCTGATCTGATCCGCGTGGATCAACTTAATTAATTATAATATGGAATTATTTCATTTATTTGGATACGGATATAATTGTTAACAATTACTGAATCATGTGCATGCATGATCGATGCTTGGGATCATTTATTGATACCGGATGGACAGCATCTTTGTTTTTTAATCTTATAATTATTAACAATGGATGCATGGCTTTTTTTTTTTTTATCTTATTAATTACTTTATCACATATATTTACAATTTTCAAGACAATTACGGTGATGATATAGAAGTTACATTAATTGGGGTTATCATTGTTAAAACTTAAATTTGAACAACTCAAAATTATCTATTTATAATGCTTGAAAATATGAGGACTAATGTGAAAATTCTTATTTTCATTGTCAGTTTTGTTTTTTTTTTTTTTTTTTCTTTTGGCGCTAATACATCGATTGAAATAAAAGTGTTGTAATCTATTAACATTCCTGCAAAACAAAGTTATAGAATGAAAGGAAAACAAATAAGTTATTTAAACAACTAAACATAAAAAGTGTTGTAATCTATTAACATTTTGGAAGAAAAAATGTTGACAATTGTCAATGGAAATATAATCTGAAATTTATTAAGATATCCGGCTTACTTAGATTTATTGTTTCATTTTTACTTGAGTCAAGAAGAAAATTAATCAGAGAAAAATAATGTACCGAGCAATTTAAAATTGAAGGATTCATTTGACAGAGATATTTACATGTTTTACTTACACTTAAACTGGAGTTTCCTCCTATTAGTGGACATGATAGAGTTCGATAGAGCTTATTGATTGGTCATTAATCCAACAGTTTGATAAAATTAACAATTTATTTTTATCGATAGTTTGATCAAATAATTTTAAAATTACAGTAAATTCGAAAAATAATTTAAATTACAGGTATATTCTCTATCTATTAATTTGAACAGTCTGATTAGTAAAAGGTGCTTTTAAATTGGGAAGCTGATATGAGTATCCACACTCCAGTACCCGCATTGTACCCGCACCTTAATTGTCATATTTCTGACGATCTGTGAGGAATTTTGCGAATCTGAAACCACGAACATCTTCTACATAATTTTCTCTTTCAAATGAGATCCATGATGACGTACATTCGGGCTCGTTGTCACGCAAGTATTTATATCTATACTTGCAAGTATTTTTTACATATGACACTGGATTAAATCTAAAAGTATTAATATCAAGTATTGTAAGTATTTATACTATAAGGTCAATTATTTTTGTTAGAGGAAGGTTGACGCGGAGACTATTAGGGAATGTTAATGGGGGGATACGGGGTCCCTACTACTTCATTAGAGGAATGTTGACGCGGGAACGATTAGGGAACTGGAAAAGGAGATGATCATATCAAGTTACGCATGCAACTATTTATATCTTATTTGTAAGTATTAATATTTTATGTTCTAAGTATTTATACCTACAAAGGTTGATGTGGAGACGAGCGTGGAGACTGAGAAAGGGGTACCATATAATTAGTGAGGACCATAGTACAACCTTCCTCTAATTAGTGAGGACCGTAGTACAACCTTCCTCTATTGTTGCTGCGGGTACAATATAGGTACTGGAGTGAGGGGATTGAAATAATTATTCTTTAAATTGAACAATGAAATTGGAGGGCTGCACAACAAAATTTGCTTCATCCTCAAATTATAGGTTTGTTTGGGCTGCTGGTTACATAGTGCAGCGGCCTGCTAAGCTAAGCTGGGTTTTGGTTGGGCTTAAACAGGCTGTGGGGCCCAAAATCAGTTGCTTGCACAAATAAGTAAATGAAGTATCACCACCTCTGGCTCTTCTGATCAGTGCTTGCTCTTGCTCTGGGATCTCCGCTCAAAAACCCTAAACCTAGTACCTTCTTTTGGCGTGTGTTACTTGGCTCCAGCCGCCTCTCAATCTTCGGTCCCATGAGAAACATTTTAGCAAACACCTTAACTGCAAAATGTGTTGTCGGCTGAGATTTGCTGAGATTTGCAGTTAAGGTGTTTGCTAAAATGCCTATCATGGGATGCACTCCTAATTTGATCAAATGTAGGCCCGGCTTTAGATCAATAGGCCTCTCATGGGATGCACTCTGAGGATATGGACTCATTGTAAATTTGGTGACAGATCTGGAATACTGATCTGCTACATCTCTCGCTTGCAGTTAAGGTGTTTGCTAAAATGCTTCTCATAAATGCACTCCTAATTTGATCCATGGCTTTTGCAAAGAGGGTGACATTGGTATGGCTGTAGAGATGTTTAAGGAAATGATGATAACGTGATAACTTGTACAACTCTCATTGATGGCCTGTGCAAAAATGGAGATGTTATTACTGCACAGAAGGTGTTCGAACAAATGCCTGCAGTGCAGCCAGGGCGACACACCTGGTGCTTTCAGGATGTTTGATGAAATGGCTGTTAAAAGTGTTGTTTCAGGTGTGCTCACCTACAACATTCTCATTCATAGTCTGCGTGAAATTGGTGTCAACATATATTTACTTGTGAAAGCCATTTACATTTAATTTACTGAGGGTGCTGATAACAGTATGTTTCTTATTTCTTATCCTTTTTATGCTTTTTGTGATGTTTTGTGTTGTTCTGGATCTCCTTGAAAGATGACTGCTCTAATGGACATCAAGTAATTTGTTTTTGAATTTCACCATTATTTTTAGTATTTTTGTATCTGTAACCGCCCAATTAAATTGGGACACAGATATGGTTGTAGCATTGCTCGCTTCATATCTGTTTCATTTACACTCATATATTTAGGTTGATGTCTGGGAATTTTAATCTTCTCTATTGTGCATTTGTGCAGCGATGTAATAGGTGTGGTGAGAATTTGATAACCGATAAGAAGAGGCTGATACCAGCTTATGCACACCATGTGTTCGACACAATTGCCCTCTGTTTCTGAAGACAGCAAAGCATACAATTCTCTCACTTCTGCCAATGCCTACTTCAATTCTCCGGTACCAAGCCATGTCAAGATATTGGGTGCGTTTGGGTGCTAAGGAATAGCAAAGTTAGTTGGGTTAGTGACTATTTCAAATTCGGGTTAGCGACTATTCTACGTTTGGGTGAAAAAGTAGCTATTCTCAATATTTGGGTTAGCTTGGGTTAGTGACGACTATTCAAAATTTGAATTAGCATGCTATTCTCACTAACTTCCCTCTGTATCCAAACGTACCTATTATGTCGATCTTTTGAACTAGATATGGTCTAGTACCTGCTACAACAAATGAGACTAGAAAAGGTACCATTTTCGTCTAGAGAAAAAACAGCTTATTTCAACCCGTGCGAATGCATTATTCTACACACCTCACTATTTGCCACACACTGTCATTTTTCCGGTAAAAATATGATGCGCCAAGAATTATGTAAATTCATGGAAATGAAAAAATTCTCATTCACTATGTTATTTATTTATTTTTTTTTTCCAATTTCAGCTTGTCACACACCTCTCTTCTCGAACTTAACATAAATTAACAGAATTAAAATTAAAATAAAGAAAAGTAATTTGGCTCGCTTTGAATTTCCTCGCGAATTAACCTAATAATTATATCACACCACGAGTTAATTTAATTTTTCAAATACTAAATAAATATATATTTTTGTTTAAATTTCCAACATGTGCAGGTGAGACTTTAGCTAGATTCAAATTTATATATAACTCATTCACATAGAAAAAAACAATATAAAAATGAAGTAATGTTTCAAAAATGGGTCAACGAAGGTTTGCAGCCCCTAAAATACAAAGGATACATAACATGTTTTTTTTTTACCATACTAAGCTTTGACCACATAAAAAAACAGAAAAAGAATTAATGGGAAAATACAACTCAAACGAAATGACCAAAAAACAAATAGGCATAACCAAAGTAGATAAAAAAATCAAAGGTAAAAAACATCCTTTTACAGAAATCTCATTCCCAATGGTTTATTTTTACAACAACGCTGCTCTTTTGCAGATCTCGACATTGGCACCTTTAGTTGCTAAATCTACAAAGCAATAAAAGAAAATATGAATTAGCTTTTTAGTACTGAAACTTTCATGTATTGTGCACCAAATCCAAAATTAATCTTTTCTTTTCTTTCTTCGTCCTATATATATCTACTTTATTGTTTGATGAAATTTGATACCTGCATTAGACAGCTCAAGATAATCCCAATTTAAATGACAAACCTCAATGCAAAACATGCATGAAAATAATTATAATTAAATAAATGGTGCTAATAACATTGTTACATGTTGAGTAACGCTCAATGGCTAAATTTACTAATTACATGATAAATTCTAAACTAAAATCCTTGGATTTTCTGCGTTATTAAAGGAAACATGTGAAGAACATAAAAAATGTAGAATTTAAACACTATATCAATGTAATACATGGTGCCAACCAACAATATCGTGTGAGTTCGAAACTTTGTGCCATAATTGTTTCGCATGGATACGGATTGAAAAATTACCAATTAAAGTGGTTAGAAACAAAAAAAACTATATCCCAGTTTTCTTATTGAATGTTTATCGGTTGGTTAATTATAAAATCAGAATGCATGAGTACAAAACCTGTATCCTTGCTTGCGGAGATATTAATTATATGCATGTTATGAATGATCAGTTCATTGTGACATGGTCCTATTTGAGATAGCCAGCCTGAAATTGTTTTTGCTCTCGCGTTTATAGTGAAGGAACCTGTATTCAAAATCAGGAATCATGAGTAACAAAATAGGAGGTCAAAAACATAATTTTAATATGATCATGATAGCTAGTTGAAAAAAAAATATGATAATTAATATAAAACTAGTTATATCAAGTGGAGGAATTATAATATACCTGAACAAAAATTGTAATGGCAAGATCAAACTTCTACTCTTGTTGTCACATCATCTCTGAGCTTGTGAGTACATTGTTGGTGAAACTGAATGGTGTTTTTTGGTAAGTAGCACTGAAAGATTCACCCGATGAGTAGATAGTCACCTTGGGAATGTGGTTGAATTTGTTCCACTCAAAACCACTTTCTCTTTGGCTTACAATCTTCACCAGCAACTCCTCACTACACCTGATTCTTAGCTTTTGTGGCATTGTCGTCCTCAAATAATTTGGTAGGATTTCCATGTTAAAATCAACTAATACCATTGTTTGTAAAGCTTGAAGGTTCTCCACAACTTCTAGATTTGGGCATTCTTCAATTAGAATATGTGAGATGCGGGGCAAATTTGAAACCCTCTCCAAGTTTGGGCTTCTAACAACACGAATATCTTTGATTGATGTGAGGTTCTCTACAGTAATCAGCTTATTAGCACCGATAATCTCTAGATACTCCAAGGAAGTAGCATGATATGCGAAAGACCCTCCGGAAGAGATATCAACTGGGGACAATTTCTAATAAATAATTTTTTCAGCTTAGGCATGGCTACCTGTCCCTCATTCCACTGCCACTCTTTCCAATTGGCCATCCCTGTAAAGGCTAGTTTACTCAATTTGGGAAATGCAGACTTGTTGGCATGAGAACTTGCAGCTGTCGTATCTCTGTTTTGGATGTCTCCCCACAAGAACTCTTCTCCCACCCTCACGACCGAATATGCACCTTCTATTTGAAGATGATCCAAATTGGGGAGTTGGCCTAACACCGCAAGCTCCTCAAAGCATGCACAATTTTCGATTTTAAGATATCTCAAGCTTGGAAGGTTAGCCCTCAAATTTAACCAATTAGGAAGGTGGCTGCCAAAATAACCTACAATGTGAACAGTTTCTAGAGAAGGTGGAGGACAAAGCTCATTTAAAACATCCTCAATTGTCACCTTCTTTTCATTAGTTTGGGAAAGTTGTTCTTGTGAACTCAATGTGCTGTAAGCAAACATTAGGTCTTGTAAACGATCTTTGTTTTCAAGGTTTGCCCTTTTTGCTATGCTCTTGTCTGATACTATCTCTAAACTGTATAAAGTGAGTTTAATTAGCTTTGATAGAGTTTCTAAGCTGTCTAGGCTACTAAATCCTTCCAAATTATTTTTCTCTGGCCTGAATCCGATGAGTTGAACGAGGTTATCTAGTTTATTTAGGCCTGCTGGGATTCCCCTGACTCCTGAATTGTTTGTATTGAGCAATTTCAGTTCTTGAAGATTGGTGATACTACGAGGGACATCTGACAAACTTTTGCACCCAGCTAGATTCAAATATACTAGATATTTGAGATTTCCAATGGAATTCGGAAGATTTCTTATCTTTGAACCACTGACATCCAAGTATCTCAGATGCATGAGGTCACACAAAGAATCAGGTAGGCTTGAGAAATTGGACAAATTGAGGTCTAATAAGCGGAGGTTTGAAAAGGCCTTACACACATAATCAAATGAAATTTCAGGTTTATTGCGAAGCAATAATGTTCTCAACCCATTTTTCTTTTTAAATAATTCAGTATTCACCTTATTCTCTTCTATAGATAACCGTCGTATTTTCAGTGGACCATCAGGCCTGGTTAAAACGTGTCCCTCCATTAATACACAATTTTCATCTTTTCCTAATTGGCGGGCAAAGGACCACAACAGATCATGCATTTTGCAACTTCCTTGATTATAGAATTCGCCAGTATCTTCCAAAAGATTTCGTACCAATAACTCTGTGTAATACTCATTTCCCAATTCCCAGAAATCTACCTTGTCTTGCAGATATCCTTCTGCTAGCCACTGATAGATTAAATCTATTTTATTAAACCCAAAATCTTCCGGAAAGAGGGAACAAAAGATGAAGCACTGCTTCAAAGGTGATGAAAGATCCTCATAGCTCAAATGGAATGCATTGTGGATACTTGACACCCCAACAACTGACCACATATTGCTTTTTAGAACAGCTTGCCATTCGACTTTGGTTTTTGGCTTTGTGCAAAGCACACCACCTATACTTTTGATAGCAAGAGGCAAACCATCACATTTTTTAACTAGTTGCAATCCAATATCCCTAAATTCTTGAATCTCACTGATCTCCTCATCTTGAAATACCTGTCAATAAATGAATAAAAAGTTAGGAGCTTTGATGCTTTCATATTTACTCGAGATAAATGTCAAGTGTCTTAAAAAATTCAGACGTTTAAATATTGTAGTAGAATTAGAGATCCCAGGGCTGTGATAAAATACCAAGAGTGAGCCTATGGTGCTATGCATAGCACGGATGGGGTCCGTGTTACGGCCAAAAATTTAACTTTTTAAAATCCTAATGGTCGATCCAACCGTTCAATGTGATAACCATATGAATATGTACTTGCAAACTAAATTTTATATTTTTTTGAATTTTTTTACTATTTCTTTAGATAGGTAGAAAAATCAGTATTTTCTGAAAATTCTGGACCATCAAAATTCTACCTATCTAAAAAAATAGTAAAAAAATTCGAAAAAATATAAAATTTAGTTTGCAAGTACATATTCATATGGTTATCACATTGAACGGTTGGATCGACTATTAGGATTTTAAAAAGTCAAATTTTTGGCCGTAGCACGGACCCCATCCGTGCTATGCATAGCACCATAGCCTCACTCAAATACCAATATCGATAGAGGAAAAAACAAATAGCATCTTGAGATAGAACAAAAACTATTATTCAAAGAAAAGAGAAAAAAAAAATCAGGATAGAAGACATTGCAACCAACTTGTTAGATGATTTTGTTTTTGTGTTCAAATTAGAAAGCAGTGCAACCAACTATAGAGCATTTTTGGTTTAATGTGAAATTGATGGTTACTGACTAATTTATTATAGAAAGAAAACCAAAAAGTGAATTTAGCACCTAAAAACATAGAAGGTATCTTAGCCTTGTAAACAGCTTATGATAAAAACATCCGAGATTAATTCCAGCTCTCACAGTTTATTTAACACAAAAGATGCCTGAGTTTATGTGATCCATTTGCTGGCCGAATTTGGTATGGTTTTTGAAACCAGATTTTTGCCTCCAATACATTGATTTGAGAGAGATGCTTATGCAGGAGACGATTATCTTACCGCTCTCCTTGCGTACTTAGATTAAGCTCTCTCCTTAGCTATGCTATAATTGAGTGGTCCTGATGTATCTAAAGAAATGCTACATCTGACTGCATTTTTTAATTTCTTATATTCTCTTTTGTAATGCACAAATATCATAATTTACCTATCTATATTGAAACCCAAGCTTTTGTTGAAGTAAATGCACAAATATCAGAAGCTTTTTGCCCAAACAAGGAAAAGAAAGAACTATAATTATTAAGATACAAAAAGTAGTACTCATTTAATTTTCTTCAAAACCAGAGATATAATAATTAGTTCAATTATTTTTTCTCTGAAAATGGACATACAAAAGGTATATGAATTAATGCTTACAAATTTTGAATTTGAAAAGCTTCGAGGACTATTGGAGTAAACTTGCCAAACGAAGAGGGGGCATCACATGTAAAATGAAGTTCTAAAATATATTTATCCTAGATTTTTCAAACATATTTGTATATCCATAGCATTACTCATGATGATAAAATATAAACTTAAATATGTATTTTGTACTTCTCAAAAAAATCAAAATACACAATCTAATTATCACAGGCTGTCTGAATTAATTAGGCCAGCAGGGAACACTCAATTAATCAGTTGTTCCGAATAGGGAAACAAAAATAATGTTGGTTTTTTTTGGATTGTGTACGTAGATGGATCCGAATCCAAAGTTTGAATTGCAACTGAGATTGCCTGTGGCCATTGGAAAATATATTTATGAAGTTGTGCCTATCAGAAACAAAAATACTTTGGATTCGGGAAAAAAAATCAGTTACAAAGTTTGAATACGGAATTTAAATTTCGGATCCACTACGCCATTAAAAATCCTGTTATTATTTCTAGCTTTTCCCTATATTATTTAATAGTAATTCTTAAAATAAAAAATTCATTGTATATATTGTGCATGGCACTACCAATGTAACATGAGAATGTTTTATTTATATAAATTATTATTAAATAATAAAGGGAAACAGAAGAGTGTTGGCCTTTTTCGGTGGCATAGAAGGATCAGAAAAAAAATTCGCATCCAAATTATGGAACAGGAATTTTTTCCGGAACCAATGTATTTTCTTTTTCGGATCTGAATATAAATGCATCAGCCACTCTTTAAGAAAATATAAAATCACTTTGGGTAAATAAATAAATCGGAGTGAGCCTATGGTGCTATGCATAGCACGGATGGCTAGTGTGCTACGGCTCAATATGGTACTTTTTAAAATCCTAACGGTCGATCCAATCGTTCAATGTGACAACCATATGAATATGTACTTGCAAACTAAATTTTATATTTTTCGAATTTTTTTGCTATTTGTTTAGATAGGTAGAATTTTGATGGTCCAGAATTTTCAGAAAACACTGATTTTTCTACCTATCTAAAAAAATAGTAAAAAAATTCGAAAAAATATAAAATTTAGTTTGCAAGTACATATTCATATGGTTATCACATTGAACGGTTGGATCGACCGTTAGAATTTTAGAAAGTATCATATTGAGCCATAGTACACTAGCCATCCGTGCTATACATAGCACCATAGGCTCACTCAATAAATCGTTTCAAAGTTTGGATTAAACTGCAACACATGTAACCAAAGTGTTTACCCTTCATTATTTAATAATAATTTCTATTAATAAAAAATTCTTATGAAACAGAACATGTAATCATTATTCATCAGCACGGAGCTAGAGTACAACTTTGGAAGTAACATTCACAACCAATTATTGAACAAAATTTGTACAAGATTGTTTTAAGGAGCAATTTGTATTTGAAATTTCATATCAAATATGATAATTTTCTTTTCCGACGCAGTGTTCGTTCCTTGAAAGCAGTAGTTAATATCGAAGAGTGGAATTAGTGCTCACCAAAAGCAGTAGACAAAAAACTTAAATAAATGTTTACAAAAGCAAAGATACGAAATATTTTGAAGAATATATTAATTGTTAAAAATTGCCAAATGGCGAGATATATTAATTTGAAATTCCATTATAAAGGCAAATAATCATAGGCACTATATCTATTATTGCTTAATTATAAAAAATTCCCCATTGTTTAGATAGGATTAAATAAGCTTGTATTTGTTATACGACTCTCAAATTGTTTGTTTAATTAAAAAACCAATACTTAAATCATAATCTAGACAAAGTAGGAAGGCTAATTAAGGCTAAACAGTTAATAAATATTACCTGTTTTATTAATAGGGACCATCCATCTTCATCAGATAACTTCTCTACCCGATGTACTTTTGCCGCCCTCATTCCGTCTGCAACTCTTTCATCTCGTGTGGTGACGAGTAACCTACTCCCGTGAGCTCCGCCACTCATGGGAGCTCGCAACAGACTGTTCCACACTGCTCGACTCTCTTCCCAAACATCATCGAGAACAAGAAGGAACTTTTTGCCCTGGACGAGCCTCTTGAGTATAGGCGCCAGCTCCGATCTTTCTTGTGCGGCACCATGCTCACCTCCTGCCTCCCGAATCATACACTTCAATATTTCTACTCCTTTCACCTCCTTTGAGACACAAACCCAAATTTTTAACTGAAATTCTTGTTCAATCCTTCTATCATTGAAGATCTTACTTGCTAGAGTGGTCTTTCCAATTCCACCCATCCCCACAATTGCTAGAACCAGAATGTTTTCTCTCGCACTCTTCTCTTCTTCGGTCAACCAGTTCACTAGCAGCTCAGTATCTTCTGCAATCTTTTCACCCACAATATCATCTAGCACAGCTAAGGGATCAGTCTTGCGGGTGATGATCGAATCCACTCGGGGAACTGGATCGGAAGGCCCCGAAGAGATTTGGGATTCGATCAAACCCAAATCAGTCTTTCTCTTGGCAATCCCCTCTAACCTCGAATTGATATCCTTGATTCTGGAACCAATCTTATGAGCAAAGGATGGGTTCCGAAAGCAAGACAGCAAAGGGCAGCCACAACGATTATTTGACGAGGAATGGGAATTGGAGCCAGCAAGGCGGTCCTTTGCCTTGATCTGACATAGGTCGATGATGTCATCGGCATCATACATGACATCCTTGAGCTGCTTGAGCCACCGCTCGATAGCACTGCTCTTGCTTTTCTTCCTCTCAGCATCGGCAAGGACGCATTGGATGTCACGAACTGTCTCGCTGAGCTTCTCAATCTGGCCAGGGATGCCCAGCAGCACGCCCATCTCAGCCTGCACCATTTGCAGAAGAAGTTCGCCGAACTTTGACAGGAAGGCATCGAGTATCATCGCCATCTTTGTTTTGAATGAGAGCTGCAGGTAGTGCTCAGGAGGAAGAGAGATTGGAATGAGGATAGTTGGAGAATGTGGTTCTAGAACACAATTAAATTCTTTCCTTATATTTTTGCTAGGATCAAAGATTACTTATTCCTTTCTTTCTGTTATACCTTTTTCTTTTGATTTCCTTTTCTCTTTTGTAAATTTGAAGCTTGCTTAATTGGTCGTAACTGGTGAGAAGTGGAGCATAATGGCAAGGCAGGCTTGTGAGAAGTGGTAATGTGGACACGCATATGTTTCATTCTTTGTTTCCTTTTTGATGATATGAAAATTCATTGCTTGAGGGACTAGTCATTTGTTACTATCTACAAACATTTTCTTGGCTGGGTTTTTTAGTACAGTAATGTCATGATAATATTTGATCATTAATTCCGTAAGATTTCCAGAGCTATTATTATTTTTTATTATTATGAAATTATATATTAAAGTAGCTCAGGTCGTTATAATTTATACAAATAATTAATGTTCGTTACTTCAAAAGAGTATTTCGCTACGATCAAAGAACAATAATTATTCCTTCCTTTCTGATGTACCGTTTTTGTTTCATTTTGATTTCTCTTTTATAAATTTGAAGCTTTATTATTCGAAAGTGGTGGAGCATAATGGCTTTGTAAATTTCTCTTTTGCTTTGTGCTATGTGGACACCCATTTGTTTCATCCTTTATTCCATTGCTTTTGCTTTGTGCTATGTGGACACCCATTTGTTTCATCCTTTATTCCATTGCTTTTGCTTTGTGCTATGTGGGCACCATACGTTTCATCTTTAGTTCCATTGCTTTAATTTGCTTTGAATGATGACATGAAAATCCATTGCTTGAGCGACCAGCCACTTGTACTACTTGTTACAAAGTTATATATATATATATATATATATAGAGTAAGGCTACGGTGCTTTGCAAAGTAAACCACCCCGTTTACTTCGGGTCATTTTTTGGATTTTGAAAATCCAAACAACCGATCCGAACCGTTCAACATGTTCTAAATATTGAAATGTGCTTGGAGACCAAATTTTACATTTTTTTGAATTTTTTTACTATTTATTAAGCCACTTTGAAAGTCGCTGATCCGACGGTAAACAGTAAAAAACAGTAAAATTTTCTGGACCACCGGATCAGAAACTTTCAAAGTGGCTTAATAAATAGTAAAAAAATTCCAAAAAATGTAAAATTTGGTCTCCAAGCACATTTCAATATTTAGAACATGTTGAACGGTTCGGATCGGTTGTTTGGATTTTCAAAATCCAAAAAATGGCCCAAAGTAAACGGGGTGGTTTACTTTGCAAAGCACCGTAGCCTTACTCTATATATATATATATATGAGGAGGGATCAAGTTACAACAAAGTTACAACAATTATTTTTTTCATTTTCAAAGTCCAAATCATCGATCCAAACCGTTCAACATGATTATCTAAATAAAATGTGCTTGCAGATCAAATTTTATATTTTTTTGAATTTGTTTACTATTTATTAAAATGGGTACAAAATTCAATGGTCTGAATATAACTATTTTTTGTAAAATACTTAATAAATAGTAAAAAAATTCAAAAAAATGTAAAATTTGATTTGCAAGCACATTTTATGGTGGAGATCATGTTGAACGGTTTGGATCGACGATTTGGACTTTGAAAATGAAAAAAATGAATGTACTTTGTTGTAACTCAAATTTGTTGTAAGTGGATCCCTCCTCCCTCTCTCTCTATATATATATATATATAGAGTTGGGCTACGGTACTTCGCGAAGTAAAACGAGTGTTTTACTTCACGTCTATATCTTCAATTTGAAACTTCAAAACGTCGATCCGAACTGTTCAAGTTGATCTCCATATTAAATTGTGCTTGGAGATCAAATTTTACATTTTTTAAAAATTATTTACTATTTTTTTAGAATTTTTGAAAATCGCTGTTTTTCAAAAAATCCTGGACCATAAAAACAACAATTTTCAAAAATTTTAAAGAAATAGTAAAAAATTTCAAAAAATGTAAAATTTGGTCTCCAAGCACAATTTAATATGGAGATCAATTTGAACGGTTCGGATCAACATTTTGAACTTTGAAATCGCAAAATATGAGTGTAAAGTAAAACACTTGCTTTACTTCTCGAAGCACCGTAGCCCAACTCTCTCTCTCTCTCTCTCTCTCTATATATATATATATATATATATATATATGATCATTAATTCCCTAAGATTTCCAGAGATATTAATTTTATTATATATTATGAAATTATATATTATATGACCTGGATCAGGTTGATATAATTTAACAAATAATGTTCGTTAGTTCAAAGAGAAAGAATATATTTTGCTAGGAAAAGAGTAATTATCCCTTCGTTATTTTGTATACCTTTTTTTTTAATTTTCTGGTCTCTCTTGTAAATTTCAAACTTAATTATTCGAAAGCGATGGGGATTGTTGAAGAATATGGTTTTGAATTATTGGGATTTTAGTAGGCTTTACTGTAATAATTTAATGGCATGCATGACCTAATTATTGAGCCTTAAGAAAACAGAAAAGCTATAGTTTTCAACAGAGCCCTGCACTATAGACACTTTGCTGAAATAAATGCTTATTCCTGAGCCAGGAATTGAAGAAAAAAATTCAGAATGGGTTAGTTATCATACAATTTAATTATTTATAACTAAATTTTTCTTCACTATTTTTTTCCAGAATGTAGTTCTGGAATAAAATATCTTTCATTATATATTTTGATCCCTTCCTACTTTTTAGTTTGCATACTCTGACCAGGTTAAACTAAAGATTAAAAGAAGGATATATTTTTAATTCATCTTTATCGAAATCTAAATTAAAATTTTAATAGATATAGAGCAGATTACCGTAGGAAGTTATTCAAAGAATGACTAAAAAGTCAGTAACATCACAATTTGAATATTAGATAAATTGTTTGTAACATCTCAATTTAAGAATATATAAAAAATTTAGTTGACTTGAAGTGAAGTGTGTTTAAAAATAGCAATATAGAGTTTCAAGTATATTTATAAATCTACTTATTTATAATATTGAAAATACTGAAGGTTTAAATTGTAAAATAGACAAATTTAAATTAATGAAAACATGAGGTGGCATTATTTTGCCACGCGGCCGCCATGTAAACAAATGTACCCCACCCCTCCCGTAAATAAAATTTCCTCTTTCTCTCTCCATGTTGATTCAGTAGAGAAAACTAAAAGAAAACCGAGAAACAGAGAAAAAAAGAAAGAAAGAGGGGACCAATCCAGAAAATTCCCATCCCTTCTCTCCCAGCGACTTCTGGATTTTTCACTCCGCTCATCTCTCTGTGTAGCACACGCAGCGAACCCCGCCAAAACCCTGTCGTCGATTTCCCCCTACCCGCTCCACCTCATCTTCGCCTACCAAATCGCCTCCATCGTCGCACCTCTCTCGCACTAAGTCCAGTCCACCCATGTAATTATCGGAAATCGAATAAAGAAACCCAAAATTAAAGGACAATAGAGAGAAAATAGAGAAGAGAAAAGAGGCGAGAAAGAAGTGGCATCGGTATCTCGATGTGGCCGGGAAATGAGGAAGACCGAGAAGAAGGATAGTTGTTGGGTTGATTGATTGATTGATGGCGTTCTTGGGGCAGCCCCGAGCAACTCGATAGGCTTGATTCGGAACAGAGAGCGACTTCTAGCCCGATCGTGCCCAACGTTAACAGGTGCGGGTTTCGAGTTATTCCTAGCTCCTTCTAACTTGTTTAATTGTTGTTGTAAGCTCGTGGGTTTCTTTGCTTGCTTTTGATCGCATGTTGATTTCTTGATGATTGTGATTTAATTGAGCGATTATTGTACCATCACTGGTACGGGTCTGGTGTATTGCTGCACACCAGCTGTTCGGTGAAATGCCTAAGAATTACTGGTACGGGTCTGGTGTGTTGCTGCACATCAGATGTTCGGTGAAATGCCTAAGAGAAGTAAATTGTTGGTAATCTTAAGGTTAATATATGGTAGTGGTTTGGAGTTACATGGTGTACAACTATTTTATATAATTTAATTATGGAACAGACCACAACTTCTATATTCTCAAATTGATACATGCATGACACAAAAGATAACAGGAGCCTTGATATCAATATAAAATATCCACTTCACATGAACTGAACCATAAAATTTATATAATAAATTGAGACGGTATTGAGTGAACTATGTAATAATTAGACCCATTGAATTGTGAATCAAAACGAGGAACATGATGACATACATTAGACAAGTAAACTTTGTAAGTGTAAATATGCCTTAGTGAAATGTCTTATTACATATTGAAATTTACATGTCCTGATTGCACGAGATTATTTGTTTGATTAGTGTAGCTTGGCTGTTGCTCGGTTGCCAATTGCTTGTAGTTAAAGTCTTGAAGTTGGTATTCTTATTGCATAAACGAGTTGCATGATATACGCTTGCATCATGAACTGAACCATATTTCTGTTTGCATGAAATTAACTTGTATGCATGATACAAGGCATTAGTTGTACTAGAGACTGTGAAATACATGACATAAGATATGAGCTGATTAACCTTTGCATAATATAATTGCATACATGAAACAAAGCACAATATGAACCATGAACTTGTATAGTAGCATAGTCTTGAAGTGAACCATGGGTATACTTGAGCATAACATATAAACATGTGTGCATTTGAATGGATATTATAGTTGCATATTTGATTGGTCATGTAGGCGCTGTCTTTTCGTGGTAGCGCATGACCGTGGTCATATTTGTACTTGATTGAAACTTGGAAAACTGACCGATCATGTAGGCGCTGTCTTTTCGTGGTAGCGCATGACCGGGTTCGTGTATTGATTGAATATTAAACTTGGAAACTTGACCGGTCATGTAAGCGCTGTCTTTTCGTGGTAGCGCATGACCGGGGTCATGTAGACGCTGTATTCGTGGTAAGCTCGTAATTTCTGTTATGTAGGCGCCGTTAATTCGTGGAAGCGCATAACAGAAATTTCGTAGGCGCCATATTCGTGGTAGCGCGTGATCCAGTTATGTAGGCGCCGTTGATTCGTGGAAGCACATAATTGAAGGCACGTAGGCGCCGTATTCGTGGTAAGCGCACAATTTCAGGTTATGCGCATAACAGAAATTGTGTAGGCGCCGTATTCGTGGTAGCGCATGACCCGTAGTTAGATAAGTGTCGAATCTGGATTGCAAGATAGAAATGCTAAAATAATTGTTTACAAGAACATTTGTGCATTCAATAAGATTCATGAGCATTTGAGTATTTGATATGATATGTTAGTATTTCATACATGTTTGAATTTATAATTAATTTACTTGCGTGAGCATTGCACTTTGGAGTTTATAGAACTTTTATGTTATCATAAGCTTAGTTAATGAAATGTCATAGGTAAACTTATTTTTGGGTTACTTCGTAAGGTTCTAATTTTGGTCTACATTCATTCATGCTAGCAGTTTACTATTGATTTTCGAATTATCTCTTCAGCTTGATGATCAATGTTGCTCTTTTATAATTATGCTCGGTGTTGGTTTGGTTTAGTTGGTTGGGTCTTAGAATAACTCGACTGGAACTGAATACCGCACTTAGAGATTTTCAATCTCTAATATTTTTCTACTTCGGTGGGTTCCAGGTACAAAGCGTAAGACACGAAAACAAGATGTTGAACTAGAAGACTGCGGGACATGCCACAAATTTTTTACAGGTATCGTGGCTTTTGTCTATGTCATTGGTAGTGTATGTATATATTTATAAGATTGTGTATGATAATTGAAACGCCTTGCGCTGTTGTGCGCGGCGGGTTGTCTTGTGTTTAGATTAGATAAAAAGTTTCTTCTTAAAAGTTAGTTTGTAATTACGAAATTAACAGTTCTATATTCCTTTCATTCTAAAATCTGAATGTGAATTTCGGATTATAATTCTTGTGAATTATAATTTAAGATAATTGTATATTTTAATTTGTAAATATATAATGGATAATAGAGAGTTAATAGCTAATAATATTTATAAGTTTCTTTTAATTGATTTATGGGCTGTTCTTCAAAATTAGAAAAATGATGGGTTAAAATGTAAAAGAATGAATTTTTAATTGGACATGTGGGACCCGCACCCATCCTTATCCCCTGGCTATCTCTTTTCTTCTTTCCCTACCGCCTAGTCATTTCTATTTGTTTTGCTATTGTTCTTTCTTCGAAAGATAACAGAGAGAGAAGAGAAAGAGAGAGAGAGAGCTCTTGTATTTGAAAAATAAGGATTTGGTTGTTGGATTCTTGCTCCGTCAATACCTCGGTGAACTAGCACAATTAATGGGTATTTTCCTATTTCGGTTCTAGTTTCTCTCTTACTGATCTATGGCTTGGTAACGTTGAGAATTGAATAACCAAGCTATATTTATTGTGAATCATGTCATAATCGTTTGTTTGAAAGTTAGAATTGATGAACTTTCGTTTTTCCTTTTCTGTTCTTTATCATGTTTGAATCGAGTTTGGTACTGATCCCCGAATAGCACTGTATCAGTGCTTTGTTATTCTTGTGAGAACGTGGATGTTGTTCTGACCATGGTACTGAACAGTACCAGTGGGTTTTACCCTCTGTTTTGGTTTCTATGGACTGATTCATAAGAACAGAAATAAATAAGGGTAAAATATGCTAAATATTGTTGGTTTGGTAATATTCCCTTGTCAGGGGGGTTAATTTAAATTTGCAAAAAGGGGAAATTCTCATAACCTCGGCTGGAAGCAGAGAATGAAATATGAATTTAATTGTGGATTTTGGGCCTTTGACTAGAAAAGGAGAATAAAGAAAAGAAGGAAATACTAGAATTATTGAACTTGACATTCGGGCTTGGTACAGAAAATGTGAAATTGGAAAATAAGATGAGAATGCTTAATTCAATGGGCTATGTAGGAAAATAAATGAACTTGGACCTTAAATTGTTTCGACATATGGACAGGATTGTCAGATTTTGGACTAATTGGATTGAAATTATATTGAATTAGAAATGATTAATGAAGTAACATAATGATTTAATAACTGAACCTAGTCTTATAGAAGTGTCTAATTATATGACATTGAAACTAAACATAAATATTGATTAGAATGTGTATATTATTGTTAACGTAGGCATAATTATAATAAAGACTGCTGAGACAAAATGATCAGGAAGAACAGATTGTTAGCGGACCTCACCTGTTGCCCTACGATATCAGGTGCGCGGTTATTGGATTAGTCTGAGATTCATGACTAAGATTTAAATCGTAACTCGCTGTGCATTTTGAATATTTGATTGACTGCATTGATTGAACTGTTAAATCATATGCATAGCCCAATACAATTGAAACTGAATTACAGGTAAGTCTGTTGACTGTCATGTTGATATTGTTTATCGATTGATTGATTCTTATTGAAATCTGATTGATTGAAACCACAGTGATTGAATTGATTGAATATTGAATACTGTAATCCTTGAATCTCCATATAGGGGAGAAAAATGATTAATATATTGTAAGTCTAGCTAGTTACTAGACTTTACTCCAGGACCCTTATGCACATATGGTGAATGGAATTAACTGAACCTAGTACCGGTTGGGTAGGGGATATTGAATAAATCTGAATTGTGACAGTAAGACTAATGAACTGTGGTAACTGTCTTATCAATGATTTTCTTTCTGATAATGACAGTATTATGATATTGATTTCGTATTGTTTCTGTTCACCAATTGTCAGGATAGTTAGAACTGTCTTATCATTTATTTATTTTCTGATAATGACAGTATTGTGATATTGATTTCGTATTGTTTCTGTTAACCAATTGTCATGATAGTTAGAATTGTCTTATCATTGATTTTCTTTCCGATAATGACAGTATTGAGATATTGATTATGTATTGTTTCTGTTAACAAATTATCAGGATAGTTAGAACAGTATAAGCCATAACACGACATATACATGTTATTGTATCTGTTAGTGTTACCAGACTAGAAATTGTAAAGTTAAGAAACTAAACGTTACCAGACTTTATGGTTTAAAAGATTTTGATCCAAACCATTTATTCTGATAAGATTCTTGGAGTTTTGATTTATTTATGTAATTTTTGTTGTTCAATTGGATACTGTTATTGAGCATTTGCATTCGTTATTATAAAATGAACTGTTAGTTTATTGTGCGGAGATTTTAATTATGAATATGGATTTGCTTGAAATCAAATAACCTGAGTGGCAATTAGCACTAAGAAATAATTTATTATTCCTCACGTGTTTCGCTTGTAGGATTTGCAGGTTTGTTAGATGAAGACAGAGAAATGCTTTTGGAGTTATAATTGACAGCAGGGCCACATAAAGGTATGAGATTTGAATTTATTATATTTGAATTCCTAAACCATCATAATTATGAACTTCTGAATTGTTAAAAGAGGAGGAATTAATCATTTGGCAAATATTATTTTAACAATTTTGACAACGAATTTAACAAAAATAATTTAAATAAAATAAAAATATAAAAATAAAACATTTAAAATTATGTCGCTGGACATATAAATGGCCTATCAATTTAATTTGTTATAATTTAAGTATCATTAATTTTCAATTGGTAAAATTTCAAGTTACTTAATGTACGATGAAACATACATCAAATTTGATCATGTTTTATAGAGATGATTTATGAATAATATAAATCATGTTTATAATGTCAAATTCTAAATTTAAACTTTATTTTTTAATATTACCAAGAATGTTGTCAAAATTATTAAAATTAAAAATTATAATATAATTCCCTCTTATTAAAATACAGAATAGGTTCTATTATATTCTTGAAGTAATATATATTAAAAAAAAAAAAACCGTGCATCCGGCCCGATCTACTTTGATATATAAACCCTCATAAACACAAAATAAACCAAAACATGAAACATACTGACAAAATACCCTCTATCCTATCTTATCCTCTTTTCACTCCAAATGGACATCAGCCACAGAGCAAACGGAGAGCTGGGAAAGAAACCAGATCCAAAGGACATCAGCTGAAGAGCACACAGGTCCATTTGGAAAGAAAGGGCTATCCAGTTTTTCCTCCAAATTCATCCGGTGATGGAAGAGATATCTGCCACAGATGAGCCGCAGATCGAAGAGATATCTGCCATTCCATCAGCCGCAGAGGACCCGCAGATGGAAGAGATATCAGCCACAGGGCACACGGAGATCGAAGCAACATCAGCTGCAGCAGAGTCCACGGAGAGTGGGGAAAGAACCCATTGGCCGAAGAATTCTATTTTCCGTGCCCCAGCGCACATAAGATACGGTAGAGAATCTTATTTTGAGCCCAAGTTAGTTTCTATTGGCCCCTACTACCATGGACAAGAAAACCTCAAACACATGGAAGATTTAAAACTCCGGTGCGTACCAGAAATTCGGGAGAAGCAGAGAAGACAGAGAAACCATCCCAGACCTTTGGAAGCAGGCATCCCACGCCGCCGCCATGCCATCTATTATGTGCCTGTCGAGCCATCTAGCCAGGGGGGAATGGGCATCGATAGTGAGTCTCTCGACCAATTTATAGTTTCGGCAAGGAAAGCTCGTGCTTTCTATAAAGAAGAGTTCGACCATAGTGATGAAGTTGAATTTGTTCGGATGCTAGTTATTGACAGTTGCTTCATTATCCGAACAATTCTCTCTCTGTCTCAACAGGTACAGGAGAGCATGGCTTTCCTAGATGTGCACATAAAAGAGATAAGATCTGACTTGTTTCTGTTGGAAAATCAAATTCCCCTCTTTTTTATCATGGAGGTGTATGAATGGCTTTTCCCCCTTAGGTCCAACCAACCATTCCCCCGTTTTAATACTGTCCTTGAACCGTTTATATGTTTGGATATGCCATGGAGAATCAATCATGATGACATTTGTAGCAAAGCAGCTCATTTGCTCGACCTTTATTGGAGATCCTCTTTGTCACCTCAGATGTTTATGGAACTAACTGTCTTTGACAGATATCGTTCTGAGGCAGAAAGTGATCCTTCTGAGCAGATAGAATATCATTCTAACTCTTCTGAGCATGAGCAATCCACTTGGGCAGAAATCCACCTTTCAAACAATGCACTCATGGTCATAGCGAATGCAACTGAACTTCACAAGATAGCAGGTATAGAATTTGAGAAATTTAAAGATAAAGGTCATTTGGATGTTACTTTTTCCAAAGGCATCATGCGGATGCCACGCCTGAAGATTGACTCAAGGCAGATAATCTTATTAAGAAATCTCATTGCCTTTGAGAACTGCATCTTACCCAAAATGCGATCTATTAGCTGCTACATGAAACTGATGGATGCACTCATCGATACAGAGAAGGATGTGAAGTTACTTCAGAAATGCGGCGTTATCTATAACACACTGAGCAGCCATGAGATGGCCGCCACTTTTTTCAATGATATTGGCAACTTTTGTTTCATCGACAACAATACAAATCGTTTCTCTGGCTTGTATAAGGATGTGCAGAAATACTACGACTCACGTTGGCACCGTAGATTGGCGAGCTTGCGACATAACTACTTCAGTAGCCCATGGGCGGGCATCTCGGTCGTCGCAGGTGTTATCCTGCTAATTCTTTCTGTAGTTGATACATTCTACAATATCTATGGATATCACTACCCGAAGAATTAAGTAGCTGCTCGATTATTTAATAATCGCACTTAATAAGCCTGTAATATTGTTAATTGTTTTTTTTTTTCTTTTTTCCTTTTTTCTGTTTTGGTTTTGTTTGGTTTTCTCTTGTATCCAAGTTTGTCCACTATATATTTGCTTCCCAATGTATCACAGTTAATTATGTTTAGCATTTGCTGTTGAAATTGTCATTAGTGTACTCTGTTGGCACTTTGCTCCCTCTATGATTTATTTATTTGTTGCCCTCATTGTACTTTGTTTTCTTTTTTCTTTTCTTTTTTTGGTGGAAATGCCCTTAGGCGCAAGCGTTTTTTCTATTAACATATAACACTCATTGTACATTGTTGTCTTGTGCTATTGGATATCTAAGCTTAGAGTACTTTACACAGAGTAGAACTAGGGTGTTCTTAAGCTCACCAAGCTTCTTTGTGAGCTGAACTCAAAAATCCATCGGATTGGTTTCAAGTGATGCATCTAAACATTGAAACCGATCTACTTCACGAGTGATGTGTTTACATGTCAAATTTATAAATTTTCGAACTAATTTAGTATAAAGTCAAGCGGTAACAAAAAGATGGTTTATAAGTTAATTTAATGTGTTCATTTTCATTATCTTTTGACCGCTTGACTTTATATTAAATTAGTTCGAAAATTTATAAACTTGACATTTTAACTCATCACTCGTGAAGTAGATCGGTTTCAATGTTTAGATGCATCACTTGAAACCAATCCGATGGATTTTTGAGTTCAGCTCACAAAGAAGCTTGGTGAGCTTAAGAACACCCTAGTTCTACTCTTACACACAAACACACACACACACACACACACACACACATAGAGGTTGGCTAATATAAAAACGTTTGTTCCGGAGCCGTGTTGCAACCAATTAGTTTTTCGATTTTCAAAGTCCAAACAGTCAATCCAAACCGTTAGATGTGATCTCTATATTAAAATGTGATTGGAGACCAAATTTTACATTTTCTCGAATTTTTTTACTATTTATTAAGCCAGTTTTAAAATTGCTAATTTTAATAAACAATGAAAATTTTCTAGATCATTGAAAACAGCGATTTTAAAACTGGCTTAATAAATAGTAAAAAAAGTTCCAAAAAAATATAAAATTTAGTCTCCAAGCACATTTTATTATAGATTAAATGTTGAATGGTTTGGATCGACCGTTTGGACTTTAAAAATATAAAAACTGAAGCGTTTGTTCGAAGGCGTAGGAACAAACGTTTATATATATATATATATATATATAGAGAGAGAGAGAGAGAGAGAGAGAGAGAGCGGGATTGGCTAAGATCAAAATGGTAGTTCTTGAGTCTTGGTGCTACATACCAATTCACTTTTGCTGTTTTTTTAAGTTCAAATAGTCGATCTGAAGTGCTCAACATATTCTCCATATTAAAATGTGCTTGTTGACAAAATTTTAATTTTTTTGGAAATTTTACTTTTTTTTATGAATTTTTTAAAATAACTGTTTTTCAGATTTTACAATTGTTTATTACTACCCAGTCATTGTTTATTTTTTTTTGAAAAGAACCAGACAGAGGCTGCCGGGTTTGATCATATTAATTCGAAACAAAAAGGTTACAATCTTCAGAGGATATAGAGTTTGAGCTACAGAAGCCCCAACCTATGTGAGCACTATCCAACCCAGAGACAAAGCAGAAAAACCAAAAAAACACATCTACCGAAGGGTCAGGGGTAGTGGCAAACTATCTCAGAGGTCCATATCCCTGTCCGCCCTTCCTCTTTCCTTGCAACACGCCAAACCACAGAGTAGCTTCATCTATAACCCACTTGGCTACCACGTCCGGAGCAATTAGTTTGTTGTCAAAGATTTTGGTGTTGTGCTGTCGCCAAATAGACCAAAGCGTAGCTGAAAATAGTATCTGCCATTTGATAAACCGTGCACTGTTTGCTCTGAAGCGGTTCGCTGAATCCTTCCAAATGTCTTGTACCGAGGAACCTTGCTGAACAATCGGAAAACCCAAGGCAAGTGAAAGCTGACTCCACAGGGATCTGGTATAGGAACATTGGAAAAACAGGTGTAAACCGGATTCCAAATGTGCATCAGCACACAGTGAACAATTGGCAGATGCCACACTGAAATTCCTTCTAATCATCACGTCTCTTGTCAGTAATTTGTCTTGGAGAAGTAGATAGATGAAGATTTTAATTGATGGAGGAACTGGGTATTTCCAAATGCTGGCGAATTCCCATGTAACGAGCCCCAGACCCATCAGGATCCGATAGGCTGATGCAGCACTGTATTGACCATTAGTAGAGCAGTTCCACTGTAGGTTGTCAGGGAGATCAGACAGGACAGGGAGTGCATAAGGGGTTGTAGCCATAGCCACGGCATCACGCAAAGACCAAGCGTGATTACGCTGTCTAGATCCAGTTGCTGCCAAAGGCTCATGTCCCCATCTATCATACCAGTATGAGATTCGACTACCATCACCTACCGTCCAATCTGTGAATGCGGCAAAGAAGTGCTTGATTGATAATAAGTGATGCCAAAAAAAGGTACCTTGGTTGGACCAGAGAAGAGGACCATCCCTGTGATTGCCTTGCCACCTAATTCGAGTAATCATGGAGGTCCAGAGTGATGTAGGTTCCTTATAGCACTTCCACCACCATCGTAATAACAAAGAGATGTTGCGCATATGTAAGTCAGAGAGGCCCAGTCCTCCAAATTTCTTTGGCGTGCACACAAGTCTCCAATTGCAAAGTGAGATATGTCTGACCCGACTCTTCGGATTGCGCCACAGAAACTGCCTTCTGGATTTGTCAATGCGAGCAATCACCCACTTGGGTAATAAGAAACAAATCATAAAGTAAGTCGGTATTGTTGACAGTACCGACTGTACCAGTTCTCTTCGGCCTCCTCTACTTAAGAGTTTTGATTGCCATCCTTCAAGTCTTCTTTCAATTTTTTCCACTAATAGCATGAGAGAGATAGGGAGATAGGGAGAGAGATTTATATTGCTCCATTGTTCCATTGTTTAAGCATGAGAGAGATAGGGAGAGAGATTTATATTTAATTAGAATGAGGGTTAAGAAAAATATTTATTTGTATGTAAAAGCCAGTTTAGATTTCATAGAGGAGGGTTCAAATGAATCAATGACTGGATAGTAATTTAAGGATTATAGAAGGTTATATATAAAAAATAAAATGTAATTATAATTTAAAGATTCTAAAAAAATCTGCACCAAATTCTTTCAAAATAGAATAGTCCATGAATCAATGAAATTCAAAACTTGATAGCCTATTGATTGATTGGGAATCCCCACCGGAACTTTCCAGCTAAGCACTAACCATGTCTGGCCCACTTGTCAGAGATACTCTCACCAACAATTTGATTCTACTCTTTATAAATTTTGTGGGGCTATTCATGGAGAATTTAATGTATGTGGGCCCCACAATTATGCAAGAATCCTTCCAAAACTTCCAATTAATGGAAAGATTTAGTATCATTATCAGAGTAGACAAGTATATATACTATAGATGATGAGGTGGATATACTGACATCCTGTATGGAAACATGTTGTGTCCTATTCATTAATTGCTGGGAAAGAGTCCCACTGACTATGGAACAATAATTATATTATTATAATATTAAATGTAAATAATGTCGCTTACATTATTGAAGAGGTGATTCTAAATTTTGCCGTGTGAGCAGGGGGTGTCAATGGCACTCTTTTATCTGTTTATCCGATCAGTACTGTATTTGATAAGACGGATACAGATATAAAATTTTTTTTAAGAAACTTATCGGATATGGGTAAAGATTTTTTTCCGATATCTAAACGGGTAAGGGTACGAGTAAATTATATAAATAGTAAAAAATGTAAATTTTGGATCATTGGAAACAATGATTTTAAAACTGGCTTAATAAATAGTAAAAGATTCAAAAAAATTTAAAATTTGGTCTCCAAGCACATTTTATTATAGATTGAATGTTGAACGGTTTGGATCGACTGTTTGGACTTCGAAAATGTATAAACCGAAATATTTGTTCCACAGCCTAGGAACAAACGTTTTGATATTAGCATATATATAGTAGAACTAGGGTGTTCTTAATTAAGCTCACCAAGTCCCTTTGTGGGCTTAATTCAAAAATCTATTGAATTGGCTTCAAACGATGCATCCAAACCGTTGAAACCGATCTACTTCATGAGTGATGCATTTACACGTCAAATTTATAAATTTTCGAACTAATTTAGTATAAAGTCAAGCAGTAAAAAAAAGATGGTTTATAAGGTAATTTTAATGTGTTCATTTTCATTATTTTTTGACCGGTTGACTTTATATTAAATTAGTTCGAAAATTTAAAAACTTGACATGTAAACTCATCACTCGTGAAGTAGATCGGTTTCAATGGTTTTGATGCGTCGCTTGAAACAAATTCAATGAGTTTTTGAGTTAAGCTCACAAGGAGGCTTGGTGAGCTTAAGAACACCCTAGTTCTACTCATATATATATATATATATATATATATATATATATATATATATGAGGAGGGATCAAGTTACAACAAATTTGAGTTACAACAAAGTTACAACAAAGTTACAACAGTCATTTGTTTTATTTTCAAAGTCCAAATCGTCGATCCAAACCGTTCAACATGATTATCTAAATAAAATGTGCTTGCAGATCAAATTTTACACTTTTTTGAATTTTTTACTATTTATTAAGATGGGCACAAAATTCAATGGTCTGAATATGACTATTTTTTATAAAATACTTAATAAATAGTAAAAAAATTCAAAAAAATGTAAAATTTGATCTGCAAGCACATTTTATTTAGATAATCATGTTGAACGGTTTGGATCGACGATTTGAACTTTGAAAATGAAGAAAATGGTTGTTGTAACTTTGTTGTAACTCAAATTTGTTGTAACTTGATCCCTCCTCTATATATATATATATATATATAGAGATTGGCTAATGTGCTAACGTTATAACTTCGGCCGAAGTTATAACGAGTCGTTTATTAGTTTTTAAAATCCAAACAACCGATCCGAACCGTTCAACTTTTTCTAAATATTGAAATGTGCTTGGAGACCAAATTTTACATTTTTTGAAATTTTTTTACTATTTATTAAGCCACTTTGAAAATCGCAGATCTGCTGTGAATAGTAAAAAACAGCAAAATTTTCTGGACCACCGGATCAGTATTTTCAAAGTGGCTTAATAAATAGTAAAAAAATTCCAAAAAATGTAAAATTTGGTCTCCAAGCACATTTCAATATAGAGAACATGTTGAACGGTTCGGATCGGTTGTTTGGATTTTGAAATTGCAAAAATGACTCGTTATAACTTCGGCCGAAGTTATAACGTTAGCACATTAGCCAATCTCTCTATATATATATATATATATATATATGAGGAGGGATCAAGTTACAACAAATTTGAGTTACAACAAAGTTACAACAACCATTTTCTTCATTTTCAAAGTCCAAATCGTTGATCCAAACCGTTCAACATGATCTCCCCAATAAAATGTGCTTGCAGATCAAATTTTACATTTTTTTGAATTTTTTTACTATTTATTAAGTCTTTTACATAAAATAGTCATATTCAGACCATTGAATTTTGTACCCATCTTAATAAATAGTAAAAAAATTCAAAAAAATGTAAAATTTGATCTGCAAGCACATTTTATTTAGATAATCATGTTGAACGGTTTGGATCACCGATTTGGACTTTGAAAATGAAAAAAATGGTTGTTGTAACTTTGTTGTAACTTGATCCCTCCTCTATATATATAGAGGAGGGTTCCAATGCCTTAATTTTTCATGCCTCCACCATGCCTCCATTTTTTAAAACTTTAATAACTCAAAATTTAAAACTTAAAAGTCAAAATAAAACCGTTGGATATGATCTACATCATTTTATCTATATGCTCATAAAAAATTATGACATTTTGATTTTGTTTTGGTTGTCATCAAGAGCTTGTAAAAAACGTACTAATGTGGATAATTTCTAGACGTTGATTTTTCAACTTATTGATTCACATAAAAACAAAATCAAAATGTGATAATTTTTTATGAGCACATAGATAAAATGATGTAGATCATATCCAACGGTTTTCTTTTGACTTTTAAGTTTTAAATTTTGAGTTATTAAAGTTTAAAAAATGGAGGCATGGTGGAGGCATGAAAAATGGAGGCATTGGAACCCTCCTCATATATATATATATATATATATAGAGTAGAACTAGGGTGCTCCTAAGCTCACCAAGCCCTTCGTGAGCGCGACTCTAAAACCTATCGAATTGACTTCAAACGATATTTCCAAACCGTTAGATGTTCAATCTATATTAAAATGTGCTTGGAGACCAAATTTTACATTTTTTGGAATTTTTTTACTATTTATTAAGATGGTTTGAAAATCGCTGTTTTCCAATGGTGCAGAATTTTAATAAAAACAGCGATTTTCAAACCATCTTAATAAATAGTAAAAAAATTCCAAAAAATGTAAAATTTGGTCTCCAAGCACATTTTAATATAGATTAAACATCTAACGGTTTGGAAATGTCGTTTGAAATCAATTCGATAGGTTTTAGAGTCGCGCTCACGAAGGGCTTGGTGAGCTTAGGAGCACCCTAGTTCTACTCTATATATATATATTCATGAGCAATACATTATATGTATTATATATGTTCGTAAACCTATTCCGTACCCATTACCCGATTGGGTAATTTAAAAAAAAATATATAAATTATATATATTCATGAGCAATGAATATTCATTCTCTATCTGCTCTTGGTTTTTCAGAAAATGCATTTTATTAAATTTTCTGAACTTGGACAGTTGACCATCTTATGTTGTTGTGTTACAATTAATTAACCATGAAAACATTTAAATAAATTCCAGCACATCTCAATAAAATTTAGACCTTTAAAACACGTTTATATGTGTGAAATGAATATGTTTTAATGTTTTATTTAGTATATAATAAAAATAATTATTATATTAGCATTACCCGTTATTTACCCACTACTGTTTCGTTATCCGACAACTATAACGGATAAGGGTAGGGTAAGGTAATTCATAGCGGGTAAGGGTAGGATACAGATAATGACAATTTGTAATTGGTACGGGTACAAAAATGCTTCCACCCGACTCTTATCGTACCCGTTGATACCCCTACGTGTGTGAGTCTAATTAATTTACAAGAGTTTCATGTTTTATAATTTAAATAATGATGGGGGCGTTGCTATATCACATGTAGACAATGCAACAAAAGTACTAGTATACAAAGCTTGTAGCCTTGTATCGCTACCCTTTTCTGTTTGTACCAATATACAAGGCTTGTACCGGTGTACTACTTGTTCAAATTTGTCGCTGTTATTTTCCTGGTACTCGTACTGTACGTATGTCACTCCAAGAATATACTGTATGTTACTATCATTGAAGTAGAAACAAGAAAGAAACCGACCTGACCTGTTTGTCATCCCTAATAAACATTGTCGGCAAACTAAGCAATACAATGATTCCTAGTCTTGAAAACCTGACAACCCACAGCACAGCACAGCACAGCACAGAAGCTAGAGGACTTCAACCGTCGGACGGTCCAGCCAGGGTGCCAGCTTTGCGACTCTCAGTTACTGGAAACAAGGGATCATATCATGTGGCGATGTCGGTACGCAACTAGGTTCTGGACAGGCCTCTTCGCGCATTACAACATGAATATCCAACAGGGAAGTACAATTGTCGACAGATGGGATCTCAACTGTCCCCAAGGCTCCGCGAAGATAAGATCGCAATGGAATAGAGTTTGGGCGGCAGGAGTATGGGCGCTTTGGCGAGAAAGGAACAGGCGGTTCTTTTCTAATCAGGCTAAACCGGTGCAGCTTTTGATTAATGCTACAACTTTGGAAATTCAATTCTGGTCTCAGCTCGGGTAAGAGCACGGGAATTCCGCAACATCTAGGGAGCTTCCGGGTGGGAACTGTTTAGCGGGTTTTAGCTTATGTTAAATAATTTCAAGATGCTACCTTAGCATACTTGCTTTGTAATTAAACTTTTTTATTATCAATATATTGTTGGCAGTTTTACTGCCAACCTTCAAAAAAAATAATTGTAGAATTAATAAACTTAATTTAATTTTTTGTTAAATATCTAGATTTTATAAAGGACATTTCCACTGAAAGCATCTTAAATGATGGCACCGAAATAAATCTTCTCTCATTCCAAAGAATCACATGACCTGTAATTTCAAATCCAACCATTCATTTCTCTTCATGTACGAATCTCAAAAACATATAGTTTTTATGAACAAATCTTAAAACAAATGAATGAATGGATTTGAAATTGCAGGTCGTGTAATTCTTTGTAATCACAGCAGATTTATTTCCTGATGGCACATGTATGTATTGTTTTATCATGCAAATGTATGTATAGTTTTTTTAATTTTTGATAAAATGATAAACTAGTAAAAATACACAACAAATTCTTTGCAAGTTATTGCTATTTATTAACATTGCAACCAAATTTATAAAATCAAAGAAAGTAACTAATATTATATATATTTTAAATACACAATACTAGTAAACACTGTTTTTAGTATTCAGAAATGTTTTATATAAACTAAACAAGAAGCCTGTAGTAAATTTTTTTTTTTTTTTATTAATTCACCTCTAATTTAATCTCAAGTACATGATAAAAAATGGTCATAACTCATAACTCAACAAAACATAATTAAAAAAGCCAGTACTATGTCTATCTGAAAGTATCATGAATAATAGCGCATGGTATGTTCTTTAAAGTAGGGGCAGCTTTTTTTATGAGAGCTAGATGTGACATTGCGAAACCTTTAGCGAAACAAAGCAAAGTTATGAACTAGCTTAAATAATTCATAACAAGGGGAAGATATTTATTTTCCCATCCAACAGACTGTTTGTTAGTCCTTTCCTATTCCTGTTTAGTACACATGACCTGCAGCTGGATGCAGAGATCTGCCATGAATCAGTGCTCCATGTGCATGAATTAATTTCCTCTATGTGATTATGTGAATGTTTGTTTTCTTGGACTTGGATCTTTTGTCGCGCAGCCCGCGTGCCATACAGTGTACAAATGAGTGGATTTCTAAAAGGGAATTTAAAAATTTGTGCACTAGTACTGAAAATTTTTAAACGATCAAACGGTCCGGAGCAGCTCAGCACTCAAGCTTTCAATTGCATCTCACAAAATCATGAAACCTTGACAGAGGGGGAATCTTACAAAATGCTCTACTTTTAAAAAAAAGTTGGACCAAATACCCTCTATCCAAATTCTTTGATAAAATGACCATGTGGATCCCACCAGCATAAAAAATCTCCATTTTTTTGGTTTACTCCCTTCCTTTTTCCGTCTCTTGCCTCCCAAAATCCCTTTTCTTTTTTGATTAATTTCTACGCTAAACACATGCCCCATCTTCAGGGGCGGATGTAGGATTTCAATCAGGGCAGGGTAAGAAATTACTAAATCGGGTTTCGAATTGAATTTAATTGGACCGTATCTTATAAAATTTACCAAATTTAATATACAATGGGCCAGTTATTTTAATTGGGCTGCAGGGTAGGGCAATATCAATTTTCAGGGTAGGACAAAGGCTCAAAATCTAATCTTTGTAAATTAGTTTTGGATTTTCAGAGTAAGACAGTTGCCCTACCCTGTGCTACAGTAGATCTGCCCCTGCCCATCTCCGCCTCCTCTGGTTTGCTCTCCTTTTCTCAAATTTAGTTATTTTTCAATGTAAATGATTATGCCCGAACTAGCAAGGTTTGGCTTAATTTTAAAAGGAGAGCAATGTTCGGATTTTTTTGGCAGAAGCTTGTTTTTCCAGCATCAAGTGCTGAGACAACACAGATGCCTTGTTAGACGTGCAGCTGTGTCAATGCGTGTCCGTCCCGTGTCCTAATTTTTCTAATATTAGCATGCTCGACATGTTCAGACACGGCTATTACAAAAATAAATTTTACAACGGTTCACTGCATTTCAAAATCTAACTATAAAGAGAGGGCCACGTGGCAATCTCTGAATGGACCGAATTAGCATTTGGCAGTTGGCTAGTGGACATAGGTTCACAGCTTTTAAAATTTTGACCGCTGAGTGCTGTGGTTTCCAGTTTTCCGCGTGGCAAAATTATTGTGAAAAATATTGTCAAGAATATTGTCAAAATTATTAAAATAAAAAATATGATATAATTTCCTCTTATTAAATAAAAAATATAATATAATTTCCTGTTGATGCAAAATAACAAAAATCCGTGCATCCGGCCAGATCTACTTTGATATATAAACCCTCATACACCCAACATATGATTATGAAACTACAAAATAAAACAAAACACGAAACACATACCGACAAAATACCCTCTATCCTATCCTATCCTATCCACTTTTCACTCCAAATCGACATCAGCCACAGAGCAAACGGAGAGCTGGAAAAGAAATAAGATCAAAGGGGACATCAACTGCGGAGCACACAAGTCCTTTTGGAAAGACAAGGGCTATCCAATTTTATCTCCAACTTCAGCCGGTGATGGAACGGACATCAGCCGCAGAGGACCCACAGATCGAAACAACATCAGCCGCAGAGCACACAGAGAGCGGGGTAAGAACACAGAACGAAGGGACATCAGACGCAGAGCACACGGAGATCGATATCAGATGCAGAGCCCACGGGGAACAGGGAAAGAACACCGATCGAAGAGACATCACCCGCAGCAGAGCACACCAAGACCGGGGAAATGGTCTTCAAAGAGACATCAGCCGCAGCAGAGTCCACGGAGAGCGGGGAAAGAACCCAATGGCCGAAGAATTCTATTTTCTGTTCCCCAGGGCATATCAGATCCGGTAGAGAATCTAATTTTGATCCCAAGTTAGTTTCTATTGGCCCGTATTATCATGGACGAAAAGACCTGAAACTCATGGAAGATTTAAAACACCGCTGCATATCAGAATTTCAGGAGAATCTAGCAGCTGCTTGTGTGAGAAACTCTCCCAGACCTTCGGAAGCAGGCTTCCCACACCGCCAAAACCTGTCAATCTATAAAGATATGTAAATACAAACTCAATTTACCCTTCAATACTGTAACATAGTGTTAATTTAATTTTACTTACATTACATGAACTAGGAAAAAAATATGAACAAATTTCAATATATATATATATATATATATTATACTGTAACATAGTGTGTGTATATATAAAATATGAACAAATTTACCCTTAAATTCTTGCCCGCTTAAAAATTATTAAGTTGGTACTCAATTTTTGTCGTAGCTAAATTTTCCTCTATATCTCCGATTTTCGGCTTTCGAATAGTCCTTTTTTTTTTTTTTCCCTTTTCAGGATTGCTACAACCTTGGTTTCTTACCGGGTGACAAAAAAATATAGCTATTTTTGCGATTTACCTTGAGAACAACAAATTAGGAAACTGATTGTTCATGTGGGCTTAAAAACCCATGGGCCTTTTCAATAAGTCCAAATTGTTTATTTCTGCTATGTACTGTCGTGCTGGGATAATCTCTTTTAAAAGAAAAAATTAAGGGACCGCCTAGCTGTCCTCTGTGACAATCTCTCATTCTGCCCGCCAATCATTAACTACCTGAGGAACTACTAACTATCTGGGGGGCCACTAACTACTTGGGTAACCGCCTAATAGTTGAAAGATTTTACAACTGGTTTTCGCAAATATGAATACCTATGCGCACAAGTATTAATATATAATATGAAATATTCATACCTAAGATATTAAGTATTTCCGAAAAAAAGAACTGGACACATCACTCACCCATCTTTTACACGTTTTTAGAGGTGATTTTTTTTTCTCCGTTCAATCTAGCCAATATTTCTGACGATCTGTGAGAAATTTTGTGAATCTAAAACTACGAACGTCTTCTACACAATTTTATCTTTCAAATGAGATCCATGATGACATACTTTCGGGTTGTCCGTCGCACAAGTATTCACAACTCGTTATGTAAGTTTTTATACCTCATCAAGCAAGTATTCATACATTGTCGTGCAAGTGTGAATAGTTCATGTATCAACTGTTTTGTATTTAACAAATTCTATCAATTTTTTTTTCATATGGCATTGGATGATGTCTGAAAGTATTAAATATCAAGTATTGCAAGTATTCATACCTCATCATGCAAGTGTTAATCGTTCATGTGTCAAGTATTTGTACCTAACGTATTTTATCAAATTTTAAATTTTTATCGTTCAATCTAAAATCATGAATTTCTTCTATGTAATTTTTCTCGTTCAAATAAGATCCATGATGAAGTATTTTCGGGTCCTCCGTCACACAAGTATTCATACCTCGTCGTGCAAGTATTCATACCTCGTAATGCAAGTGTAAATAGTTCATGTGTCAAGTGTTTGTACCTAACATATTTTATCAAAATTTATAATTTTTTTTTCAAATGGCACTGGACGATGTATTAAAGTATTAATATCAAGTATTGCAAGTATTTATACCTCGTCATGTCAGTGTAAATAGTTCAAATGTCAAGTGTTTGTACACAACAAAATATATGAATTTTTTTTTTCCATATGACACTGGATGATGTATGAAAGTATTAATATCAAATATTGCAAGTATTCATGCATACCTCGTCAAGTAAGTGTAAATAGTTTATTTATCAAGTGTTTATATCTAAAACAGATTATATCAATATTTTTTTTTCTCATGGCATCGGATGACATTTGAAAGTATTAATATCAAGTATTGCAAGTATTCAAACATTGTTATGCAAGTGTGAATAGTTCATATATTAAGTATTTGTATCTAACATATTCTATCAATTTTTTTTCTTATGGCATTGGATGAGGTTTGGAAGTATTTAATATCATGTATAGCAAGTATTCATATCTTGTCATGCAAGTGTAAATAATTTATACTCATTGTGAATACCTCGTCGTGTAAGTATTCATATCTGAAATATCACCTTACATATTTACCGGAAAGTATTGGTGACCTTGCTAACTTACAATTTCTAAATATTCAATCCTACCACATTAAAAAGCTACCGATATCACTATGTTCACTTAGTAACTTGTTGAGATTAGTAATTAAATGTGATCATTTACATCTTGTTTGGATGGAGAGTAGAGAAGGGGATGAGAAGAATAAAAGGGAATGAAATGGAATAGAAAAGAAGATTAACATATTTAACTTCTTTGTGTTTGGATGATTAATGAGGAAAAATAAATTTAACTTTCTTTCCGTCTTATTTTTTGTTTGGTTGATTAAAATTTAGAAGGTTAATGAGAAATTTGGTGGCTGTTGTAGGTTTGTGACAAAAAACTTGTATGAGAATTATATAGGTAAGATATAGAGTTGGGTATTTGTGTTTTTTGTTCTAAAAATATTTACAACAAAATTTCTTTCCATCCGTTACACCCCAAATCGGGAGGGAAACCGATTCTATTGATTATAATGATACAAGGTTAAACCTTTCACCTCCTATACCCTTCACCTCCGACATAATTTTGTCAACCAAACACGATTCGATGGAAAGTTTTCTTTTCTTTCCATTCCCTCCCTTCCTCTACTCTCCATCCAAACAAGGTGTTAGAGGAAGTTCCTTTAGATCTTAGAAATCTCCAAAACTTTCATGTATTAGCATTTCTTTTCTCAAGAAACTCTAGCACTGCCAAGACTTGTGTTATTGAATTCCACCTTATCGGCAATGCCTGTTTACCTCATGTCGGTCCTAAGACTACCGCAATGGGTGGTCGAAGAAATCGACAAGATACGGCGACGGTTCCTCTGGCATGGCGCAGCAACACAGCACAAAGGGTACCACCTCGTCAACTGGGAGGAAGTATGCGAGCCAAAGCAGCTGGGGGGGCTGGGGGTTCTCGATCTGCGACACTTCAATCAGATATTGCTGCTCAAATGGTATTGGTGGTGGTACGTCTCGGACCATAGACTTTGGAAGCCACTGATGCGACACACGGCGGCAGTCAGCCAGGGGCGGCCACTAACAACGGTCTTCGACGCGGTCTCACCGCAGATGATCAACTTCTTCAACACAAGTACGATCTGGACACCGGGCGATGGCTCAACCATTTCGATGTGGAGTCAAAATTGGGGCGAGGGTTTCATCAGGCAACAATTTCAAACTCTCTTCTCTTTCACAATCGATGCTGACCTGACATTGCAACAGGCAAAGCTCGACTTACGAGCAAATTTCAGGCCGAACCTGACCATGGAGGCTGAGGAGGAACTGCATCAGCTAGCAATTATAATGGACGGCATTACCTTGCATCAAGGAAGGGATGATGAAATCGTTTGGCTCGGCCATGGAATGGGAGGCTTCACGGTCAAATCAGCATATAGGCGACTAAAATATGCACCAAAAATCGGCACATCCATTCACAAACTCTGGAAAATACCAGCACCCCCCAGGATGATACTCTTTGCATGGTTGGCGAATCGCAACAGTATACTTACACACGATAACTTGGCAAAGAGGGGTTGGAGTTTGGCAAGTAGATGTGTCTTATGCAAAAAGGCTCGAGAATCGGTCGCGCATCTTTTCCAGGAATGTCAATTCACGCAGCAATTGTATGTCAAACTGAAGATTAAGATGCCATCTCAATGCTGGCCACCGTACCCGACAGTGGCAATGTTCAACAAAGCAGCGACAGGTCCTATGGGGAAAGAACAGCAATCGACAATGTTAATAATGCTCTTCGTAGTTTGGAGGGAACGGTGCGCACGTTGCTTCACGGAGGAGGAAAAGAACACTGACGACCTACTAAACGAAACAATTGACCAATTGATCTTCTACCGGCACGGGAGACACACACCGCGGGGGCAACAAATCCGCGACAGGGGAGAATGAATCACACCCAAGGAGGAGCCAGAACGGAACACTCGCACCAGGGGAGTTAGCGGTACTGGTACAGGTCCCTATCTGGTACCGTTAACCACAGGAATTGTCTCCCTTGTAGGCTTCCCTATTGGTACCGATGGCAATGCCAACCACCGAAGGTCATAATATCTGTAGTTCTTTTTTGTCAAAAAACTTTCTGTTATCAGCATCGCTGTTTGAATGCTGCTTATTTTGATTTCTACTTTCAAGCAACCTACTGAGCTCAGCTGTTTGAGCTCTTTATCTATTTACTTTTAATGCATACAAAACTCTTGTAGCTTAAGCAATATCAATGAAATTAAATGTGGGCATGACTCACATTTTTTCTCAAAAAAAAAAAAAGAAACTCTAGCACTGCCTAATACAATAGGCTGTCTGAGTAATTTAGAGGTTCTTAACTTCTCCTCTGTTGGTGATCTAGGTTATGTCCCTCATGGTCTTGTTAGTTTTCCGGCAATAAAGAAAATGCAAGCAGGGTTGAGAGTTAGAAATATATCTCGGTTAAAGGATATGAAGGCCCTTGAAGGAAGACTATCTATTGAAGGATTAGAGAAAAGTAATTTAGTAGATGCCCAGCGTGCTAACCTGAGAAATAAGTGCAAACTTGAAGCTTTAGATTTATGCTGGGATCATGATCCAGATTGCTATTTTCTTCCAGACCTGAGTTTAAGACTCAGACTAGAAGCTTGTGATGACGAGTTAGTTGGTGCAAATGATGTAGATTTTTCCTTGTTAGAATGCCTCCAACCACATCCTACCTCAAGAAACTTGAAAGAAGTGATTATCCATCTACCACGCGCTACCAGGATAGATGATGGATCCATTTTCCTTGCAGTCAATTCAAAAAGTCTCGTTAAAATATTGTGACAAGATTCAATCTCTTCCATTCGGCAATCTTCACACTCTCAAGCACCTCAATATTGAGTATTGCTGCCCTCCCAGCTTGAAGAATTGGTGATTTATTTCTGTGACCATCTGGAGTCGATTACCAGATTAAGGAATCTTGATATGTTGTCTACACTGAATATTTATTCTTGTAAAGCCCTGAAATCATTAACGATGGATGGACTGCACTTGGTCGAATCTACCAAGTCCTTTTGTGATTCCTCTCATGTACAGCCACATATCAACCGGCGAACCATTTCTTCACTTACAGTGTTGGAGATCAAAAAATGTAATTTGCTTTGTGTTCTCCCAGATGCATTCATTCCGTCTGGGCCTTGTTATGTGCGTGTTTTGGGTTGCGGCTGCCCTGACCTTAAAAGGAATTAGACATATGCAATAAATCAAATCAGGTTTATAATTTAATTATGATCTCATGAATATTTAGATTTTATATCACTGAACTTTTTTAGGAGTCCCACAAGGGTCATTTAGGAGTCCGCTGGTACACCCTTGACAGAAATGAATTTACTGCTCAATTTACTGAATGATTTGTAATAAATGGATTGAATCCTCTTTTGCTTATGGGGACTCACTTTCATTGATTTTGTATTTTTTTATACTTTTTTTCCCCTTAAAATTCTTGCCCGCTTAAAAATTATTAAGTTGATAGTCAATTTTTTTTTCGATTAGTCCTTTTTGTTTTCCTTTCCATGATTGCTACAACCTTGGTTTCTTACTGGGTGACAAAAACATTTTGAGTGGGACCATATCTTCCCTAGGGACAAAAAGTGGCTATTTTTTGTGATTTACCTTGAGATAGGAAAGTGATTGTTCATGTGGGCTTAAAAACCCATGGGCCTTTTGAACAAGTCCAAATTGTTTATTTCTGCTATGTACTGCCGTGCAGGGATAATCTCTTATAAAAGAAAAAATTAATGCTACTGTGGTATAATTTTGGTGATATCAATTTCATGATCCAAACGAACAAAAATCAATTTCATTCAGACTAGCCTCACTAAAGCAATAATTGTAAATGTTACCAAATCCATTCAAAATTACCTAAATCAACCATCCATGCTTTCGAGGTAAATAGAGAAGGAACAACTTCAGTTTTCTCCATCATCTTACTCATTTTTTTTTAGTTAGAGAAACCATCATTTTATTCTTATTTTTAGTTTGTATATTTCAACTTTTCTGCTAATTATTCTTATTTGTGGTTTGTATATTTCGACTTTGATGTTAACTATTCTTTAATGTAGCTTGGTAATTAAAATTTGATAGACATTTGTCGCCAATTTATCAAAAGCATCTAGTTCATATTTACCAAGCCATAACTAATGATGAGAGAAATCTCTGTTAACATGTGAGCTAAATTTATGCTCTTTTGGAATTCAACATGTTTACATTCTAATTGTGTTTAAACATGTGAGCATGTGAGCTAAGTCTATTCTCTTAACATGTGAGATAAATTTATCTTGTACTTGGTCAGAATTGATTGTGAGAAATTTCTAACCTAACTAGCGTCATCCCATATATATGAGGTGGGAGAAAAACAGTTTTAAAAGTTTTTTAATTGTAATATTTATTAAAAAAAATTGTGTTTTACCAAACGAGCGTCACCACATATATATGATTCGTTAAAATGACTATTTCAATTTTTAAAATTGAGATTTAGAGGCAAAGTTGTGCCAATATGCGTAATAGCACAACTTTCTCTCTGTTTTTCTTCTTCTAAAACTGCATAGCACATCTCTCTCTCTTTGAAACGAGTATGAATTATATGATCATCTCATCCAAGTATGAGGTAAAGGTATAAACTGAATTCCACTTTATACCCTGCCCCAAGTATGAATGTAATACTATCTAGCTGCACCCAAACCACATCCCTTTGCATCATACTTGCTCGCAGAATTTTAACCATAAATTTCCATCATGTCGTATCATCTCATCCAAGCAGCTGCCTTGGCTGTATCCATAGTCCACCAAAGACTACCTCAATTCCATAATGTTTAGGCACTGTTGTCTCGCCTTCTGCTGCGAGGCACTCCATATTCGATGAATCAATGTATCTGCCCTCTGCTAAGAGTGATGCTTCTACATGTAAAATTTAAAAAATTTTGAATTTATTTAGTACAGTATAGCGGTAAAAAAATAAAGAAAAGTGAATGTATTAAAATAACTTACAAAATTTTTTTTTTTTTACCAATTGACTTTATACTAAATAAATTCAAAATTTTCTAAATTTTGAATGTATGCATATCACTCATCAAGTAAATATGTTTCAATAGTTTCAATTCGATAGATTTGGGAGTTATAGTCACCAAGTCCTTTTGGTGAGCATAGCACACGCTAACTTTACTATGAAAATCATGCTTAACGGTTCAGCGATTATAACTTTAAATATAAAGATATGAATCCGTAGCACAGGTCGATCAGTAATTTGCATATTAACGTAGTCTCACTCTCAGAAAAAATAATTAATATATGTCAAAATTAATAAATCAGTCATCAACTTACTAAAGTTTCCTCAAAGATCCAGTCAAGTTTTGCCACGTGTTGAATCACTTTGCAAAATCAGTACAAGCAAAAAATAAATTTAATAAATTTACACCCTAAACCCCAAATTTAATGATGCATGAAGATGATATATTAGGTTAAAAGAAATGAATAGATTAAACACTAAGCTCTAACTTCAATGATGTATGTCAGGCTATTAAATGCATTGCATGTGAAGTTTGTAATAATTAATGACTTACAAACCCAATAAATGTTTCAATTATGCAAAAACTTTCTTATAATAAAAAAATGCAACAACTTGAATGTAAAAATTCAAACTCAACTGTCAAATCCAGAAGTTACATGAAGCCTATTTGATTTTTATTGTTTTATAGATAAACTCCTCCTGATAATTTTTTTCTTTCTATTCTTTTTTTCATTTCTTTAACCATTTGTAAATGCGTCAAAGCTTAGGGCTATTTCTCAAAGCCCTTAACACCATTAAACCAATTGCGTAATAAATTAAATAAGAGCATAACTCCTATTCTTACTAAAAAAACTGTCAATCCCTTTTTCAGAAAAATAAAATTCTTTCAGGAAACAAGTCGATCAACTGTCTTTAATAGTAACATTGTATGAATTCCCTTAATCACTTATGAAGCAACAACTTGCTTCTAAAAATTAAAAGTCAACTGTCAATCCCTCTTTCCACAAAAAAAAGAATTCTTTGAAACAAGATAACTCTCTATCATGACGCAAAATGACAGTGTATGAATTCCCTTTATCACTTATGAAGCAAATGAGAGAAATTATTTTTATGACATATATATGTATATATCATCGGTGGTGCTTAATTCAGAAGTTTTGTTTTGATCACTTGATGTTTTGAGCACTTTTTTCTTATATAGTTTTATCGAGTTAGGTTGTTATAGAAATGATTATATGTCGGTTAAAATATAAGTACATCAAATTATGATTTCTTAGGTCTGAATGATCCACAGACGTTCATATAACAGGTCTGATATTGCTGGTAACCCCTAATTAGTCTGGTACTTTTATTACCTAGCACAAGACTGAGACTTTAATTTGTTTTCTATGAAATATGAAAATTATCTAAATTATGCCAGATGTACATTTTTTAAATGTGAGAATAGCTTTTGTTAGAATAGTACTACAATATGTACTTATAGAGATAAAATATTAATAAATATCAAAATTAACAAATTAGTTATCCTTCAAATCTTACTAAATTTTCATCTAAAAGGAAGTTGAATTATTTTAATAATATGTGGTGTAGCTTTCCTCAAAAATCCATTCAAGTTTTGCCACATGTTGAATCACTTTGCAAAAGCAATACCAAGCAATGAATAAAATTAATAAATTTAAACCTTAAGCCATAAATTTAAATCATAAACCGTAAATTTAATAATGCATTTAGGATGTTAGGCTAAAAGAAATTTATAAATTTGAACTCTAAACTCTAAATGTAATTAATGATGCATGTCTGGCTATTAGTTGGCATTGCGCAATAATTGGCATTGCATGTGAACACCAACAACTTGCATGTACAAATTCAAAGTCAACTGCCAATTCCTCTTTCCGAAATATAAAATTCTTTAAAAAACAAGCCAACTATACGTTCAATCATGACGCGAAATGACAATGTATTAATTAATTCCCTTAATCCATTACTTATGAAGCAAATAAGAGATTAATAGCGAATTAAGCCGGAATAGGGCAAATTTACGGTTTAATTCGCTATTAAGACCGGACATGCAATAGAACCAGAACAAACCGGTTTTGTATTGGTTTTGTGTCCAGCTATCTATTCCAATTTTGAAAAGAAAGGTGCGACTTTTGTGGAGAAAAGGTAGTAACTTTTTAGGAGTAAAAGTGGAATCTAATATGTTATTCTGTGGTCAATTCTGGATAGTAATTTATGCTTTGTAACATATTTTTGTATAAATAATTGTATAAGAGTTTTATGGAACTACAAATTAGTTGGATAAAATAAGCTTTGATAAAAATTCTCTTTTACTTTCCTCTTATCTCTATCCATCAAGGTCACAATGCATGATACTTCCCTCTTGCCTCTATTGGCCGCACCTCTATATAAACCCTCGCATACCCAACCGTATGATTATGAAACTACAAAATAAACCAAAACCTGAAACATACCGACAAAATACCCTTTATTATGTCCACTTTTCACTCCGAAATGCACCCGCTGATCAAAGGGACATCAGCTGCAGCGGCAGAGTACATGGAGATTGAAGGGACCTCAGCCGCAAAGGACCCGCCAATGGATGAGATATCAGCCGCAGAGCACGTGGGTCCATTCTCACTCCTAATGGACTGGCTGGTCGAAAAGACATCAGACGCAGAGTCCACGGAGAATGGTGAAACAACCCATTGGCCGGAGAATTCTATTTTCCGTGTCCCAGAGCACATCAGATCCAGTAGAGCATCTAATTTTGAGCCCAAGTTAGTTTCTATTGGCCCGTACTATCATGGACGAGAAAACCTCAAACGCATGCAAGATTTAAAAATCCGGTGCATACAAGAAATTCTGAAGATGCTGAGAATTTCTCGGAGAAGGACAAACCATCCCAGACCTCTCGACAACTTGTCCATTTATGCTATAAACACTCCAGCAGGAAGGTCATTGATGCCGAAGGAAACGCTGCAGAAGGAAACGGGCATCGATGCCGAGTTTCTTCGGCAATTTAGTGTTTCAGGAAGGAAAGCTCAAGCTTACTATAAAGAAGAGTTTGAGTCAAACCTTGATGAAGATCGATTTGTTAAGATGCTATTTCTTGACAGTTGCTTTATTATCCGAACAATTTTCGCTTTCTCTCAACAGACACAGAGCATGTCTTTCCTAGATGTGCACATAAAAGAGGTAAGATCTGACCTGCTTCTTCTGGATAATCAAATTCCCCTGTTTTTTATCGAGGAGGTCTATGAATGGTTTTTAAGCAATTTCAAGGACAAAAAATTACCCCAGTTTAATACTGTCCTTGAACCGTTTATATGCCTGGATATGCCATGGAGAATCAATGGTGATGCCAAGTCTAGCAAAGCAGCTCATTTGCTCGACCTTTATTGGAGATACTCCTTGTCACCACAGATGGATATGAAACTAACTTCCTCTGAAAGATATCGTTCTGAGACGGAAGGTCTTTCTAACTCTTCTGAAATCGACCTCTCAAATAATGCACATATGGTCATTGCGAATGCAACTGAACTTCAACAAATGGCAGGTATAGAATTTGAGAAATTTAAAGATAAAGGTCATTTGGATGTTAATTTTTCCAATGGCATCATGCGGATGCCATGCCTGAAGATTGACTCAAGGCAGCAAACCTTATTAAGAAATCTCATTGCCTTTGAGAACTGCATCGTACCCAGAATGCGAAATATTAGCTGTTACATGAAACTGATGGATGCACTCATCAATTCAGAGAAGGATGTGGAGTTACTTCAGAATTGTGGCGTTATCTATAACACACTGAGCAGCCATGAGATGGCCGCCACTTTCATCAATGATATTGGTGACTTTTGTTTCACCGATGACCATACTAATCGTTTCTCCGGCTTGTATAAGGATGTGCAGAAATACTACGACTCACGTTGGCACCGTAGATTGGCAAGCTTGCGACATAACTACTTCAGTAGCCCATGGGCGGGCATCTCGGTCGTTGCAGGTGTGATCCTGCTAATTCTTTCTGTAGTTGATACATTCTACAATATCTATGGATATCACTACCCGAAGAATTAAGTAGCTGCTCGATTATTTTAATAATCGCACTTAATAAGCCTGTAACATTGTTAATTTTTTTTTTTTTTCTGTTTTCGTTTTGTTTGGTTTTCTCTTGTATCCAAGTTGTCCACTATATATTATTGCTTTCCCAATGTACCACAGGTAATTATTAGTACTCATTGTACTTTGTTTTCTTTTTTTGGTGGAAATGCCCTTAGGCGTAAGCGTTGTTTCTATTAACATATATATAACACTCATTGTACATTGTTGTCTTGTGCTATTGGATATCTATGCTTAGAGTACTTTACACATAGAGTAGAACTAGGGTGTTCTTAAGCTCACCAAGTCCCTTTGTGGCTTAATTCAAAAATCTATTGAATTGTCTTCAAACGTTGCATCCAAACCATTGAAACCGATCTACTTCACGATGATGCTTTTACATGTCAAATTTATAAAAAATTTCGAACTAATTTAGTATAAAGTCAAGCGGTAAGAAAATGTGGTTTATAAGTTAATTTTAATGTGTTCATTGTCATCATTTTTTTACCGCTTGACTTTATATTAAATTAGTTCGAGAATTTATAAACTTGACATTTAAACTCATCATTTGTGAAGTAGATCAGTTTCAATATTTAGATGCGTCGCTTGAAACCAATCTGATAGGTTTTTGAGTTCAGCTCACAAAGAAGCTTGGTGAGCTTAAGAACACCCTAGTTCTATTCTTACACACACACACACATATAGAGGTTGGCTAATATCAAAACGTTTGTTCCGGAGCCGTGGTGCAACCAATTGGTTTTTTAAATTTTCAAAGTCCAAACAGTTGATCCAAAACGTTAGACTTGATCTCTCTATTAAAATGTGATTGGAGACCAAATTTTACATTTTTTGGAATTTTTTACTATTTATTGAGCTAGTTTTAAAATTACTGATTTTAATAAATAGTGAAAATTTTCTAGATCATTGAAAACAGTGATTTTAAAACTGGCTTAATAAATAGTAAAAAAATTCCAAAAAAATATAAAATTTAGTCTCTAACCACATTTTATTATAGATTAAATGTTGAACGGTTTGAATCGACTGTTTGGACTTTAAAAATATAAAAACGGAAGTATTTTGTTCCACGGCCTAGGAACAAACGTTTATATATATATGTATATATATATATATATATATAGAGAGAGAGAGAGAGAGAGAGGGGTTTGCTAAGATCAAAATGGTAGTTCTTGAGTCTTGGTGCTACGTACCAATTCACTTTTGTTGTTTTTCGAAGTTCAAATAGTCGATCTGAAGTACTCAACATGTTCTCCATATTAAAATGTGCTTGTTGACAAAATTTTAATTTTTTGGAAATTTTAATTTTTTATGAATTTTTTAAAATCACTGTTTTTCAGATTTTACAATTGTTTATTGCTCCATTGTTTAAATTACTATCCAATCATGAGAATACAATTGTTTATTGCTCCAATCATGAGAGTACCATTGTTTACTGCTCCATTGTTTATTACTATCCAGTCATTGTTTATTGCTCCAAATCATGCACCATTGTTATTGCTCCATTGTTCCATTGATTAAGCATGAGAGAGATAGGGAGAGAGATTTATATTTAATTAGAATGAGGGTTAAGAAAAATATTTATTTGTATGTAAAAGCCAGTTTAGATTTCATAGAGGAGGGTTCAAATGAATCAATGACTGGATAGTAATTTAAGGATTATAGAAGGTTATATATAAAAAATAAAATGTTTTGGAACTTAATCCTTTTCAAATGTATAATTTAAAGATTCTAAAAAAATCTGCACCAAATTCTTTCAAAATAGAATAGTCCATGAATTTCCAGCTAAGAACTAACCATGTCTGGCGTACTTGCCAGAGATACTCTCACCAACAATTTGATTCTACTCTTTATAAATTTTGGAATTCAAATTCTCCTCTGTACCTTAATAGAGAATCTTTTACAAAGTAGATGGGAGTTAATCTCAAGCCGTAAAGTGAAGAGAATCTTTTATAATATTCGACAGGATACTTGTCCTAAATTTTATGGGGCTATTCATGGAGAATTTAATGTATGTGGGTCCCATAATTATGAAAAAATCCTTCCAAAAAATTCTAATGTATGTGGGTCCCACAAACAATTTTCTGATTCAGAAAAAAAAAAAGTCACAACATAGCAGTCACTCTCTGTGGTTGCCCTTGGAACTTTCAGCGCAACTATATGAGTGTACCCAATTAAAAGGTGTCCGTATCATTCCCCACGTGCAGTAGACTTACAAAACATAATAATAATAATTATTATTATTATTATTATTATTACTATATTACCAATTAATGGCATAAACCATAATATAGTTATCTTGATGAATTTGTTTCCTGATTTCGATCTTTTTCTTTTTTTTGCAAATAATATGCAATAGTCACAGTGAATAACAAAACAATACATCATAGAATGAGAACACATAACAAACTACAGAGGCAAATTAACAATTAATTTACATGCTTCAAGAACTTGGAACAAATTGTCAATTCATTCACTATTCCATGAAATCAAAAGAGATACATATTCCTCCAATCAAACCATCATATACACACTCTGATACACAGTTACTAGAACCTCTAATCAAACCCTAACCCTGAAAACCCTAAGCACTGGTAAACTTAGTAACAGCCTTAGTCCCCTCTGAAACAGCATGCTTCGCCAATTCACCAGGAAGAACAAGTCTAACAGAGGTCTGGATCTCACGAGAAGTAATCGTAGGTTTCTTGTTATACCTTGCCAATTTCGCCGCCTCCGTGGCGAGTTTCTCAAAGATGTCGTTGATGAAGGAGTTCATAATCGACATGGCTTTGCTTGAGAGAGAGAGAGAGAGAGAACGGGTTGGGTTTCTTCTCACCTCCAATTTCGACATACCTTGCCAATTTCGCCGCCTCCGTGGCGAGTTCATAATCATAGGTTTCTTCTTCTCACCTCCAGCGCTGTCTTTGGAAGGGACCCGCTTCTCCGCCTTGGGTTTCTTCTCAGCGGGTTTCTTCTCCGCCTTCTCCTCTGCGGGTTTCTTCTCCGCTGGCTTCTTCTCTGCCTTAGGCGCTATTTGTGAGATTTTCTAATTCGAGAGAGAGAGAGAGGAAAGATGGGATGGGGTTCGGTCTTTTATTAAGGAACGGGTTGGGTTTTGATTGGTTGGATGGAAAGGGAGCGGATCGATGAGGTGGCAGAGATCTAGCCGTTGGTACAAGGCTAGATCCAAGGGTCTGAAATTTGAGGTGATCGGATTGCGGGATTCGGGAATCCGTATACTCTGAAGTAACTCCATATTTAAGTTTACAGTCGGACCGTCTGATCAGAATCTCCGGTCCCTCAACAGTTTGCCAAACCATATCTAACGGTCATAACTAAAAATGGAAATTTGAGTTACTTTAGGGATATTAATAAATCTTCGTTCTTTGTTGTTACTTAAGTGAATTTATTTTTCATTTATAATCTCGGACATTTAAAATTTATTTTGTGGTGCATTCTATTATATATAAATTTTGAATTTGACATCAAGAAACTTTTTGCCCAAATCCTATTTATTGGTAGTAACAGGGATATACCGTGCAAGGGGAACAGGGCAGGAGATCAAGCTGAACAGGGGCATTTTGACAGTCGGTAATAGTATCAATAGAATAAAAATAGTCAGTGAATAAAAAATTACAAAAAAATTGACAATAAAATTAACATAAAATGAAGTTTCGAATCGGACCATTCATTTTCACGTGGGAAATCAACGGTCGATATGCAGTGAAATCATTCCAAATCTTTTCTAAAATGATCAAGGGAGAACACTAAATGTAACCAACATAAAAATACAGAATTTTTATTATGTATGAGCTTCGACCCAACACGAAGTGTTTATGGCCATACGATGCTTCAATTTTCGGGTGACTAGATGGATGGGTAATTAAAAACAAATTTTGATCAAACTTGGATGCAAGACAATAAATGCAGTGCTCTTTAATTTAAACGGGTTCCGATCGACCCACGGACGACATATTCCCGTGCGTCTTCATTAACTCATCAAACAAGAGATTATGTTTCATGTTCATGATAGAAGATGTGAGTCATATATGCAATATGCATGTAATGTTATATAATATAATGTGTTAAAATCATTTAATTAAGCAATAAACATGTTATAACATTAATTATTGTATAAATATTACTAATATAATTTTCATTACAAAATATTTTCTAATTAATTAAAGTCAAAATTTGATGTTAATTATCTAAATTTCACTAATCACGTAAATTACTAATCATACTTATTAAATAGAATATGTTCATTCTAATAAACAAGCATTACAATTTTTTAATAAAACAATTAATTAGTAATTTACATTGTATTAGCTAGGTTTTCCATTCCCTCATTAACAAATTTTTAAGCACTATACAACGAACGTCTTACCAAATATAATTCCAATCCTATTTTTATATTTTATGAATTACAACGATAAAATATTTATTGCATCTATAAATTCAATTTAAACAATTAAACTTAATTATTAAATATCTTACAAAATATACACAATGCACAAATTTTTATTCTCAAATAGTTATACATCCCTAATAATTTTTTTTAAATATTCAAGTAAAATTAATTTCACTTTCCTCTCAAGACTAACATAAAATCTATCTACAATTTAAATTTACAAAATTCTAAGTTTCTAATGCACATATTTTTATTTTTATTTTGTTTAACATAAATTAAATTATCATATTTATTTATGTACGTACTTCCTTAACAACTAATCAAAGTTTAAAAATATATTATAAATTTTGGAAGACTTAATTGTTTATGTAAAATATCCACAAATTACTTAATTGGATTGCCTTATAAAATTTGTCAACAGACACAAAATCCCGGTTGAAATCACATTTCATATAACTTGTGATTTTCTTTAGGATTCTCCGTCTTCTTGCATTATCTTGTAATTATTAAATTCGTATTTGTAAAAATTTGAAAGATTTTAAGTTTTAACTTGATTTTATTAAATAAATTAATGTATTACATGTGTTCAATGAAATGTTCAAACCAAAATAATATATTTTTAATTATGATATTTGAAAAAAAATTAAGGAAAAAATGAAAAATTGAATGAAAAATGAAACAAACAAAAATATGAAAAATAAATATAATTGTTAAATAAAATTCACATAATACACATAAATTATTATTTTTAAATAAAATTCAACCCTAATAAATTATTTATAAATTATTTTATAAGTCCCAATTAGTTTAGGACATATATAAATCAAATTTGGCAAGTCCAAGAGTGGCGCAATGAGCAGAGAAGAATTGAATTCGATCAGGTTCCAGCTCATTACTCGTGTTATTATTTTTTTTTTCACAAATTGAATTTCGATGCCACGTTCATCATGACAACACCTAATGCTACATTAATAATTTTATTTTACGCTCCAAATGACAAGTCGAAAATACTGATCTTGTTCAATACCACAAGGTTAGTCATAGTTTTATTTTACGCTCCATATTGTTAAAAAATTAGAGTTTATTATAACATCAACATAACAGAAAAAAATCCAAGGTTAGTCATAGTTAAATATGTATATTGATATTTTTACCCTTTGATCCGGTATCAAGTAAACTCCATATTTTATAATTTTTAATTCACGTACAAATACTCCATGTGATATAGAAGAAGATAAAAGATTCAAGAACATTTTTAAAAACTTGAAATTTAAATTAACACACAAAAATTATGGTGATGATATGTCAAATTAAATAGTAAATCAGGAACGCACCTAAAACAACCGATACAAAATACTACTAATCAGTAACGCCTGTTAAAAACAACCGATACAAATACTACTAATCAGGAACGCACCTAAACAACCGATACAAATACTACTAATCAGTAACGCCTGTTAAAACAACCGATACAAATACTACTAATCAGGAACGCACCTAAACAACCGATACAAATACTACTAATCAGTAACGCCTGTTCAAACAACCGATACAAATACTACTAATCAGTAACGCCTGTTAAAACAACCGATACAAATACTACTAATCAGTAACGCCTGTTAAAACAACCGATACAAATACTACTAATCAGGAACGCACCTAAACAACCGATACAAATACTACTAATTAGTAACGCCTGTTAAAACAACCGATACAAATACTACTAATCAGTAACGCCTGTTAAAACAACCGATACAAATACTACTAATCAGTAACGCCTGTTAAAACAACCGATACAAATACTACTAATCAGGAACGCACCTAAACAACCGATACAAATACTACTAATTAGTAACGCCTGTTAAAACAACCGATACAAATTACTACTAATCAGTAACGCCTGTTTATCAACCGATCCTATTAAGACACAATCAGGAACGCCTCTTTATAAAGAACCGTTCCTGATTTGGCTAGCACTATCAAGAACGCATTTTTAAATACAACCGTTCCTGATAAGTGAAATCAAGGTCGGGTCCATATTGTGCCCGTTGCTGATCTATATCCGTATCGGTTAGGACATAAATCCGACACTGATGGGGCGACACTAATTGTACTTTTTCCACTAGTGACACTACCACATTGCAAAACACTTGGACATTTATCCCTATAAAATCATCCTCCATTTTATTTACTTTCATGCACATGTGTATATACCTCTGTACGTCATGTCTAGTCAAATTAATACATATATAGCATATATATCTCTAGTTTGACATTTGGTATCTTACACCACTTTCATGATCAGACTAATTTGGGATAAAAAGTGTATTTATATAAGAAGATATTTAACATATGGGTACTTAATGCAGCCGCCATACATCAGCATGCAGTACATGCATGCATATCTTATGGATTGCCTAGTCTCCATTTCTTCTGTGAATGGAGAGGATATGGAAACAAAAATATTGGGGAAACTAAGCCAATACAATATTACCTATTAAGTCATCTTTTTTTTATTTTTTTTCTTAAAAGAATGTATATAGTGAGCCTAGCTTACTAAAACAATTATGATATTAATTCAATTATGCAGAGAATGATGGTTTTGTTCATAGTTCTTCTCCATTGGTTGTATGAAATGGAGAATACATGTGTCCATAGCAAATAAAATTTAAATAATTAATATCCGTATATATGTTGGTTCTTCATAGAGCACTGCTTGCTTGATGGTGGGTGTTTGATATCTCAGTAAGTGGCCGGAGATTAGATTTTAAAAGAATTAATTTCATCAAGTGCTCTTATGCGTGGAATAAGATTTGACTTGGAATTAATTTGTATTTGTTCTTTGCATGATACAATGTTGGTACATTGAAAGCGATAACACCAAGTTTACACTTGTTGCATGGCGGCTTATTTGAATTCTTTGAAAGTTGCCAATTAATTATGTATTAAGAAAAAAGGAGAGCTCAAGTGCTCCTGTTTTTGTCTTTATTAGGGCTCTGTATTTTGGAAATTAATTAAATAATTTCAATGAAAAAAATGATGTGGCCTACATTGCTTTGAAAATCATTGATTCTTTTGTGCTTTTACAAGTATATGTTTGTAATTTCTACATTGCTTTTACAAGTATATATTTGTAATTAACCCTACAAATTGATCTGAATAGTAAAATATACTTAATTACAATTTAAAAGTATATATTTGTAATTTTGTAATTTTTTTTAGAAAAAAAGAGATTGGATGTCAAGTCATCCAATTAACTATCTAATATTTATTTCTATCCGGATTTCAAACATATGTGACCTTATTTTTTCAAATCTTTTGTAACATATTTTTTATAGGTGAAATCGTTGCTATCAGACTGTTTAAAAAATCCAAAATTGTTTTTCTTGCCACCCATCACAAATTGCAAAAAAAAAAAAATTCATAAAATAAAATAAACCTGAGCTCAGTGGCGGAACTATGTACAAGTTTTGGGTGCTAGGTCACCTTTAATTATGAATTGAAAATTTTCATTTTATTCTTTAAAAAATTTAATTTTTGCAAAAAATATTACTATTAGCTCATCTTATAAAATAAAATTACATAATATTTATTCATCTAAGCTAAGCTATCTCAATTTTCTAGTTTCATATCGGATGTTTTAGATTATGTTATAGATCGAAAGAATTAAAATGATTAATTAACTATAAATTAAAATTTAGACTAATTATACTTTTATTTGGATCTGTAATTAAAATTCCCAACGATTCGAGCCCCAACTTTAATTACTAAAGAAATACCTTGAGTCTAATCAGAATTTAGTCAACAAAACGAATTAATATGAATTAATAATTTTTTTTAAAGGTTATTCAAATCTATGACGAGTGGGACCCAGGTTTTGGACCATGCATGGTGTAGCCACATGGATCCCACCTCTCTTTTATTTTCCCTAACATATCTACAGCCGGACACCACCCCCCCCCACCCCACATCTCTCCCCTATTTCCCTTACATGAGGATAGGGGTGCTCATTGGGTCCGGTTTAGTCGGTTTTGAACCGAACCGAATTAGTTTGGACCAAACGTTTCGGTTTTTTTCAGTTTAATGGTTCGGTTTGGTTCGGTTTGAAAATTTTGAAGACCGAAATAACCGAACCGGCCGAAATTTTATATATTATGAATTTGGTCCGGACCGCCCAGGTTTATTTCTTAATCAATTGCTTTAAATACTTCGGTTTATTTCATAATATCCCGATTTATTTTTAATACCTCGGTTTATTTCTTAATATACTTCGGTTTATTATATCAATTGCTTTAAATAAAAAAATTAATATATTTCGGTTTGAACCGAACAAACCGAAATAAAACTTTGGTTCGGTTCGGTTCGGTTGCAATGCTAAATCGGTTCGGTTTTATTTTTGAAACCGAATTATAACTTTAGTTTACCTAGTTCGGTTCGGTTTCAACCGAACCGAACCGATGAACACCCCTACATGCGGACCCCACCCTCTTTTGTTGGATGTGAGTTTAATGGTGAAATGCTTCTTCTGGTGCACTATTGAATTGACAAGACGTAATTGCGAATTTTATAAATTGAGGGGCTGTCATATAAATGTTAGACCCTTGGTAATTTTTCTGGTCATAGGGTCCAATCGCGAAGTATTATAATTTTAGGAATTAGTTGCAAATTTCGTAAGATCGAGGGGCTAGTGAGTTAATTTCTAAGAGTTATATAATAACCCCTGTTAGAGGGGCTTGAATGAATAAAATTGGATTTTTAAATAAATGGGCTCGGCTATTAAATCAAAACTGAATTGGGCCTTTTCTTTTTCAGATATGGGCTCGGCCTTTAATGGTGTGAACTGTTGGGCTTGGCTATAAATTTGCTTGAAATTAAATTCGGCATGAGTATGGGCCCAATCCGAAAATGAGTTTTAAAAGGACCAAGGCCCTTTTGGCTGGGCCTTATGATTGGACTGGGCAACAAGCCCAAAATAGAATAAAAATAATTGAAAACTTATTTTGAAATATTTTCTCCGAACTGAGGTTACACGATCAAATGAAGGTATTTATCTCTCAAAGGAAGTACCTCCTTGATTTGCTTACAAAAGTGGGAATGTTGGATTGTAAATATGCTAATACACCAATTGCCTAAAATCTCAGATTAGATGAAAATCCGAATGATAAGACCTTCAATAAGGAAAGGTACTCGAAATTGATAGGAAAACTTATTTACTTATCACATACCATACCAGATATTGCGTATGCAGTAAGTATAGTAACTCAATTCATACATGCTCCAAGTGAAAGGCATTTGGAGGTTGTGATGAAAGTTTTGAGATATCTTAAGAAGACTCCATAAAAAAGTATACAATTAAGAAATATTGGGCATTTGAAAATCTCGGGTTATACAGATGCAGATTGGGCAAGAAATATAAATGATCGGAATTCAACATCTGTTTATTTTACATTTGTGGAAGAAAATCTTGTTACTTGGAGAAACAAGAAGTAGAGTGTACGTAGTCTTATCAAATGTAGAAACGGAGTTTCGAGGAATGTCCAAAGGTGTCTAGCTGAGAACTTTTGTAGCTAATTAAGGAAACTCATAACTGAATTTGGATATAAACCACACGAAGAAATATCCCTTTATTGGGACAACAAATCTGCAACAGTAATTGCACATAATCCGGTACAGTATGATCGCATAAAACATATAAAAGTTGACAAACATTTTATTAAACACAACTTAGAGCAGAAGATCATTTCTTTCCCACATGTGAGATGGAATGATCAACTAACAGATGTGTTGACAAAGGCTGTATTCGAGCAGTTGATTGCCAAGTTGAACATGGTAGATATCTACCTGCCAACTTGAGGAAGGGTGTTGAGACAGGCCATCAATTAACCTGACCCGTGTGCCAACACATCTAGCATAAAGGAGATATGTGTTAAATATAGAAAAGACAAAAGAAAAAAGATAACAGATTATATTCGTGCCAGAGAGGCCTTAATTAGGCCATCTGGATTGTTTTTCCTATTTATTACCATGTTCTTTGTATTGTAAATTATCTAATAATTATTACACAAAAGAAATAAAATAGTAGGGAGGGTTGGGTCTTCAGAATTAAAATATATCGCCCCATTGTTTAATTAATGGTACATTAAATTTTATATTTTGCCAATTCAATCAAGATATATATGGAAACACTTGGTCAAATTGAAACTATATATTGGTTATTTCCTATATATATATAAGAGCATTGCATGCATGGGCTTGCTCAGTGCATACAGTGAGAATTCAAATTAACTTATTATTTCTTTCTGCAGATCGAGTAACATTAATTATGGCAAGTAAAAAAGGTTTGCCCTTGATCATCCTTTCATTGGTCGTTGGAGTTCTAACAACAATCCCCACAGGTACGTACAGACTCCTCTCTTAATTTCTTTTAGTAATTAATTATTAGTGAATAACATATATAATATAAGCATATCAGAGCATATGCTAATGGATCAAATTTATATAATATTCGAAACGTCGAGTTAAGTAGTTTATTAAATTGGTTATATATTAAACTTGTAGAATACTAATTTTTACTATTTTTAGTAAAACAAATTACTATTTATTATAATTTTGAAAGATGGTCTTTTTTGACATGCCAATAATGCATCAATATACACACCAAATCTTCATTTTTTGACCGCTTGAATTGATACTAAATGAATTTAAAATTTAAATTTGTTTATATGTAAACAAAATTCTCAAGAAGGAGATCAGTTTGTACGATTTGGATTTGTCATTTGGGCAGGTGTGGAATCGATTGGTGTTTGCTATGGAATGGTTGGCGACAACCTCCCTCCACCAAGTGATGTTGTAGAGCTGTACCGATCGAATGGCATAACGGCGATGAGGCTATACGCACCCAACAATACAACCCTTCGAGCTCTCAAAGATACCGGCATCCACGTTATGATGGGCGTCGACGATGGGACACTCGAAGATCTTGCTACAAACCCTTCTGCTGCACCCAATTGGGTCCGGACCAACATTCTGCCATATCCTCAAGTTTCCTTCAAGTACAGTATTAATTATTTATAATTATTTGTTATCCAAGGAATAAGGAACTAATTAATTCTTTGTATATATAGAGAGAGAAAGAGATTTATTTAACATCCACTTATAACTAATTAAATAATATATAATTAATAGGTACATTGTGGTCGGTAATGAAGTTGCACCAGGAAATGCCCACAATTATATACTTCCAGCAATGAGCAAAATGTGGGATGCAATTTGTAAAGCAGGCTACAAAGACAAAATCAAGGTTTCTACAGCAGTTTGTTCCCTAGTACTCACCAATACCTACCCTCCATCCAAGTCTCAATTCAACCCCTCTTATACTATGGGTCCCATAGTTGAATTCCTCTCTAAAACTGGAAACCCACTTTTGGCAAATATTTACCCGTATTTTAGTTATAAAGATAACTATCCAAAAATTGATCTCAACTATGCATTGTTCAAGCCTTCTACTGCAGTGGTTCAAGATGGCTCATATAAATATACAAATCTTTTTGATGCAATGGTTGATGCAGTGTACTACGCCTTGGACAAGACCGGTGGTTCTCGGGTTGGTGTTGTTGTGTCAGAAAGCGGCTGGCCATCAGACGGTGGGCTTGGTGCAACAAAGGAAAATGCAAAAACATACAACCAAAACTTGATTAATCATGTTGTTAGTGGCACTCCAAAAAATAAAACAAATTTGGAGACTTATGTTTTTGCAATGTTCCATGAGAATAGGAAGCCAAATGACAACGGAAGAGAGGTTGAGAGATATTTTGGATTGTTCTACCCGACAAACAAGGCGCCCGTTTACCCGATAAGCTTTAACAATGTAACATCTAAAAAAATATGAGTCATTATTATTTATGCTTAAATTCTTTTTATAATATTGAAGATACTATATACATGTCTCTGCTGAAAAAAAAATTAACAATGAAATCGTTGAATTTTCATTTTTATTAGATCTCCTAAATCATAGATTTGACCAAACTTATTTCCATTCTTTTCAATTAAATACGAAGATGTAATCAAAATCCACAAAAATTAAACTGCTAGCTAGCTTATTGTGTTTTGGGTTGTTCTACCCAAACAAGTCCCCTGTTTACTCAATTAGCTTCAATAATTAATCACTTCCATCAACTAAGAATTAAGATATATTTATTTCGTTTAAGAAGTAGCTTGTGGTCAATGTTTAATTAATTCATTATGGAGTGTGTGTTTTTGTTTTTGTTTCATCACATAAATAAATTAATTATATGCGCGTGATCATCAATAAAATATATTTTGATAGCAAGTTGGCAATCGAGTGGCAAAGAATAATTGGGTCCATCATGAAAGGAGCAAACATATTGATGTGAGATTTTATTTATTTTATTTGGGAGCATTTGAAGGATTAGGACATCAAATTGATACATGATACCGATATTATTTTTACTAATTAAGCTATTGTCAAACAAGAAATTTAAGAATCATGAAATGATGGAGATAGAATTAATTAAGTTTAATTAAGGGGGTGTTGAATATATACCCGGCAAACAAAGACATTTCTTTGTTCAATGTTTTTTTTCCTTAAATTGAACTTAAATTTTTTTTTTTTAAGATTGTGAACTTAATTAAAAGTTTATTGCTCATTCTTTGTTCAATGTTTTTTTTTCCCTTCAGTTTGTTCACTAGAACTTCATTCATAATTTGTTGTTTGTTAGTACGTGTTTCCACAAACAATCATTCATCTGATCAATTGAACCAGCAACGGATTTGAATGCAGAAATAAAGAATAATAATACAGTAATAAATCATAAACAGTGAAATAATAATAATAATAAAGATTGACATATACTATATACACGCATACATACATATACATATCATAAAAAAGATTGACATATACTACATACACGCATACATATACATATACATATCGTAAATAGTGGTACTATAAGTATCACCTGGGTCAGTATCACCCTCATTACTTTTATGATAGGCAATTTTTGACCGTTTATAATAGACGACTTCCACTAATGACATATACATATATATGAATAAAAAACAGTAGAAACTACTAAACCCACAACATAATCTTTATAAAATTCATTTTAAATGTCATTTTGGAGAAATTTGGCATTTTACTGTGCTTCCATTCCATGGCAATTTCTTGTCATATATCAGTCAGCTTATAAGAAGAACATACAACTTCCTAAACTCATCATCACTCTCAATCCTCTCCATCTCATCAACTGCCATCCACAACCAGACCTCCATCCCATGCCCATCCTTTGCATACATCAATAGGCAAACATTCTTAAAAGCCGTTATCCCGCATGCCACCCATACCGGCTCCTCGAAACCGAAATTGCATTCGTACCACCCTACCCTACACCAACTACTAAATACAAACTCTACTCTTTCTGTTCCCTTCTCTCTCTGCACCCTTTCCTTCTCCTCTAGACTCTCATCGCACATCTACAAATCAATGTATCAATGTATACCAGGCATGCAAAGACTTGTCGTCGGTGCCACTTGTAGATATTTTTCCTTAAATTTAATTTAAAATGAATTTGTTCATCTAGATATAAATTTATATGTTAATATACATGCATAGACATGAGAATATAAATGAATTTGAAAGAGAGGCAATTAATCAAGATATCTCGGGCCAAATATAGTTTTAATAAATGGTGCCTTAAATTATATATTTTGCCATTTCAAACAAGATGCGGAAATCAGAATCAGCCTTTGATCTAGTGTCAAAGGCAATGGTCTCCGTGTGAGATCGCAAATTCGAAACCAGAAAAAGAATAATTCTCTATATCAAAAAAAAAAGACACGCAGAAACACTTGGTCAAATTGTACTATTGGATATTCTCTATATCAAAGCTTTGCATTAATTGTCTTGCTTTCTACAAGCTGTTAGAATTATATTTTATTTAATTTTCTTTCTCGAGAGTAAGAGTATATGCCAAGAAGAAATGGAGGTCTAACCCCCCCCACCCCCACCCCCCACCCCCCCCCCCCCCCCCCTCACCCCCCCCCCCCCCCCCCCCCCCACCCCCTTATATATTTATTCCACATCTAGAATTCCTATTTACCTTCTGGAAAATATCAAGATCAAAACCCACAAAATCAATTCCAACTAATTATATATCCACAATAAAAAGAAAAACTTAATTAGTACAACTTTTAGTAATTATTAATGACATAAATATAGGATAATAACATTTTTTTTTGTATTTGCAGGTTGGACATCAATTGGTGTTTGCAATGGACTGAGAAGCGACAACCTTCCCTCACCGAGAGAAGTTGTAAGGCTCTATCAATCCAATGGCATAGGGGGTGCAATGAGTATATACACAAACCCGACCCGAGAACCCTTAATGCTCTCTGACACACCCGCATCAAAGTTATGGTGGGCGTGGAAGGTCTTATGTTCCATCGTCTTGCTACCGACAAGTCTTTTGCAGAATTCTGGGTCCAGAAAAACATTTTGCCATATGATGGAGTTTCCTTCAAGTATTGTTATTTTTTCAAAATTAAAATCATCTGGTAGTTTTTCATCTTCTCAGGATGAATTCAATAGAAAAATGGATGTTCATATATGATGCTGAAACAGTATAATAGATCAACTTGAGGCCTCATATTTCCCCATATTGTATCTTTATAGGTATATTGTTGTCGGCAATGAAATTGAACAGAAACATGGCCATTTGATTGTCCGAGCAATGAAGAACATGTGGAATGCAATTCGTCATGCCGGTCTCGAAGGCAATATCATGGTCTCAGCAGCATTTGAATTCAATGTATTCACCACTACCTCCACTCTATCTCAGGCTAAATTCAGATTAATTTGATTACATGGCCGGCATAGTAGAATTCCTCGCTAAAACTGGAAACCCGCTTTTCGTAAATATTTACCCCTATTCTAGTTATATAAATAACAGGGCAAATATTATACCAGAGTTTGCATTGTTCACGGATAATAGAGATCCCGTCGAGCATATATATCTAAATCTCTTTGATGCAATGGTTGATTCAGTGTACTACGCCTTGGAGAAGGCCGGTTACCCCAATGTTGGTGTTGTTGTGTCAGAAAGCGGGTGGCCATCAGACGGTGGGGTTGACACAACACCACAAAATGCACAGACATACAACCAGAACTTGATAAATCATGTTGTTAATGGCACCCCAAAGAGGCCAGGATATTTGGAGACCTATATTTATTCAATGTTCAATGAGAACGACAAGGGAGGTGATGAGATTGAGAGATATTTTGGGTTGTTCTTCCCAGATAAGTCACCCGTTTACCCAATTAGCTTCCATTAATCACTTCAACTAATTAAGAATGGGATCGAATGAAGAGATTTTGTTTCGGCACATCAATAAACGTGCCGATACTTACGTGATGACTTTCTACTAGACTGAGTCTATGGTACTATATATGCATAGTACGATTTGGTCCGTGATACAGATTAATATTTTAGTTTTCAAAATCCTAATAGTCAATCCGAACATTTCAACATAATTTTCATATGAATATGTACTTGCAGACTTGATTTTATATTTTTTAGAATTTTTTTACTATTTTTACAGATAGGTAGAAAATCACTGTTTTTGGATGGTCCAGAATTTTCAGATCAAGTGATTTTCTACCTATCTTAAAAAATAGTAAAAAAATTCTAAAAAATATAAAATTCGGTCTGCAAGTACATATTCATATGGGGATCATGTTGAACGGTTCAGATCGAAAGTTAGAATTTAAAAACAAAAATATTGATCCGTATTACGAACCAACTTGTGATATGCATAGTACCATAGACTCACTCTTTCTACTATTTTCCTGTTATATATATAGTTGAGTTTCTGTACCTTTTAATTGTTGAAGATATAATGAAGGTTTTATAAGAGTGCAGAAGACGATTAATTAAGGAACGTTTGTTTGGGTTCAGACTTCAGCCTTTGATCATTATGATAGTAAGACAAATTGAATTTATTTTATATATTACATTTAGAAAAAAAAAAAACAGTTGCGTTGGATTTCTTGATTGAACCACTTTAATTTTGTATAGATCATTTTTTTTTTTCTTTTAAGCTTTTAGTTTTTTTTTTTTTTTTCAAGTCCATCAATTTATCTCTAACGAAGGTATTAGATTTCAATATTACCACCTCTCACACTGACCATTAAACATTTTTAGTGAAAAAAAAATGCCAAGATTTACTATAAATTAAACATTTGTAATTTTGTATATTGAATTTTGTAATGTTTATATACATTAATAAAATTATTATACTTGTCTTACTATCATAATGATCATATAATGGAGTAGAACTAGGGTGTTCCTAAGTTCACCAAGTTCTTTTGTGAACTCAATTCTAAAATCTATCGGATTGGCTTCAAACGACGAATTCAAACCGTTGAAATCCTTCTATCTTACGAGTGATGTGCCTACATATAAAAGATTTTAAATTTTAAATTAATTTTGTATAGAGTGAAGTGGTCAAAAGACGCCCAAAAAATGAATGCATTAAAATTAATTTATAAACCTTCTAATTTTTATCACTTGACTTTATACAAAATTAATTCGAAACTTTAAAATTTTCACATGTAGATGCATCACTTGTAAGATAGAAGGATTTCAATAGTTTGAATTCGTCATTTGAAATCAATTCCATAGGTTTTAGAATTTAGTTCACAAAGGGACTTGGTGAACACAGGAACACCCTAGTTCTACCCCATATAATGTATCATCCTTAGTATTGTAATGATGAATAGCCTCAGAACATATATGGGCTCAAACTCAGCCCACATAAGATAATTTTATAGGGCCATTAGGAAAAAGTTCGGATCCATTACTTGTCCTTGGTAGATCCAAAACCACACCGAGTACGGGTTTTTCCTGAAAACGGAAAATTCGAAGAACATTCCTATAACCTATGTTACCTCAAATTTTGTGATTAGATTCTTAACGTCCGATCTGCTTTAACACGAATATTAAAGAGGCCCTTGCATTCTAGCTCGGCCTTGATTTTGATCACAAAATTTAAGTTACTTCAGGGGATTTGGAAAAAATCGAAGAAGGGAGCGTTCGATGGGCATCGGACCAAAATCTATACAATGAACTATATAAGCCGTCAAATTTAATCAAGATTTGTGTTATCAGCTTCAGATTCGAGCAGACCAAAATCGAACGGCCGTGACTGGTTATCGAACCCGTACGATCCAAGCATCATCCAACAAATCTGAACCGTCGAAGTAAGGTTATAAAACCTAAACCCACTCAGTTCGCGTTTCCTCTCCCTTTCTCTCTCTTGTCGCTAGGGTATTTGCGGCGCCACCTCGTCTTCCTCCCTCCTCTCCAGGTAACAAAGTTTAAATTCTATTCAAAAAATTATTTATTTTAATAGGGTTCCAGTGCTTCGTCCTAATTCATCGATTTTTTTAGTGTATTTCTGCATTTTCTTGTTATGTTTTGCTTAATATAAGATCGCATGTGTGTGGAGAAATTTTGAGGTGTAGATCGAAAATGTAGTTCCATTAGATTTGTTATCTTCACAAGTGTACAACCGTAGATTTAAAATGTGCTGTGGAATGATCAATTAGTTTTGTACTTTTCACAATCTAGATGGGTAGAGTAGATTTGAAACTTTAATTGATGAATTAAATTTTTTTTTTTTGTATTTTCAGTTTGTTTCAAGAAAACGAGAGATGGCACCTCCTGCTAAAGGTATATTGTTTTTGCTTTTTTCCATTTTATTAAATTTGTTCTCTTTTGTGGTTACATATGTGAAATATAATCATGTGAAGAAACCAGTAAAGGAATTTCTGATGTCTGTATTAAATACATTTTCAATTCAATTTTAATGATGTAGCTCATGCAATGATGTTATTTTTGTTAGATTGACATCTAATTGACTGATAAATCATGTTTCTGTTGTCTAATATTTTACAGATTTTGTCAATTTTTAAAATATCTTAATAAAGTCCACAACTTTACTGATAAGAAAATAACTGTTACTGTTATATATTTATTTAGTTCTTTTCTGAGTACATCTTGTAACATATAGTCTACCAGAATTGCTAACCTTCTACCCAAAAAAAACTGCCACAGGTAAGAAGCCTGATGCAAAGTCTCAGGCTGAGAAAACTGCAAAGGCAGTTAAATCGGGGCCGACCTCTGGAATAAAGAAAAAAAAGATACGCACTTCAGTCACCTTCCACCGGCCCCGCACTTTGAAGAAGCCGAGAACTCCTAGGTATCCCCGCCAAAGTGCTCCTGGGAGGAACAAGCTTGATCAATACATGATTCTCAAGTATCCTCTCACTACAGAGTCTGCTATGAAGAAAATTGAAGACAATAATACCCTTGTGTTTATTGTCGATATCCGTGCGGATAAGAAGAAAATCAAGGATGCGGTTAAGAAGATGTATGATATTCAGGCCAAGAAGGTCAACACCCTCATCAGGTACATTTGTCATTTGCTTATGTTTTATTAATATTTGTTGGTTTATTAATTGAAATGTTTTTAAGTATATTACAAGTACAATTAAACAGAATTATCTTTTATTGTAGTTTGTCTTGTCCAATGTTGGTTTGATTGAATCCTCATTAGGGTTCTGTATTTGGTTCAATTTCTGATGCTTTTTTCACATTGTTCAGTTAAATTTTTTGCAGGGTTTTATTCTAATTTTTGTTAATTATTTGCTTTTTGTTTTGTTTAATGCAGGCCTGATGGTACAAAGAAAGCCTATGTAAGGTTGACACCCGATTTTGATGCCCTAGATGTGGCAAACAAGATCGGCATCATCTAAATTTTAGGCATTCTTAGTTTTCTAATATATCCCTTTTTTTTGCCAGTGAACATTGTGTGTTGAATATTAAAAGGTTTTGAGAAATTTTAGTTGTCTGTTTACTTTATTTAGTTTAGTACTTTCTTTGTTAGCTTGTTATAGTTTCAGTGACATGAAAGGTTAAAATTTTTTGTTGTTATTTCATTGCACAAAATTCTCAAATCTAATCACTGTAGCGTCTTTTGCTGCTGGCAATCATGGAGATAGTGTTTGCTTTTGTTTTTTTTTTTGTTTTTTAATAATGGCACTAGTTTGTGTGGAATTTCTGCCACACAATTCGAACCGATGTTCTTTCGGGGCATTTTTTCATTAGAAGTGCCTGTTTTCTTGTATTTTTTACAATACTTACAACCTGTTTTCTTGTACTTGTGTAAATTGGTATGGGCTCTATTGTTGCTTGGGTATCTTTATTTTCTTGACAAAATACTATTTCATCATTGATGTACTGTTTTGCATCCAAAATTGCTAATAATTTTTTGATGAATCTTTGCAATGTACCATCCATTTCTCTTCCAAAAGAACCAAAAAAATCACCATTTTTAGATCTGGTGCTAAAAGTGAATTCTTTCGCCTTTTTTAAATTCCGAGGGGGTAAAATGGTAAATTGATTTAGTATGCGAACCAATAATGCACTGCTTTGAAGCGTTCTTTTAAAATAAAAAGAGAAAACATTGAAAAGACAAAAAATAAAATAAAATAAGATAGTTCTACCACTTCAGGATTAAATCCCAGCAATTTTTGTGTAAAATATATAATTGACCTTGTTATTATTTTTCTTGAAGAAAGTGGGTATTACCACCAAGTACATAGTATTAAAGCACTAGATACTAACCCTTACCCAAATTCTATCCTAATATGTGAAGTGACTAACCGGTACCAAGACCTCAGGAACCAGATCAACCAAAGATTAAATATTCACCTGACCCAGTATTAAAAAAGAATCTATTGAAACTTGCATCAATTCAGCTTGAAATCAACCCAAATTAATGGTTTTGAATGAGATACAACTAAGACTATTCTTATGCCTGATTTATATAAACCCAAAACGAGTCAGATTTCTCAATGAAATTACGTGCATGTTCAAATTTGAATCAATCAAAGTGTTAAAGAATGAATATTCAATTATACCATTTAATGATTGTATTATTTGCATTTTTTTCCATTCAGAGATTAGGAATTCAAGTGTGTATTGATGCTGCACTTGGCTCCCAAGGTACTTTACAAGCATGGCGACCAGAGATCAACGTAATTAATTGGCCTATATCTGTTATTTTGAATTTACCACAACAAAAAGACGGGTATGATTATATCATTTTTCATTTGATTTCAGTAGAAATTGTTTCATTCGATTGAGTATCCCAATTGGTGTTTTAGATGTTCTTGTGGTCTATTTGCACTCAAGTACATGCAATTATGGGATGGATCAAAACTTGCTACTGAATTCACACAGGTGTGCTATTATTCCTTATAATGGTTTATCTTGCAATTTGCATAATAAATGAATTATTGTTCAATGTATACTTATGTATGATGTATTCAACTTGGCAGGATGACATCGACTTGTTTAGGAAACAACTAGTTGGTGAGCTAATCTTTTCAGAGCTCAATGAGATGAAGAATATTCAAGATGAAATTAAGAAAAAAAATTATTTAGAAAGGAATCAGAGGAATTAGATGAATCAGAAGAATTAGAAGAATCTGAAGAAATAGCAGAATCAGAAGAATTACAAGAATCAACATAATAAAATATCAACAAGAGGTCATATCATTAGCGCCCCAAACCTTCAAATCATTTGGTTTCATTTTACTTATTTCAATTTACAAAATAAATTATAATTCGAAAAATTACTATATGTTTTTTTGCGTACAAATGGCCCAAACAATTAAAGTTTCGGGGCACAATTGTGTGGAACTTATTATTGTTCTCTTGGCACAATTTGTATCTAGAGGTATGAATTAAATTGTACTCTTGGCACAAATTGGTACCTTCAGGGGTACAAATTTATGTACATAACGTTGGATGTGTCAAAAATAAAAATCTAAGAAAATTTAAATATATTTTTCTATAATTTATTTCCTTACATATTAAGTAATTATGGCACGAGTGAGGCTCTGATACTATGCATAGCACAGATTGGTCCATACTATAGATCAATATCTTCTTTTCAAAGTCCAAATAGTCGATCTGAACCATTCAACATGATCTCCATACGAAAATGTACTTTTAAACTAAATTTTACATTTTTAAGGATTTTTTAACTATTTTTTTAGATAGGTTTCTACTCACTACTTTTGAATGATCTGGAATCTTCAGATCAAGTGATTTTGTACTTGTCTAATAAAATAGTAAACAAATTCTAAAAAATGTAAAATTTGATGTACAAGTAGATTTTCATATGATGATCATGTTGAACGGTTCAGGTCGACTATTTTAACTTTGTAAACAGAGATATTGATCCATAGTACGGACCATTGTGCACTATGCATAGTACCATAATTAACCTCACTCTTTTGTAATTAATTATGGCTCGTATATTACATTAAGCATGATCCTAAGTTTGGTTTGGTAATAATTTTTGTTTTCAGGGAATATGGGGTGGCATGCTTGGTGGAACTTGTATGCAGTTCCTTATCCTTCTTTCTGTTACAATTAGAACAGACTGGAATAAAGAGGTATACCATACCAGCACCATAAACTGGTATTATTATTATTTAAATGCTTTATTTAAAGATAAACTGTTGAAATTGCAAATATTCCTATTTGGAAATATGGTATGACAAGGTTCTGATTAGGATATATATGAAAAATTAGAAAAATTGCTATTCTTCTTTACCAGAAAAAAAAAAAAAAAACAATTGGAATATAATTGCTAATTTACTAATAAAAAAGACTTGTGAAAAACAAAAAGAAATTACCTTTTGTTAGATATGGTTCAATTTTTAGAATGCTCAGTTACATACTTTGTTTCTCTTTTGAAAATCTTGGTTAGGTGGAGGCAGCAAATAAAAGATTAAACAAGTGGGATGACAAGAGGAAACCATTGCTAGAGAATGAGAATTAGATCACTGCAAAGCATCTAAAAATAGAAGATATAATTGATTTTAATTCAAATGCGTACAATATTTCACTAGTCTTCTTAGTTTTTCCTAACAAATTATAATACGAAGAGATATCCCATGTCAATAAATTTTGGGTACCAAGCAGTGCCAATTTATAATTCATGCTGAAAAATTGACAAATTAAGTTGTTGGATGTATTTTATACTATACAGTTACATACATGCATATAAAAATTAGAAGATATTAATTTTGTTTCCATAGCCATATAAGTCATGAAATTTTTTGTGTTGATGTTGCCAAAATGAAGTAAAATCAATGCAATTTTTTATACATAATATATGGTATGCATAATATATCAAATTAATTATATTTAAATGGGTCTAAGTTACTACCAAACATCACCGCAGATTGTATAAGACCAATTAAGTTTGGTGCCAGAATGAACTACCAGTCTTGTTCATGGCAGCTGAAATCATAGATAAACCATACCTACCAGTCTTATTCCTACCAATTAATTATTTTGAATCTATTTCAATCCTCATGCAAGGCAACCATACACTCCACCCAAATTCACATCTAAATCCCAATTTCTCAACCTCCTCCAACACAGTGTTCTCCAGATGGAGATCAACAAGAGACATCCTGCCACTTTTAATTCTAGAAGGAAATAACCAAAATCACAATGTTTGCTAAAGAAAGTTTTGATCTACATCCTGAAACTTCATTTCGGCCATATGAGCAAGGGAGGTGCTGCGCTGAGAAAACATAAGTGTAAAGAGATGCGTATGACAGTGGACCCCATGACATGGAGTAAGCTAATCAGCAAGAGAGGTGAAATATATAACTTAATTTAAATTAATTCAAATTTTACTTCTCATTTGACGGATTAAGTGTGGGAAAATGATTTACTCCACCCCTTATTTCACAACTAAACATGACCTTGGCTAGTACTAGTGTTCTCATCAGCTTTAACTACGCCGGTTGATTTGAATTTTGGAGAGAATTTTTTATTTATGGAATCATTATTAAATAATAAAGGAAAACAGAAAAAGTGGTGGATTTTTTTGATAACATAGATTAATTCAAAATTTTATGAAAGAGTAACTGGGTTTTGTTGAAACAGAAAGAGTGTCTAGATTTTTTTGAAATAGAAAATGCCTGGGATATTTTTGGAGATAGTGGTTGAGATTTTTTTTTATGAAACAGAAAGAGGAGTTGGGGTGCTGAAAGAAAAAAATTCGGCTCCAAAGTTTGAATCAAAAACTTCAAAAAAAAAAAAAAAAAAACCTCTAGCACCTTTCTATTTTCTTTTTATTTATAATAATTTATATAAACAAAAAATTGAGACACTTTTTCTTGCTACTGTGGTTTATTTTGCTGTTCCATAGTATATATCATTGTCCTAATTTTGCTTTATACTACAAATTAAGATGCTTTATGTAGCTTTATTTTCTGGTTCGTTTCCTACTGAGCGTGTTCTGTGTTGCATAAATCAGTACAACCTGTCAATCCCCAAAAAAAAGGGCTTGTAATGGTAGCTAGTAAAATAAAAGAATTTAAAAAAAGGATTTAAAAATAAAGAATTGTAGTATGCTTGATGTTTTTATTCAAATTCTATGTACTTTGCATATAGCACAATATATAAAATCAGATTTCTTATCTCAGATTCTGCAAGGCAATATGATTCCTGAATGGGAGGCTTCAATCAAATCAGTGCCATATGATTCCTCAATGGGAGGCTTCAATCAATTTTTTTTTTGCCTACCCCTAATGAAAATACTGGCTACAACCCTGCTGGTGACTACTCGGAGACGCTTGCCAGAAGGTGAATGTTGTTTTGTTTGATTTCTATTATGGGAGGGATCATGTTGGCTTGAGGTGGAAATGAAGGTGATGGGTACACTTCTAGACAACCCAAACTCCAAAGAAATGGAAATGCTTGGATGTCCAACTTTTGAAGAAAACACTTCAATTTCACAGATTTTGAACTTCTGCTTACGTCAACAGCACTAGCCCCATTATTAAAAAAAGAAAAAAAAAAGTATATCAAATACTATCCTCCATTACAAGAAGCAAAAGAAAGCCACAGGATTAGAATTGAGAATGTTTTGCAATAAAATAACAAGCCAACAAAATTTTTTAACATTTCATACCACATGATGAAACTATAAGCCAAACAGCTAACAAAGAAAGTACTAAACTAAATCATGTAAACATAATCATCTAAAATTGGTCAAAATCTTTTAATATTCAACAAACAAAGTTCGCTAGCAAAAAATAGGGATTGAACAGACTCTCCTTGGGAAAATTTTTAGAAACTAAGAATGCCTAAAATTTAGATGATACCGATCTTGTTTGCCACATCTAGGGCATCAAAATCGGGTGTCAACCTTACATAGGCTTTCTTTGTACCATCAGGCCTGCATTAAACAAAACAAAAAGCAAATAATTAACAACAATTAGAATAAAACCCTGCAAAAAATTTAACTGAACAATGTGAAAAAAGCATCAGAAATTGAACCAAATACAGAACCCCTAATGAGGATTCAATCAAACCAACATTGGACAAGACAAACTACAATAAAAGATAATTCTATTTAATTGTACTTGTAATATACTTAAAAACATTTCAATTAATAAACCAACAAATATTAATAAAACATAAGCAAATGACAAATGTACCTGATGAGGGTGTTGACCTTCTTGGCCTGAATATCATACATCTTCTTAACTGCATCCTTGATTTTCTTCTTATCCGCCCGGATATCGACAATAAACACAAGGGTATTATTGTCCTCAATTTTCTTCATTGCTGACTCTGTTGTAAGAGGATATTTGAGGATCTGGTACTGGTCCAGCTTGTTCCTCCCGGGTGCGCTCTGTCGAGGATACTTGGGAGTTCTCGGCCTCTTCAAAGTGCGGGGCCGGTGGAAGGTGACTGAAGTGCGTATCTTCTTCTTCTTGATTCCAGTGGTGGGGCCTGATTTGACTGCCTTTGCAGTTTTCTCAGCCTGTGCCTTTGCATCAGGCTTCTTACCTGTGGCAGTTTTTTTAAGGGGATGGTTAGCAATTCTGGTAGATTGTATGTTACAAGATTCCATTGTTGATAAAAAGATAACAGTAACAATTATTTTCTTAAGAAATTTGGAAAATTGACAAAATTTGGAAAATATTAGACAACAGAAACATGATTTATAAGTCAATTAGATGCCAATCTAAAACATAACATCATTGCATGAGCTGCACCATTAAAATTAAATTGAAAATGTATTTAATACAGACATCAGAAATTGCTTCACAGGTTTCTGCACATGATTAATTTTACATGCATAAACCAATAAAGAAAACTTATTTAATAAAATGGAAACAACAGCAAAAAATTTCATACCTTTTGTGGGAGGTGCCATCTCTGGTTATCTCGAAACAAACTGAAGATAGAAAGAAAAATATAATAAAACACCATTAATATAACAGAAATAAAATAAAATAAATTAATTCAACGACGAAAGATTTAAATCTACTCGAACCTTCTATTTAAATTCAACCAAGTAGTTCACTAATGCTCTTATATTAAGCCAAAAATAAGAAGAGATCACAGAAATAAACGAATAGAAAAATGAATTCCGAAGAAATAGCGACGCCACCAAACAAAACAGGGTAGGTTTAAATCGGAGAAGATGAAGTCTAAAATAGCAACTTACCTGCGGCTGCGGCGAAGTGAGAAAAAACCCTAGGAAGAAGAGGGGGTCCGTGCCTAGATTAGATTTTAGAGTTTGTGCATCACTGAATGAATCTACTTTGGGCTTTTGGGCCAAGCAATAATGGGCCGATACAAATTAACCGGCCCGAGCAGCCAGCGGATCCAAAAATACTCCAGCACTGCGTGAAATTGAAGCAGCATCGGTCGAAGGAGAAATTAGGGGAAGAAAGGAAGCCAAGTGTGAAACGAGGGATGCCTCAGAGTGTGATTGTGTTTAGAATTGACGCATAGACCATATGTTAATTGTGTGGTGTAATTAATGCTGGTGCTTGGTGTACTTGGATCTGCTTTCAATTGCTCAATTGTTTTTAGATCTATTTTTTTTTTTTTTTTTTGTCCCAACGGTGATATGGGTTAAAAAATATACTTGAGAGTAGGTCCGATGGGCATCGGACCTACTCCGGTTCGACGGGTTTAATCACCGTCGATTTTTATTCGGATTCGTGCATAATGCTTTAAAATTTGTGCGTCTCTGTTTCAATTTTCGTGCGCACAAATCTTAAATTAGATCGGACGGTCATCATGCTCGTTGAACCTAAAAGTAGGTCCGATGGGCATCGGACCTACTCCATTCTCTAAAAAATATGGAACATATTACACTTGCCCCACTAACTGTCAGATCTGTAACAAAACATAATTTGAATGGAACACTACCTGAATTATTACGTTGTTTAATTAAAGCATAATAATAATAATAATAATAATAAATATGGAGTGAATTTTTTTAATGGCCGATTTTGAATGCTTATATTATACTAATTAATTATTTTTGTCTAAAAAGTGGACTTAATATACAAACTAAAATCTAACGTGAAGAACTGGGGATGTGAGCTGTGATGAACCCGTGATTATTTTTTTAAGTTTTTGTTTTTATGGTTTTTGTGATTTTTTTGTTTTTATTTTTTAATTTCAATATTCATATTTTATTTTATTAGTAGATTATATTAGTCTAAATAGTGGCTTTAACATTATTTTTGAACTAATTATTTTTTTACAAATTTTTTGCCTATTTTTATTATACAAAAAAGCGTTATAATAAAAAACCAAGTTTCCGAGTTGACTTGGCTGATTCTGACCAATTTCTCCGATTCCGCATCAACGGTCGACTACCCGATTCCAATTCCGATTTTTAGAACCTTGTTCTTATCCTTATAATCTATGATCTGGTACTTGTTAGTTAATAAATTTGCTGGTTTGGTTTACAAATTGGTTTGAATTTTGCTATGTAAAGCAGATTAGTTGACAACGTAAACTTGAAATTGACAGATATGAGAATCTAGTACCGTTCACATCTATTCTTATAAAATTTCTGATCACTTGAATGAAACCTCCAGTTTATCATAGTAATTAAATTTGTTACTATGGTTTGAAAAGTAGGAACTTATTATAAATCTAAACTAATTCACAATCTGTTGTATATATCTTCTCCTTAGTTTGTGGTTTTTTTTTTTTGTCTTTTTCTTATTCTTTGAAAAGGTTAGATGCTTTTTTTCTGATTGAATTCACATTTGTGAATCACTATCAGGTTTCCTAATTCCATTTCCACTTTTGACTGATGTGAAATATTATTGCTACCTATATAATCTATGTTTATTCCAAGTGTAGCAAATAATTTATGACAAGAATGGAAGAACAACCATTGCTGACACCATACCAGATGGGAAGATTCCAGCTTTCCCACAGGTTTCTCTCTCTCTCTCTGTTTTTTCTTTCCATTTCATTTATTTGAGCAATAATTTGTTACTTTTCTGGCATGCTTAATCTATGGCATGAAAATGGAACCCTTTTCTCCGTTTACCTGATCCGTATCTTATTTGATAAGATGGGTATGATAAGATTTTTTTTTTGTTAGCTTATCGTGTAAGGATAGGTTAAAGACTATTTGCTACCCGTTACTCTGTGGGTCTAATTATAAAAAAAAATTAGATATATAGGTATATATTAATATGGGGATGATGTATGATATATGAGGAGGGATCAAGTTACAACAACCATTTTTTTCATTTTCAAAGTCCAAATCGTCGATCCAAACCGTTCAACATGATTATCTAAATAAAATGTGCTTGTAGATCAAATTTTACATTTTTTTGAATTTTTTTACTATTTATTAAGATGGGTACAAAATTCAATGGTCTGAATATGACTATTTTTTGTTAAATACTTAATAAATAGTAAAAAAATTCAAAAAAAAATGTAAATTTGATCTGCAAGCACATTTTATTGTGGAGATCATGTTGAACGGTTTGGATCGACGATTTGGACTTTGAAAATGAAAAAAATGGTTGTTGTAACTTTGTTGTAACTTGATCCCTCCTCATGATATATATAGTTTTATTCATGATACAAGTATATATATGATATAACTCCAAATTTAATTTTTTTCATTCATTTCGTTTATTCAAATTTTCTCACTTCCTCTTGCTTTGAAAAAATATTTCATTTTAAGTACAAATAGGAATGTCAATGGCACTTTTTTTTTCCGTTTACCTAATGTGTAACGTATTCGATAACACGGGTATGGGTGAAGAATTTTTTTAGTTTATTGGAGTATGGATATGGGTAAAGATTATTTTTCGTTAGCTTAATGGATATGGGTATAAAAATACCTCCACCTGATTCATACCGTATTAGTTGACACCTCTAGCTAGCTTAATCCATTTATTGATACTTCAATATGTGAATTCCTCACAACATTGCATATATATTTGCATTAAAATGATCATATGCAATAAATTCATGAATACATAACACATCAATATATATAAACAAATTTTTGAATTTTTTTATTATTTTTTTTATAAAATCTAGGGTTGTATTGGCACCGTTGACACGGTGTAGATCGTACAATAATGTGCCACAGCCACATGAAGCTCTCTACTATTCTCAAAGAACCACAAAAGGAGGCCTCCTCATTGCCGAGGCTACCGGTGTTTCAGAAACAGCCCACGGGTAAAATTGAAATTATATATACTACAATGCAACTATAATTATTATTTGCTTGTTGAGAACCAGCCTTTGATTTAGTAGCTAAAACAATGCTCTTCGTGTGAAAGATCATAAATTTGAAACTCAGATGAGAGATCTTATCTCGTGAATATCAATATATAACTAAGGACTTGGCCCTTAGTCTTTCTGAAAATAAAACTATTAAATTGCTTGTCAATAATGTTTTTCATAATTAAGTCCCTGTAACTATTGTCATTTTTGTTTAAAAAGTTACCCAAGGACACCAGGAATTTGGTTGAAGGAGCATGTAGAGGCATGGAAGCCGATTGTCGATGCAGTTCATGCAAAGGGAGGCATCTTCTTTTGCCAGATCTGGCACAGTGGACGCGTATCTGACTACAGTATGTTTCAGCTTTTCTTTTTTTCTTTTTTTTGTTGTTGAGAAATTTGATAACAGTTCAATGTAACCATTGCTGAAATTTCTGTAGAAAATTTAATTCTGAAAATGTACAGGTTATCAACCAAATGGGCAAGCACCAATATCAAGCACCGATAAGCGCATTACTCTAGAAGCCGGGGAGGAAGGGGAGCCGCTCAACTACCCGACTCCGAGGAAACTAGCTTCAGAGGAGATACCTCAGATTGTTAATGATTTTAGACTTGCCGCTCGAAATGCCATTGATGCTGGTAATTATGGAGTCATAATTAACATATTGTGAATTAATATGTTTCGCAAATTGCTATTCTATTGGTTTTTGTTGTTTCTACTGGTACTGGTATATGTTTTTCAGATGAGTGAGGCTATGATACTATGCATAATACAGATTGGTCCATACTACATATCAATATTTTTATTTTTAAAGTTTAAATAGACTATTTGAACCGTTCAATGTGATCTTCATATGAAAATATAGTTGCAGATTAATTTTACATTTTTTAGAATTTTTTTTACTTTCTTTTTAGATAGGTAGAAAATCAGTACTTTTGAATGCTCTAGAATTTATAGATCAAGTATTTTCTACCTATCTAAAAAAACAGTACAAAAATTATAAAAAACATAAAATTTGATCTACAAGTATATTTTAATAAGGAGATCATGTTTAACAGTTTAGATCGATTGTTTAGATTTTGAAAATGCAGATATGGATCCATAGTACGGATCATTATGCGCTATGCATAGTACCATAGCCTCACTCTTTTCAGATTGTTATTATAAGTAATCTGTGATAAGACCAGCACTTCTAATGGCACTGATTTCTTTTTTTCTTTTTTCTTTTTTAAAATAGATCCATCCTCAAAAGACAGCTGCAAATTAGACAGCAATAATCATCTCCATCACCTACGGGTTCATCTCAAAAAAAAAAGAATCATCTTTATAATTTCTTTTTCTAATTTCTAATTTTTTACTTCTTTCAATATTATAGGTTTCGACGGCATAGAAGTTCACGGAGCAAATGGATACTTGATTGATCAGTTCCTCAAGGATGGCGTGAACAACCGCACTGACATATATGGCGGTAGCCTCGAAAACCGCACTCGTTTTTGCCTAGAAATCATTCAAGCCATAATAGACGAAATTGGGTCTGATCGAGTTGGGGTGCGTCTATCCCCCTACTTGGACATCTATCAATGTTCTGATTCAAACCCTGATGCACTCGCTGTGTACATGGCTGAATCACTGTCGAAATTAAATGTTTCATATCTTCACCCGATCGAACCAAGAATGGTGCATGTCGATGGCAAGCTAAAGCTACCACATGCGCTTTTGTTGATGAGAAAAGCGTTTAATGGCACGTTCATTGTGGCGGGGGGTTACGACAGAGAGGAAGGCAATAAGGTGATAGCAGAAGGATACACCGATTTGGTGGCGTTTGGTAGACATTTCTTGGCGAATCCTGATCTTCCGAAGCGTTTTGAGTTGAATGCACCGTTGAATAAGTATGATCGGAGTACTTTCTACGCACCAGATCCCGTTGTTGGGTACACTGATTATCCATTTCTTGATGCTTGAAAATTGAAATGGTTTTAATACTTGTTAAATTAAGATGCAAAAGCAGATTTTAGTATTTGTTGAAGAATTTTATTTCTTTCTTTTAAACAGCAAAATAAAGCTTTTGATGTTGATGGTTGTTAATTTTTTTTGCAATAGTGTTATTTTTGTATATTGATAGAAGAACTTCTATCATGCTACATAATAAATCCACATTATTTGCCCTATTTCTCTTTGGATAACATCCATTTGAGCTTAATTTGTTTTAATATCACTTGGGAAAAACTTGATAATATATATACAGTGCTTGATTGCATATCAAAATTTTACTCTTGCAAACACTAATTATGGCATCTCATGAATTAGAATAATTTAGGTGATATACAAATAATACAAAATACGAGTTATTTTATGTACAATACAGAGAAATACATTGAATACCTATTAACTTACAAATTCAAAATGATAAAGCATCTCATGACAAATGCCTTTATATTTCCAATTCAAAATACCTATTAACGATTTTATTGATAAAAAAACGTATTTACAACTAGACAAATAACCATTATGCAAAGTACCGAGCAAATAAATTTTCTCACTTCTCCTCTCTCTGGCCTACACTTTTGTCCTTGGAACTTGACAGTCAAAATTAAAGCGCACAATTCTCCGACAAATTGAAGTGAAGCATTTCTTTCTCAATTCCCAAGCAATGAGTACTGTTTGTATAGGCAAATCTAAACCAATTAGAGGTAGCATCAAAATAAATGAAGAACAACAAAGGACAATTTGAAACCAAAAAAATCAAGAACAAGCTAGGACAATTTGAAACCAATTAGAGATTGTATCAGAAATGGGAAAAAAAAGAAAGGGACAATTTGAACCAATTAGAGATTGTACCAGAAATGGAAAACAAAATAAGGGACAATTTGAAACCAATTAGAGGATGGTATCATGTAGTCCTTTAAATCGCGACCAATTTGAAACCAATTTAGCCCCTAAATTGCAACCAAAAATTATGCGCCTAGCTAAATTGTTTGGTAGGTACAATAAGGGACGAAGCTAGAAATTTGAAATTGAAATTAACATATAGTGAAGTATAATGAACACCATAGCGATACGTGGCCAGTTTTTGGATAGCAAGGAGTCCCCCGTATTTCCTCGAGGTGTGAGGGGGTCGAATCTTGTTTTTTTTTTTTTTACGAGAGGTGTGTGAGAGCAATTCTTGGCCTCGTAGTCCTTTCCCCAACATTTGGCGCATACCCTTTCCTTGCTACAACAGTTGGTTTGATCATGCCCTTTTTGTAAACAATTGTAGCACCGACTCCGCCAAGTCTGATGAGTGGGGTCGGGTGGTAAGGGAAGAGGGTTGGGAGAGGTTTCGGCATGTTTGAGGGGTTGTGCCGAGGTTGCAGATTGAAAGGAAGATAAGCACAAGGGTTATGGTCTAAATAATGAGGCTAAGAGCATCTACAATGATGATTTCTTTTAAATTTGCTATTTTGATGTGTTAATTGCTAATATAATTGCTGGAATGTACCACAGTTTTTTATTAACAAGTTTGCTTTAAAAACAACTGTTTAGGGCATCTACAACGATGATTTCTTTTAAATTGCTAATCTGATGTCTTAATTGATAATATAATTGCTGGGATGTACCGCAGTTTTTAAATTAGCAAGTTTGCTTCTAAAAACAACTCTAATTAAATTTCTGGGATGGAGTGATTTAGAAATTATGAATCTCTTTAATTGCTAAACTCAGTGACGTGGTCCAAATGAATTGCTAAACGTTTGCTGAAATGGAGATGTTCTAAGTGGAGATTAATATCTTTGGAATGAAGCCGCGTAAAGAGGAGGGGGGGTGACGGTTGGTGGTAGGGTTGGGTAACTTCGCATAAGTGACGCCGGTTGGCGGCAGAGAGTTAGGAGGGGTGAAATTAGTTGGTGAGTAGTAGTGTATTGTGGTTGTATCGTGCTGTGTTTAGACGTGTCCGGAACAAGGCCGTACCGTGTCAAAATTTGTAGACATAATGTGTCGTGTCGCACAGTGCCGAAGATGAACACAACACGTTTAACAGCACAACATGGTTCGGTACGACGTGTTGTGCAAATTTCTTTTTTTTTTAGATTTTGGTAATTTGTTACTTTAAAATGTGTAAATGTCAAAAAATATAAAAATATATCCAAACAATCGGAAATGAATTAGATTAGTTTCAATTTTTTTTAAATATTTTGTAGTATTTTTGTGTTTTGAAACAAAAATTTGAAAAAATATAAAAAAAAATAGGAAAATTAGGCATGTTGAGCCATACCGTGTCGTGTCAGTGCCTAGACGTGTTGTACTTAACAATGTTGATTTCAAGAAAATGCAGACACTCACGATTAAGGACACAGTATAGACACGTCTTAGCAGTGCGGACCGGCACGTGTACCCAACACGCCGTGTTTTTGTAATACACTAGTGAGGAGGTTAAGTTGTGGGACATTAAATTGTTTGGCATTGAATTCGGTGGTGTTAAAGGCATAGAAGGAAAACTCGGCCGATTCTAGTCCGATTCGGACCGGAATCAGCCGCCGGCAATCTGATTTTGAACTGAGTTTCTCGGTTTCTGATTTTCAGCAAAAAAAACTGGTTCGAATTGGCCGAGTTGATCTATTCTTACGTTTAGGACAGATTCTCATCGATTCTCAGTAATGGGAGCGATTTTTCAGAATAAGCGAAGGCATTTGATTGTGCGACAGTCCCGGCTTGCGAAGGAAATGGGCGAAATTGAAATGGTCGATTGGGATTTGGGAGAGATAAAACCGCGGTCAGATCTGCGCATACTTTTGATCCACTGGTTCAGATCTATCACCATCTTTGCAAAAAGAAATACGGCACGAACTGTGATAAAAACAGTGTAACGGGTACGAACTTATTTGAAAACGGGTCTAAAGTTTATATGCCACAAAGTCTCATGTCACAGCTTATCTTACTGGGAAAAGGTTCTTAACCCATGCGGATGTGGTAGTCCGCTTCACTAATGACGACGAATGAGATGATGCCACGCAGAGGGGACTAATGGTATGAAGGCTTCAGGACCATCCGATACTTTTTAGTGGAGAACTAGATTTTCTCTAGGCCCTTGGATCTGGGCATATGTTCTGGCGTTTGTTTGTTTTTTTTTCTTTAGGAATTTTTTGTCCTTTCTAGATACCTGTGCATAATATTGTTACATGTGGCGGTCTATTAGAAGGAAGATAGCGGCCAAGCTTTGACCAAGTCAAAGGAAGAGACCAAATGTAATTAGGACTCTTAAACATAACTATAGCTTTGACCAAGTTTAGGACTCTTAAATATAATTAGTTAGGAGTTAGTTAAAGCTGATGGAAAACTATAGCTTTGACCAAGTCACGGTCCCTAATTGCAGCTCAGACACCACTTGAATTCAGGATACAAATTATTTTTTGATCAATTTTTTTCTATTTTATTTAGTACAAAACAATATTCCGTCAAAAAAATTCAAGTTTCAATCCAATTCAGCCGATTCCTACTGATTTATCCGATTCCAATTCTATGGTCAAGTAACCAATTCCGATTCCAATCCCAATTTTTCCTTCTGTGATTAAAGAGTTAGATTTTTTTCTTAGCCATAAATAACTTAACTATGGGATATGGTTTGTAATTAATGGTGTGAGAGGGATGGTGGTGGTGGTTGGAATTTGTAGTGGTTGGGAAGAGTGGATTGCCATTAATGTCAATAATGGCAGTGTAGTTTAGGCAAGGGAATAAGGCAGCAATAGTACCTTTGACAGAATTTTTATGGGTGCGCTGTAGTTGGTGATTATACCGCTTGGGAAGGGGAAACTTACCTTGGGAGGCGATGACATTAATGGGGAAACTGATCCAGGTTAACGAGCTACTAAGAACTCTATTTCTTTTTTCAATGGATGAGTTCACTAATTAGTGAATAAAAGTAGGACTTGTGAGCAGTCCACACACTCTATCTGTAGCTGAGTTCACTACGCGCACACTATTTTTTTTTTTTTTTTTTTTGTATTTTCTCCTCAGTTTGTGCTTTTTCTTTTTCTTTTTCTTCAAGAAAAGCCTGATGTTTTTTTTCTGATTGAATTCACATTTTTCAACTACTGTGACTGATGGTTGAAATATTGCCACCTAATCTATGTTTCCACCATGTGTAGCAAATTTTGACACGAAGTTGTGACTTGTAAATACCATTAATTTTCTCATCAAGTCCAATTTAGTGAGAAGTTCTTATCTTAATTGGATCAAGATTCTTTTTGAAAATTCAATAAAGTCTCCTCTATAAATTCATGCCAAAGTTATCAAAATTACTAAGACAAAAGAGAAAATAAAACTAGTGTTTTAATTATTTAAGAGAGAATTCTGAAAAGGTATAAAGAATGGATGAGCAACCATTGCTAACACCATATCAGATGGGAAGATTCCAGCTTTCCCACAGGTCTCTCTCTGTTTTTTTTTTTTTTTTCATTTCATTTATTTGAGCAATCATTTGTCCCTTTTCTGACATGCTTAGTGTCAATGCAATCCTTTTCTCCATTTACCTGACCTATATCGTATTCGATAAAATGGGAGCAATTTTTTTTTTCGTGAGCTTATCGGGTATGGATATAGGTAAGGTTTTTATCGTTAAGATAGGGTTAAAGACTATTTCGTACCCGTTACCCTATAGGTAAGGATTTTATCATTATGATAAGGTTAAAGACTATTTTGTACCCATTACCCATTAGCCAATCACTATATATAGACTATTTCGTTAGCTTATCGGGTATGTGTAAAGATTTTTTATCGGGTATGTGCCGGATACTTCATTGTGTGAGTTCCTCCATAACATTGAACATATATTTGCATTAAAATAATCAGCAATAAGTTCATTATACATAACGTACATAAATATAAACAAATTTCTAGATCTGAATCTTTTTTTCTTTGTTTTATAAAACCTAGGGTTGTATTTGCACCGTTGACACGGTGTAGATCGGACAACAATGTGCCGCAACCACATGCAGCTCTCTACTATTCTCAAAGAACCACAAAAGGGGGCCTCCTCATTGCCGAGGGTACCGGTGTTTCAGAAACAGCCCAGGGGTAAAATTGGAATTTACTACAATGCAACTATAATTTTCATTATGACTTGCTGGTTGATAGCCAGCTTTCGATTTAGTGATTAAAATAATGCCCTCTGTGTAGGAAGTTGTAAGTTAAAAATTAAGATAAGAGATCTCTTGTAAATATTAATATATATATATATAACTAACAACTTTACCATTTTTCTAAAAAAATAAAGAACCTAACACTTGCTTATCAATAATTAATGTTTTTCATAATTAAGTCCCTGTAATTTTAATCAGTTGCTTTTTTTTAAAAAAGGTACCCAAGGACACCAGGAATTTGGACGAAGGAGCATGTGGAGGCGTGGAAGCCGATTGTCGATGCAGTTCATGCAAAGGGAGGCATCTTCTTTTGCCAGATCTGGCACTGTGGACGCGCCTCTGACTATAGTAGGTTTATATATTTTGTTTGAGAAATTCGACAATATTTATTCCATGTTACCATTACTGAAATTTAGGTAAACAATTTAATTCTGAAAATGTACAGATTATCAACCTAACGGGCAAGCACCAGTATCAAGCACCGATAAGCGCATTACACTAGAAGTTGGGGAGGACGGGAAGCCGCTCAACTATCCGATTCCAAGGAAACTAGCTCCAGAGGAGATACCTCAGATTGTTAATGATTTTAGACTCGCCGCTCAAAATGCCATTGATGCGGGTAATTTTGGAGTCAAAATTAACATATTCTGAATTAAAATTAATGTGTTTTGCAAATTGCTTTTCTATTTGTTTTTCTTGTTGTTGTTACTGGTATAAGTAGTTTTAAGATTGTTATTATAATTCATTTGTGATAAGACCAGCACTTCTAATGGCTATGATTTCTGTTTCCTTTTTTTTGTAAATTGATCCATCCTCAAAACACAGTAAATTAGACAGTAATAATCATTCACATAATTTTTTTTCTTAACTTATAATTTTAGTTTCTTTCAATTTATAGGTTTCGACGGCATAGAAGTTCACGCAGCCAGTGGATACTTAATTGAGCAGTTTCTCAAGGATGGAGTGAACGACCGGAATGACAAATATGGTGGTAGCCTCGAAAACCGCAACCAATTTTGCCTAGAAATTATTCAAGCCATCATAGACAAAATCGGGGCTGATCGAGTCGGAGTGCGCCTTTCCCCCTACCTTGACCTCTTGCAATGCTCTGACTCAAACCCTAATGTGCTTGCTTTATACATGGCCAAATCTCTGTCAAAATTAAACGTTGCATATCTCCATCCGGTCGAACCAAGAATGGTGCATGAGGATGGCAAGTTAAAGGTACCAGATGCACTTTTGTCGATGAGAAAAGCATTTAATGGCACCTTTATCGTGGCTGGGGGTTACGACAGAGAGGAAGGCAATAAGGTGATAGCAGAAGGATCTACCGATTTGGTTGCATTTGGTAGACATTTTTTGGCAAATCCTGATCTGCCGAAGCGTTTCGAGTTGAATACACCGTTGAACAAGTATGATTGGAGTACTTTCTGCGTGCCAGATCCTGTTGTTGGATACACTGATTATCCATTTCTTGATGCTTCTTAAATTGAGGAGCAAAAGCTAATTTTAGTGTTTGTTGGAGAATTTTTTTTTTTCTCTAAAACACCAGAATAAAGGTTTTGATGTTGATGGTTGTTGTACTATTTGCAACAGTGTTATTTTTGTATATACGTGCTGCATAATAAATCTACATTTTTTTTTCCTATTTCCCTAGTGCAAGTTTTGCATACATATACAGTGCTTGATTGCCTATCAAAAATTTTGTTCTTGCAAACACTAAAAATAATTTAGTTGACATACAATTTCAATTCAAAATGATAAAAGCATCTCATGAAAAATGCTTTATGTGTTTCCTTTTGAGCTAAAGACAAATTATGTTGCTATTATGTCCTTGAAGATTATGTCTAGTGATTAGAGCATTTTTCTTAGTATCTTATTTTGATATAGGACACCTTAATGATATTGCAAAGTTGGTCTGATATGAGTTTAGCTACTGGAAATAATCCTTCAAAAACTGAAAAAAAAAAACCCAACAAATTAATTGTTGGCCCATGGACTATTCTCTGACAAAATTAAAAGGGCCTAGAAAGAAAATAGAAATTAATTGTAGAATCAAAGCTTGTTAATTGTGAGCATAGTTATAAACTAATAAATAATAATAAAGGTCTAATAAAGCTTAAATATCTGTGGTTCTAGAAATTCAAATTTTCATCCTTCTCTTAACTTTTTCTTTATGTGATGAAATTTGGAGTCCTCACTAATTAATAAGTACAGTTTCTTGATGTATTAATATTCTTTTTGTCTAATTATTATAACCGAGTAGAACTAGGGTGTTCTTAAGTTCACCAAGATTCTTTGTGAACTTAACTCTAAAAACCTATCGGATTGGCTTCGAACGACGAATCCAAAATGTTAAAACCGATGTAACTCGTAACTTACGAGTGATGCGTTTACATGTAAAAGTTTTAAATTTTCGAATTAATTTTGTAAAGATCCAAGTGTTAAAAAAATGTTCAAAAAATAAATACTTTATACTAAGTTAATTCTAAAATTTAAAATTTTCACATGCACACGCATCACTCATAAGCTAGATCGGTTTCAACGGTTTGAATTGGTTGTTCGAAGCTAATCTAATAGATTTTAGAGTTAAGTTCACAAAGAGTCGTGGTGAACTTAAGAACACCCTAGTTCTACTCATTATAACCAACAACACTTGTTTTTAAAAAAAAAATTAAGGATTTAGTAATCTCGACATCTATTCTTTTAGATGATTTTTACATAAATTAAGTTTTACATTGAATGATAATGATATTGATACTACAATCACTTCTACTAATTTTAGTGATGTTTGGATGCAAAAATCCACATTAATGTGTTGTATTATACCTAATAAAAAAGCATACGATCCATATATATTTACTACATATTTATAAATTGACCCCATATTTAAAAAAAAAACATAAAGATCAAATTATTTGAACTATTTATAATTTAAATAAAGAAGTCTTGCTCTCCACTTATAGTTTGGAAAAGAGCAAGACTTCTTTAACTAATATATAAACAGTTCACATTTTATTTTTTCTACAGACAGATCCCCTCAAGGCGATTCCAAGGTGATATGAAGGGCCATGTTTAACCATTTTAAAAAGCATCTGAAGATCTAAGCCAGTGTTGCCTTTGGAGCAAAGCCCTTTGATAAGAATGTTATTCAAGGGTATATATACATCCCAGCTTTGGCATTTTGTCGATCATTACGGTTGTAGCCTCACTGATCCTATTCTCAGAACAAAGGCCCTTAGTATTGGATTGAATATCACAGCCTCCGCTCTGTGATCCTCTTTGAGAAGGGAGAAATTTGGGTCCGATGGGCATCGGACCCAAAGTGAGTTCGACGGGTGTGTTTACCGTCCGATCTGGATTCGTGCCCACAACTTTCGCGTCTGCTTTAAAATTCGTGCGCACAAATTTTAAAGTGGATCGGACGGTCCCGAAACCCATCGGATCCAAATTTGAGTCCGATGGGCATCGGACCCAAGCCTTTCTCCTTTGAGAAGCAGTCCGACAAAAGAAAAGACTAGGTTGAGCCGATTCGTTTGGACATAGTAATTTTTCATAATCCCATAATAGGTATAATTATCACAACTGATTCCTTCTGTTCGGGTTATACGGTTGAAGGAATTTCTTTACCTTCACAGTTTGCGCCGATTTTTTTTTTTTATTAACATCCTCAATTAAATAAAAAATTAAAGAATTATCCTTCATTTTTTTTTTTAAATGCTCCAACCGCCGGGATTCCTATCTTAAACAGTGATTTTGTACATATCTTAGAAAATAGTAAAAAAATTCCAAAAATTATAAAATTTGGTCTCCCTTTAATATGGATATCATGTTGAATAGTTTAGATCTATAGTTTGGACTTTGAAAACGAAGATATAAAATATGAGGCATGATGTGGTATGAACATATAAGATATTGCACGGAGACGGAGACGGACATCCAAAGTTGGGCGAAGCACTGCTGAGCAGTGCCCGAAGCCGGCTAATTTAGGGGATAGATGGATATTATAGAGAGGTGTAAATAAGGCAATCATGTAATTAGCGTTCTATTTCCGCTGCTTTTGGCCCACTTGGGCTACTGTAAAAAACTTTCTTATTAATCAAAATGTAAGATGGCAAGTTGCCACCTTACCCTCAAAAAAAGAAAATATAAGATATTGGAACCCTCTCTCTCTTTCTCTCTCTTTTTTTTTTTGAAATGCTGACAGTAGCTGTATCTCTTTTCTCTTTTTTACTATTTTTTACTATTTTTTTTACTATTTTCACTTGATCTCAAAATTGATCTGAAAATTCTGTACTATTTTTTTACTATTTTTTACCGTTGGTTATCACCGAGCAGAAAATAAATGAAATCAGTAATAGCACAAGCTAGCTATTCACCTACATCTCTCTTCTTCACCATGAGCAATTATTTTAAAAATCACGCTATATATTAAAATCAGCAATTTGGCATCTACCCTTTTTATACCATCCTTTTATTTGCCAGTACATTGTAACACAAATCAAAAGGACAAGGAAATGAAGAACAGACACTGCTTTTAATAATACCTTTTTCTTTTGCAAGATTTCTACCAAGTGACTAGAGATAAAATGTTTATTTGAACAAAAGAGCAAAAAAGAACAAACCACGTGAAATGATTCATCTTTCCAACTCACCAATTCCGAACAAAAAAAAGCAGAGTGCAAACTTATGACAAGTTCACTTGCCGAAATAAGCACAAAGTATCTAAAAACCAGTAAAAATAACCCAAAAAAAGATGAAATAAGTTAAAAGCAAAAACCCATTATTACCCGGATGGTGGCTTCTGGGATTTGTCAGCCCAATTTCTTTAGCCGCTTTGGAGCAAATGCACTCGGTCTTCGGTGCGCCGCAGCATAATTGAGTAACATTATTATTTCCCCATTATTAGCATTGCCGACAAAAATCATATTAGGTTGTTAGATTTCACACTCAGATAATTTAAAAGATTGTTAGGTGTTTTTTTGTTTTAACAATTAGTTAGCATGTGTCAATTTAACAACAATATATAATATGAAAAAAATTCGGGACCAGATGCTAAAATATATAGGTAAAGTACGAGATGATTTTTTGATACAAGACATAATATATACCAAGCCTCTTTGTATAGAGTCAAGTGGTTAAAAAATGTTGAAAAAATGAATGCATTAAAATTAATTTATAAACCTTCTAATTTTGACCTGTTGACTTTATACTAAATTAATTCGAAAGTTGACAATTTTTGCATGTAGACACATTGATCACTTGTAAGGTAGATGGGTTCCAACAGTTCAGATTCGTTATTTGAAGCCAATTCGATAGGTTTTAGTTGAGTTCACAAAGGGACTTGGTGAACTTAAGAACGCCCTAGTTCTACTCTGCATATTGATATTTTTTTTTATGGAAAGCCCGTGGGCATCTACGTAGTGATATTGAGAAAAGATATACAGATCGATAGAGCTGACGGAAGGAAGAACGATAGATAGAGTTGCTTCGGTTCCCTGTAGTAGTGTTTGGGTACTATATATCGGGACTCTGATATTAGTGATTGAGAGAGAAATAATTAATAAAATACTTTTTAAACTATATGCAGTTGATTTTAGCTCTAAGAGTGAAAGCGAAAGTGAAAGAGAAAATAAAAGCAAAAGCCAAAGTTAAAGTGAAAGGCTATGGTTGGGAATTGGTCACTCATCTCTGGTTGCTGCTGGCTCAATAGGGAGTTGTGGAAGAGCACAAGATGCAGCAATTCCAATCTGGATCCGTCTAATTAATTGTTATATAATTATATATGTTGCTCCTCTTATATGTGTAACAATTCCAATCGGGCTCAAATGCAGAGGATCAATATGTTAGATATTTCTTTTCGTTATATCGTTTCATTCATATATTGTAACATGCATGATAGTTGTTTCATTCATATATTATTCTTAAGGTTCAGGATATACACTTCATCACATCCATATAAGGGAAAGAGCCAAAGAGGTACCAAAATTTCTTCCTGGAGCGAAATTCACACTTTCTCTTATTCAACAGAAAAAAATAACAATGAAATTAATTTGAGATATTAGTCCGGTGGATACTGCAACCGTTATTCTCCTGAGTGAACAACAAAATTGACTTCAAATGACGAATATGAATTTGAACAAAAAGGATGTCATAAAAAACCAAATTGCTGTTTTAAAGTAAGTGCTCAGGTGAATCAGAGAGATGTAGGTGAATAGCTACTGATTTCATATATTTTTCACAATGAATGGAGACATTAATTATATATTTTTCACAATGATGGAGTTTATATCAACCAAAAGTTTTAGTGCAATGCACAAAGCCTCCCTATTACAGATTGGAATCTTTATATTATTTATGCAGTACTACTGATCTTGTTATACCGTGCAACTCATAGTAGTGCAAATTTATTTCGTATACCAAGGACCTAGATTAAGTTTCAACTAAGTACTATGACGAAAAAAAAATAATGCTAATAACAAGAAAGATAGAAAGGTAATACCTTCACACATTGAACATAACGAGTGCAGGTACAATATATATAAGATTATAAATTGTAAGTATAACAAAAAAATGTGATACAAAAATCTTCCCCTAGTAAATTTATATATTAAATTGAATTCAGAGCAATAGAACAAAGAAAAGAAGATGGAATTTCTTGCAATAAGTTATTCTGACGATTTGTTTGTAAATATGACAATAAGTTTTTAGAAAAATGAGAAAATTCATGGAGTTACTTTGACAAGTCTTTATCTTGTAACTTCTAGAAACTGTCTTATAATTTTTGAAAGGTGCATGTGATAGATGTAATTGGTTTCTTAATAAAAGGGAAAGTTGTAACAAGCCAGTGTCTCAAAGTGGCAGTAACATGCAAAGGACGAGAATAATTGCTTTCTAGCTCTTACATATATATCCTCAATTCCTCATGTTGGTCTTTCTTTATTCCTAATCTTAGACACTATCCAAAGTACATCTTACTTTGCGCACACTCTTTGAATCTCCATAGTTTTAGTTTAATCAGATAATTAATACACGGGATACATACATGTTAATTTCGAATGATGTAGAGGAGCTTATTTAATTTATTAGGTATTATTCTGTTTGGGAGAGATGATCTATCCCTATATATTTATAATTTTGTACTCTACTTATTTTGGGGAAGTTAACTTGTCATAAGTTTGCACTCTGCTTTTTATCACCTTCTTCTTGTTCCGAATTGCTATATAAAGTCTAGTGAGTTGGAGATGACTAATTTCACATAAATAGTTCTTTTTTCTTCTTTTGTTCAAATAAACATTTTATCTCTAGTTAGTTAGGAGTATCTTGCAAAAGAAAAGAAAGTATTACTTGGAATTAATTATGGCATAAGATAAAAAAAAACTATAATCGGAAGTATAAATGGCTTGGTAAAGAAATTTTACTAAAAATATTAAGAGCACAAAAAGATGACTTGTAAGTTATGCTTCAGGTGAAAATTCTGGTCCTTTTGATTTATGTTACAAATGTACTGAGAATATTATTTAGACAAAAGTATAGTATAAAAAGGGTAGATCCCAAATTGCTGATATTACTACACGCACCTTTCCTATAGCTTACATTAACTGCAATTAATGCTCGAGGAGGGTTCCAATGCCTCCATTTTTCATGCCTCCACCATGCCTCCATTTTTAAAACTTTAATAACTCAAAATTTAAAACTTAAAAGTCAAAATAAAACCGTTGGATATGATCTACATCATTTTATCTATGTGCTCATAAAAAATTATCACATTTTGATTTTGTTTTTATGTGAATCAATAAGTTGAAAAATCAACGTCTAGAAATTATCCACATTAGTGCGTTTTTTACAAGCTCTTGATGACAACCAAAACAAAATTGAAATGTCATAATTTTTTACACGTGCATAGATAAAATGATTTAGATCATATCCAACGGTTTTATTTTGATTTTTAAGTTTTAAATTTTGAGTTATTAAAGTTTTTAAAAATGAAGGCATGGTGGAGGCATGAAAAATGGAGGCATTTGAACCCTCCTCTTAATGCTCTGATGAAGCAGCGAGATGTAAGTGAATAGCTTGTGCTATTACTCATTTTATTTATTTTCAGCTCGGTGATAATAAATTTTGTTAATTTTTTACAAAATGCTAATTCAAAATGAACTACCAATTAATGTTTATTTTTTACAATGAATGACATATTATATATTCATTTCCATAAAGAGGCAGTATTTTACGTTGGCTCGTCATGCCTTTTTTTTAGCTTGGTACAAGCTGTGCCGAAGCTACACAGGCAGAGTTTGAATTCGGATAAACAACAGCAAAAAAAAAATGAAGGAATAATTGACACACAATGAAATTTTGTTTTCACATGTACATGAGCATAAAATGTGGAATGCTATTAGAGAGACAAATATTAACAGCCATCCCATATGCTATCTGCTAATCAAATATATGGTAAGAAGATTTAAACATAATTATTTTTTTCCAATGGTTACAATTTCTTTTTCTTTACGATTCCGATCGTGTTGTCGGTATCCCATTTCTTTGATTTCAGCCCTCAAGAAAAAAAGAAAAGCGATAAATAAAAAAATTAATGTTCTGTACAATTAGCATCAAAATGCAAATAATGCGTTTACTTTTAAGCTGAAAATTTGCATAACACATTTTATTAAGTTTTAAATTTTTTTAGAACAACAAAAATAAAAATTTGCAGGATATATATAAAATAAAAGTGCATTTGGAGATCTAAGCCAAGACATAGTATCAAAATTGTTTCTATAGGAAGACATCTTGGGTCACCAATGCAAAATAATACAAAAACAATGTAGTTGAGAAGCGCATGACCAGCTAGCTTCTTCATTAATTCTAATTGTTTTAGTTTGAAGGTTATACATGAAAGCATCGAAATAGACACAAGCAAATATGAAAGCAAAACTCGCGATCAAATACCTAAACACGAGCAACGAATATGAATTTTCTACCAAGAAGTTACAAGAACAAGAGAATAATTGTTTCCAGCCATTACCTATCCTCATGTGGGGAACATACAAAAATTCAAAAGTTGGTCTTTCTTTATTCCAAAACTTGAACACTATCCAAAGTATCTCATCACTTTGCTGAAAAACTGTGCCAATCTACCCATATATATATACTTCCTCCCCCTTCTCTTAGTTACCCTCTCCTTCCACTTTCTTCTCCAGCCGAGTGCATCAGAACAAACCTTCAGTCCAGAAAGACCAACAGTACCGGGTAAGCGGCTCCTGTCACCTCTCTCTATATAGGTTTGGCAAACTATATTCTGAAATCTAATGTACATGCTCAATTTATCGTGACCTAGTCTCGTTAGGTCAGGAAAATTTCACCGTTCTTACGACATTAGGCTCATACCCTTTAGGCTCATGTCCCTTTAAAATTCAATGCCTGTTCAATTACCTTTCTTACATAACCCATGTATAGTCAGGCAACTGCCCTTTAGAAATCAATGACATCTACAAAATCCAATGTCTTCTCAACATCACCTTTCTTACACAGACCATCTATAAAGGTGTTGTAAGTCATGATGTTAAGCTCAATCTTGATATCAGGCTTTATGGTTTTTCTGATTTTGCTATAAAAATTGAAATCTAATGCAAAATTTTCTAGATCTCCTTTGCCAGTTTAGTACGAAAGTCGCCACTAGTAAACTTCTGATTTTCAAGTAGTGTACTTGAGCCTCTCCCTGCCTGTCTTTATCTGCACAGAGGTATGTTACTATTTTGTTTAATAACTACTTGACTAATAATATATATGTTATCCAGTTGTTGTTTATTAATTCAATTGCTCTTAACAATAGGAATCGAGGATAAGATTTCTGCTCACATATCTGCATTCTGTTCCTTACTCTTTCCACACGTGTCGGGGTATTCCTCTCATCTTTTTTTTTATTTCTCAAAACTATATTCTGAAATCTGATGTACATGCTCAATTTATATTCACAAATCTAATGTAGATGCTCAATTTATTATATGTATATGTATATACATATTTTTATATAATTACGATTTTTGGTAATTCTGATATATTAGTATTATGTTTTTCTTAGCTTTGTAGTTAGACATCAGCACCTCGAATTTTCTCGTTAATTTCACGTGACGCTGATATATTACAATCAAATTATATTGTATGATTAGCACCATATTTTTTATTTTGCTGATCATGAGCTTTGTATTTTATGCACTACTTTTCTTTTTTACACTCTATCTAATTATCACCACACTACCAAAAGTATCTCACGCTCCACTCTTTGAATCTCCATTGTTTTAGTTTAATATGAAACATAGTACGGCATCGCTGTAGAGGAGCTTATTTATAAATGGCATTTATTGGTATTAATCTGAAAAACTGTCAATCGACCTTTTTGGTTGTTTAATTAATCACTTGAATGACTTCACAATTAACTGAAAACATCTATATATTTTGCAGTCAAAATGATATACTGAAACTACTTTTGTCCTACAAATTAATATAAACTTTTAAAATTGATATAATAATAATTTGTACATGTTTTGGATATTATTTGAAGCACAAGTGTCAGTTTTGACGATTTAATCATTTTAAATGTGTCCAGATTTAAACAAAAAATCTAATAGCCTTGTAATTTGTTTTAAATACATTTCGATAGGTTTTGTTAGCATAAAAATTGATAAATTCTTCGGAAAACTTTTCCAAGTATTTATCAAAATATTTGATACATAACTATCAATTTTGTTAAAATTTATCGGTTAATCTCAGTATTTAATTAGATGCATGCATTTAATGAGAAAGCAACATGTATCACCATTAAAAAATTTCGAAAAACGAGAAAACTATTTTTTAGAACAAAGTTTATTATTGTATTATCTTTTAATTGACATATTTGATATGTGACATTATATTTTAGACTCTAAAAAGTTTGTTTTTAGTTGTATAATTTAAGAAGAATATAAAAAAATGAACTTATAATAATAATAATAATAGTTTGGAACGATATGTAAAAGATTTACATCACTAATTCAGCTATATATAAAAATATGGTAAAATAGAACATGGATGGAGTTATTTTGAGAAGCCTTTATCATGCAACTTTTAGAAACCGTCTCATAATCTCTGAAACGCAAATGTGATAGATGTAATTGGTTTCTTAATAAGAGAGTAATGAGCCAGTGTCTCATGGTGCTAGGCAGTAACTTGCGAACATCTAACCAAATTATAAAAATTATTATTTATTAAAAAATTAATGGTATGGATCTAGTCTATCTTAATTTGAGGACTGGTTTATAAACCACAAGCCTAATATTTTGAAAATTCCTTTTTTTTGTGTGCAAAAGAGATGTATGTTTAATTTTTACGAAAGATTTAATATACAGATGGCGCTGGATGTACAAATAATCTTATTATAAGAAAACAGTCTGGATTTAAAATAGTAGTTTGTAAATGTTATCCAATTTTTCCAGTTTATTTATTGTTTATTAATTCAATTGCGCTCAAAAACAACAATCTAGGACAAGATTAATTTCTGCAACCTATCAACTTCACCTTTCTTACACAACCTATCTATAAAGATGTTGTAAGTCATGATGTTAGACTCAATCATGATTTTAGGCTTTATGGATTTTCTGATTTGGCTAAGAAAATTGAAATCTAATGCTGAATTTCCTTTCCTTTACCAGTTTAGTAGGAAAGGCGTCACCAGTAAACCACTGATTTGATTCAGTTGTGAGCTAGCTTGAGGCTCTCCCTCCCTGTCTTAATCTGCACAGAGGTATATTACTATTTTTTTATTTACTTGACAGATAATTATATGTTATCAAGTCGTTGTTTATTAATTCAATTACTCTCCACAACAGGAATTTAGGATAAGATTTCTGCTTATATATCTGCATATTGTGCCTTACTCTTTCTACACGTGTCGAGGTATTCCGCTCATCTTTTTTTTCATTTCACAAAACTATATTCAGAAATCTGATATACATGCTCAATTTATCGTGAACTAGACTCGTTAGGTCAGGAAATTTCACCTTTCTTGCACATGCCATGTATAAGAGAGTTGTAGGACACGACAATAGACTCATACCCTTGAAAATCATGACTTCTAGAAAATCCAATGACTGTTCAATTATACCTTGCATAGCCCATGTATAGTCATGTCAGGCAACTCCCTTTAAGAAATCAATAACATCTACAAAATTCGGTGTCTTGTCAACTTCACCTTTCTTACACAACCCATCTATAAAGGTGTTGTAAGTCATGATGTTAGGCTCAATCCTGATTTTAGGCTTTATCGTTTTTCTAATTGTGCTAAAAAAATTGAAATCTAATGCTGAATTTCCTTTCCTTTACCAGTTTAGTAGGAAAGGCGTCACTAGTAAACCACTGATTTTCAGTTGTGAGCTTGAGCTTCTCCCTACCTGTCTTAATCTGCACAGAGGTATATTACGGTTTTTTTTTATAACTATTTGACTAATAATATGTATGTTATCCAGATGTAGTTTATTAATTCAATTACTCTCAACAACAGGAATCCAGGATAAGATTTCTGCTCATATATCTGAATTCTGTGTCATACTCTTTCTACCCGTGTCGAGGTATTCCGCTCATTTTTTTTTTATTTTACAAAACTATATTCTGAAATCTGATGTGCATGCTCAATTTACATTACAAATCTAATAAGATGCTCAATTTATTATATGGATGTGTATAAACAAACATTTATACAATTACAATTATTTCTTTAATGTTGATATATAGTATTAATTTTTCAATTGCTTTGTAGTTATACATCAGCACCTCAAATTTTCGTGAATTTTAATTGATGCCTGATATATTACAAAAAAAAATATTTTATCATATGCACCATGTTTATTTTTTCTGATTATCTGCATTGTATTTCATATACTTTATTGTATACTTTATTGATGTATACTTTCTATAAAATCCAATGCCTTCTCAACTTACCTTTCTTACACAGCCTATCTATAGAGATGGTGTTAGTCATGATGTTAGACTCAATCATGATTTTAGGCTTTATGGATTTTCTGATTTTGCTAAAAAAAATTGAAATCTAATGCTGAATTTCCTTTTCTTTGCCAGTTTAGTAGGAAAGGCGTCACCAGTAAACCTTTGATTTTCAGTTGTGAGCTTGAGCCTCTCCCTACCTATCTTAATCTGCACAGAGGTATATTACTATTTTTTTAGTAATTACTTGAATGATAATTATATGTTATCCAGTCATTGTTAATTATTAATTCAATTACTCTCCACAACAGGAATTTAGGATAAGATTTCTGCTTACATATCTGCATTTTGTGCCTTACTCTTTCTACGCGTGTCAAGGTATTCCACTCATCTTTTTTTTTTTTTTTTTCACAAAACTGTATTATGAAATCTGTTGTGCATGCTCAATTTACATCGCAAATCTAATGTAGACGCTCAAATTATTATATGGATATGTATATGTATTTACATATTTTTATACGTATCTTTTGTTAATCCTGATATGTAGTATTAATTTTTCCATAGCTTTTAGTTAGACATTAGCACCACAAATTTTCTCGTCAATTTTTCTTGACGCTCATAATTACAAAAAAATTTGAGATCTTTTTGAGATCTTTCTATACGGTGTATTGATGTGTGGACAATTAATTTTTGAAATCTTTCTCGTACCACCACTCATGTCTTAGTTTCTTTATTCAAATATTTCCTCTCAATATTGGATTATACCATGTGTTGCGTACAAAATTCATAGTTGAAATTGAAATTTGAGTAAAGTGTACTAAATGCAACAAGTTGTTTCGACAGGTCGTTTGTAAAAATGAAAAGTTTTTGGAAATTTGAGAAAAATATTTTTTTAGAACGAAGTTGATTATTATATTATCTTTTAATTGACATATTTGATATGTGACATTATATTTTAGACTCTATAAATTTTGATTAAGTTGTATAATTTAATAAGAATATATTAAAACTTACTAATAATAATATCATTTTGGAACGATATGTAAAAGATTTACATCACTAATATTCAGCTATATAAAAATATGGTAAAATAGAACCTGGATGGAGTTATTTCGAGAAGACTTTATCATGCAACTTTTAGAAACCGTCTCATAATCTCTGAAAGGCATCTATATGTGATAGATGTAATTGGTTTCTTAATAAAAGAGTATGTTGTAAAGGTTCTCAAGATGCTAGGCAGTTCAAGTAACTTGCGAAGTTCTAACTGAATTATACAAATTATAATTGATTAAAAAATTAATGGTAGGGATCTAGTCTATCTATCTTAATATATATGTGGACTGGATTCTTAACGCAAGTCTATTATTTCAATAATAAAAGAGACTGGATTCACTACACAAAACAAGAGAAGCGCATGACCAGCTTCTTCATTAATTCTAATTGTTTTAGTTTGAAACAACGAAATGGACACAAGCAAATATGAAAGAAAAATTATAAAATCATATGAATTTCCAATCAAGAAGTTACAAGGACAAGAGAATAAATTAGTACGGGATCGTTGTTTTGAATGGTGCAGAGGAGCTTATTTATAAATGTCAATTATTGGGTATATTAATCTGAAAAACTGTCAATCAACATTTTCTGTTTGGGAGAGATCGTATGTATGGGGTTAGTACTTAGTAGCAAGGTGATGGCTTTGGAAGAGTTTTGAAGTTTTGAATCTAGAGTTTTTAAGTTTCACTCACCATTTATAGTATTTTTTTCATTGCAGTTACTTGGTGGAGCTTGGGTATATTCTGCACGGTCAAACAAAGATAGCAAGAGAGAGGGAGGGAAGGATTTTTGGGGTGATTTTGAGAAAGTTGAAACAGAGAGATGGATGCCTTGCTTTACATTTATGATATGATATCAGACAAGGGAGAACTAATTTCTTTGCCACCAAGGTGTAACCGATATTTAATGAGACTTCGTGAATTCATGAAGAGCAGATATTTCAAGGGTCTCTCTGTGGACAAACAGCAGGTTCTAATTAAGAGTTTCCGACTAACAGCTCCAAAAGTTGGAATGTTAATAAGTGAGTTGGTTGGACATGCTTCTAGAAAGCAGTCCTCCAGCTCCGGGAATGATTTGGTGAAAGAATGTAGGGAGAAAATCGAACATTTACTCGCGGGTTTGCTGAAGGAGGCCCGCCAGTATGCTGGTGAAGAAAGAGTCACAATAAATCTGGTTCCTTTCAGTACTCGCAGAGGAAATTGGGAAGGTCATGATATGATCAACTACATAGAAACAATAATGAGTACTAAAGTTGAAAACATTGAAAACATGCTTCTTGAGGGGGCAGATATTTCAAACTACATAGAACTGAATTGGAGAGAGTACAAAGCACTCTTCTATAAGAATGCGTTTCCCACTTTTGATAACATGCAGAATGACCATGAAAGGCGCACGTCATTCATTTCTGAGCTTCTCAACGAACTGGGCTATATTCCTATTTATTTTTGTGATGCATGGAAAAAATGGCCTTTGGCTCTTCCCCTTATAGGGGGTCTCCTTTCGCTTAAACCAATGGCCTACAACATCTGGGACAAGGTGTATCAAGATGTGGAAAAGATCAGAGGACCTCATTATAATAGTGTTACGACCGATCATATGAGGCAAATTTTACCTACTGCTATAATCATTTACCTTACTCTCTTCGGCCGTGCTTCCTTTATTTTGCATGTTACCCTATTGGTTTCGAGATTCCTGCAACCTCTCTAACTCAGATATGGATTGCTGAAGGATTTATCGAAGAAGAGGATAAACAGACGTCTCTAGAGACGACTGCAAATAAGTACCTCGACGAACTAGTCCAAAGGTATTCTCAATATTTTTGGAAATTGACATTCGGTCTTATAATATATAGGTCATTATTAGTTCTATGGTTTTTCCTGTTGTGGCATAAATCACATCATAATTAGTAATATGATGGTTGTTATTTTAAACATTAGGTTGCAATTTCCTAAAAGGAGGTCATCAATAAAAATGAATTTTGTATGTTTTATTATAGTAAGAGTAGATAATTCTCTCTGGTCTAATCATTATTTTTTTTTTGTTTTTAATTAAACTGAGAATTTTTTTTCCTTCTATATAAATATGTATTTTATGTTTATTTATTTTCCTTGTTGCGTGCAGATCGTTGGTTTTTGTTTCAAAGAGATCATTCCTTGGCACAATAAAAAGTTGTCGATTACCTCCTTCTATTCATGAATTTGCCATCCAACAATCATACATGGAAGGATTTTCGGTTGTCAATCCAAATCAGGAAGAAGTTGAATCCGTGATCCGCTTAGCAATCTATGAGGATAACAAGAAACAATGCACAGAGGTGAAAATCCATCACGACAATGAAGAACAATACAGTACGGAGGTGAAAATCCATCATGACAACGAGGAACGATATAGTACGGAGGTGAAAAATAATCATATATGTTCTTTTTTAGCTTTTAATTTAGATAGAAATGTTCTTGGAAGTGTCATGCTCCTCAAAGTGTTGGCACTGAGGAACTCCGCAATCCCAGAAACAACATTACCGAACATGATTTACCTACGGTATCTGAGCTTGAGTGGTGGTAACATATCTAAGCTCCCTGAAAATATAGGAGACATGAAAAATCTTCAAACGTTGGATGTTAGAGATACAAGTATAAAAACCCTACCTGAATCTCTATGGAACATCAAAACACTTCGCCATGTTTATGTGAAACCAAGCCCCCAAATTAAAGGCCCACCCACTGAAGCACCTATAGACAACCTACATACCCTGAAAACAGTTGCGGCTCATGAGTCGTGGCTAAAAAAGATTCCCCACTTCCTCATCCACGTTAGAAAATTAGCATTTTCAAATTGGAACAATCTAGACTTGAAATCTATTTCTAACCTATTGAGTCACATGGATAAACTCATCTCAATAGCAATTATGGGAAACATTATACCGTCAGAGGCTATTGACACAAGGGCATTTCCTAAACTCAAGACGGTGAAATCAATTAAACTAGAGGGAGAATGGATTTGTAGGAAACTTCTCATAGATAATGTTGAATTTCCACCAAATCTATCAAAGCTCACTCTAACCAAATCCGGTTTGAAGGAAGATCCCATGCCAACCCTAGAAAGACTACAAGCCCTAAAATTTCTGTGTTTACAAGATGGAGCATACACAGGGAAGCAAATGGTTTGCTCCGCAAAGGGGTTTCCAAAGTTGCAATCGTTAGAACTTAAGAAAATGGAGAACTTGGAGAATTGGGAGGTGGAACGGGGGGCTATGAAAGAGCTTAGCAAGCTGCGTGTTAACCAATGCCGAAACCACATCGGCAACCATCCTAACCTCAACCATGTTACTGATAAAGTTATAGATTGAAATGCTGCTTTCAGTCTCTTCTTTTTATTCAGTTCGACTTTTATTTATTTTTATTTTTTTTGTATGTTTGTCCCTTGTTTTTTATGTTCCTGTTTTAATTTGTGTTGTGTTTTATGTATCGGTGTGTTAATTATAATGTGTGTTGGTGTTACATTGAGTAAACCCATGGATTTGGTGTTTCCATTTAAATGAAATGGTATATTTACTCTTATAGTGTTTTTGTCATTTTGTTATGAATGTTTTCTTTTGATTCTAGAACAGTGTCATGATTTACTGGTTAGCGTAGTAACAAAATTTGCAAAAAATTCAAATGCATTTCTATACAAACAAACAAGTTAAACAAATTCCAGATTCATCCCTGAAACTTTCACAAAGTATGTTTTTCTTTGGAGCGTTCTGATGGGTATTGGAACAAATAGGGAAGCATTTCAATTTGCGTCAAGATTTGTGTGCACTTGATCCATGCAAACCTTGACATGGATCGAACATCTGCAACCCGATCTATTCAGGTGCAGTTAGAATTTTGTAATATCAAAAATCTGGTACCCAATTAACTCCAACTGATAAATCACCCAGGACTTGATATATATGAACATTAAATCTGTGAGACCAAATTATATGCGTCTCAAATTAAGGTACTTGCATAATCATAAAAATACAACACTAATTAATTAACAAACTATTTTACACTAAAAAAAAATCCAGAAAAGTTATCAATCATCCATGATTTGAAGGCAAAAAAAAAATATAAACCATAAATAGAACAAAATGCTAAAAGGCACAGATGGTTTTAAATGCCCTAACGGACCCGGTGATCCCGGTCTTCTTGACCTAACCCCAGTGATTTCTGCGCATTTGCAATCCCCTCCTCATCTGAGAAATGTAAATTTCACAAGGGCTTAATAAAAAAAATGCCCCACAATACATTTGTTATAAGTTGCAAGAGATAATTCCTCCCTTACATAAAGTATACAAATTCAAGTATGTACTAACATGTATCTCTTGAAAATGTCAAGTATAATAGCAATACCAGTCATGCACTAGCTGCACTATCATCTGATTTGACAGAAGTGCCAAGTCATGTACCAGTAACATTTAAGCATACTAATCTATTATCAAATACTCGATACCACTTTAGAGTAAGGAATTCCTCAAATTTAGAGATCGTTGATCTGCAACAATTACCTGACAGCCTGATTACTCAAATTCGTATAATTTTCATATCGATTTATTGACCTGCTTTACACCATTTTTTGTTTATACTAAAAAGCCTAAAATGTGAAGGGTTGATATCCACTAACAACAGCTTATTAACTCGGCAACTCTATTTGAAATCAACTCAAAAAGATTTTTATATATTGAAAAAATTTATAGAGATGTTGTAAACCTTCTAGATTGTGCATCAATTTTCATGTATTTGAATGACATTAGAAAAATGGTGAAACTTGCATCAGATTTCATATTTTTTTTTCATGTGCATGATGTGCATAAAGTATAGATTATATTTCAAATTAGAAATCATTTTTGACAATTGTAAAAATTGTCCAATTAATCTGTTGTCAATAAACTCAAACCCAATTCTTCTGTCAATTCATTCTCAAGTTGGGGGCATGTCAGTAAATTTACAAACCAATTGAAATTAATCTTAGAATTACAAAGAGACAGCAGAAACATACCCCAAAATTGCGTGAAAATGCGTAAGAAGAAGTTGATGTTGCGGGAAACATTATATGCCATGACAGGTGGAAGAGGCTTCACCAGCGTATCCACAGTGAAAACCCGTCCCAGGAACTGCTTTCCACAAAACATCACCAGTTAGTGTACCAACAAACCATAACTTAAACACAAAATGTCAGTAAATGAGTACTGGTATTTTCTGGTACTGAATGTGAAACGCACTGTTCCCTTCCTGATAGTAAGTTTAAGGGGGGTATTTACACAAATTACAAGTTTCACAAGGGAAAAACGGTAAGAAATTGTAGAGGATGGATATACCTGCATATTGCGCTGGAAACTGTAGCGAAGTTCAGGATCGAAAACGGGCTCGTCATCGTCGTAATCCGAACCCGATTTCTTCGCGGATTTTTTAGCGGGTACGTGCAAGGTGGGGTCGGATCCGGGTTGCCTGGTTATCTTCATCTTTGCATCCTCGAATATGTCGGATTCGTCTTCGTCTCCGCGCCATGGCGCTGACGACATCAACTCTTTCTTCTTCCCCATGGTTAGAAAACGCGACAAAAGAGAAAAAAAAAGAGAAGCGATAAGGATAAACCAAGTTCTCAGCTTGGGAAAGAATAATAGCCAGCAGGCCCTATTGAACCTCACCTTTTGATACAACTAGCACACATAATAGAGTCCATATTCCTCGAGTCCGGATCCCCTAAAGTAACCCAATTTTTGAGTTTTGACGTGCACGGTGCCTATTCGGTGGTAGCGCAGGGGGCCAGTATTATTTGTGGGGTCAAGGTTCTTTAAGATTCGTGTTAGAGCACCTTGGACGGTTTGGATCAAAACTCAAAAATTGGGTTACTGCACTGGATCTGAATTCATATTCCTCTGGGGTAACATAATAATTCCTCTCTAGGTCCTGACTATACGATCAGAATCCGATCCCTTTAATTCGTGTGGATTCTGATCGGACGATCGGGATCTAAACAGAAATATTACATTAACTTAGGTGATATGTTAGCAAGAAAAGAGAATGTGCCAACTTGATTAGCACGAATCTTAAAGTAGATCAAGCGTTCAAACCAGACCGAATTTAATCCAAGCATCTGAAGAGCATCGGATCGATCATAAGTTGGTAAATAAAAAGAGAGTATAGCAAGGCAATTTTTTTCATGCTCCGCTTATATGAAATCACAACTTCTTGTTTTGTCATACAATTCAGCTAACTTAATTAGAGGCCCTCCGACTTTACATTATTTGCACAATAGTCCCTTAAATTTACTGCCCGATTACAACAGCCATCAAATCAAAAATACCAAAACTGACAAAATCCTACCCAATCAAATTATATTAACTCATCATATACTTCTCTGGTAGCGGTTTTTTGCCGGGACTATCAATTTCTCATCCTTTGAAGGCGGGGGCGGTGGGGCCCACATGGCAGAGCCGTCTGTAGCAGATTGGTTAGACCAGACTACAGGCAAAATCTGCTGTTGCTGGTATAGACATGGGTTGTTGTCACACGACCCGAGTTTAACTATGAACGAAGCTGTGCAGCCTTTCCCGAGGCCTTCACTCTCCAACCATATGTGCCCTTCCATTAGAGTCGCAAATCTGGTAAAAACAAATAAGTTTAACTATACAGCATCAACAAATCTTTGATATATAAGATAAAAAAAATAGTTTATACCTCTTACAAATGGCAAGACCTAGACCGCTTCCACTATAGCCTCGGTTGCCTCCACTTTGTGTGTGCGCAAATTTCGTAAAAACATGTGGTATATCTTGTGGGCTTATCCCACAACCTGTATCCTTAACCTACAGCAAAAAGTCAACAGAATTCATTCTAAAAATGTTATTAAGCAATATTATCATGGTACCTCAAGAATCTCGGTACATGGTACCTCAATCATACAAGTGCCAGTTAGTCAGTATACACTGCGTACCAACAAAAGTAGTGATTCCCCGTTAAAACCTGACCCTTTGGTAGAGTGCTCATTGAAACTGGTAAAATTTAACCTGACCACACTGCCCTACACAAGACTGCACAAATTCTAACCAGAAACGAAGAGACCTCATAACTCGAGGAATTCATATCACCTGAGGTATTAGAAAGTTTTGAGTTTAGATCCGGACCATCCGATCTATTTCGGCATGAATATAAAGGGGGCCCATGCATTCCACCTCGGGCCGGATTGGCCCAGGTTCTGATCAGACAGTCTGGATCTACACTCAAATATTCTGTTACCTCAGAGGATGCAGACTGTAACTACATAAGGTGAAACCATACCCAAAAAAGCCCTAAAAAGCCCAAAAAGGCCCAACAAATGCTCGTCAGTGTTCATCAATATATGTACCTGTACTCTGAGGTAGAAATGCCCGTCAGTTGCAACGGGATGGAAATCGGGGAATCTGAACTCTCTCAAAGAGTCAGATCGCACAACTGAGGCCACGATTGAAATGTGCCCCTCCCTTGTAAACTTCACTGCGTTGCCAGAGATGTTCAAAATAATTTGCATCAGCCTCTTCTCATCCCCAACTGCGCACACAGGCAAGTCTGGTGCCAGTAAGACTGATACTGATACTTTCTTCACAGCTGCTATTGGTTTGATGAAACCCATCACCTGATTTATAGTTATACCACACCAAAGAAAAAACAAATGAAGTTGTTGTATTGAAATAATTGTAATGAAGTATAATTTTTTTGTTCTGCTTTAGAAGCATATCAGAACATTTGCTTATAAGTCATATATCCATTTTCAAAGTCCAAAGGACAAATACAGTTCAACATGATCTCGATATTAAAATGTGCTTCGAGACCAAATTTTACATTTTTTTGAAATTTTTTACTATTTGTTTAGAATTTATGAAAATGAAGATTTTTCAGAAAATATTACATCAAGATTATCTAAAAAATCTTCATTTTTTTACTAGACTTGATACTAAATAAATTTTTAAATTTTCTAAATGAAGCTCTCATAAAGGAGATCGGTTTGAATGGTTTGTTTGGACTTTGAAAACGGATATATGACTTATAAGCATATGTCCATATACCTCCAATTATGCAATCAAAAATCCAAAAAACAGCCAAGAAAAGAAAACTAAAAAACTTGAGATATTATAGCGAGTAATAAGTAGAGTAAGTAAAAATAAATAAAAAGCAAGACACACCTCCTTGACAACAGCATGGAGATTAAAAGCGCTGATCTCAAGCTCTAGACTTCCATCCTCTAGCTTCGACAAATCTAAAACATCATTTATAAGAGTTGCAAGGAGGTTACTACTCTTTAGCACAGTTTCAACCATGATTCTCTGCTCAGGGGTCAACTCGGTTTCTAGAAGCAGAGAGGAGAGGGCTATGATGGCGTGCATTGGGGTCCGCATTTCATGGTTCATCACGGCCAGGAAATCATTGCGGGCCCGGATCGCCATCTCAGCCTCTCTGCGTGCCAGGTCCAGGGCCACATTTTGCTCCATTAGGAGGTCTCTTGCCCGCATTGATTCTTCGAGGATGGCTGCATGTGAGAGAGCAACTGCCACCTGAATAAAACAATGAAATTAGAAAGTGCCACTTAAAGCAAATTAGTTCATATTTTAAATGAAAAACCGTCTTGGCAAAAGGTGGTGGGGGTAAATTGCACGTGTACCTCTTACTATGGTTTAAAAAAATTCTTCCCAAAAGTTACAAAAACCACGCTAACAAAATTTAGTCTGTTCTAAACCACAAAAGGTGCTTAAATTGCATTACATATTATTACAAATTCTAGTAGGACTTGCAACAAGAGCTTGAAGAATTATAAAATTAACTAAAATATTACAAAATCAAGAACCAAAATGGTAATTTCACCAAACAAAAGAATGAGGCTATGGTATTATGCATAGCGCATTATGGTCCGTACTATGGATCGATCTGAACAGTTCTACATGATCTCCACATAAAAATGTACTTGTATATCAAATTTTACATTTTTTAGAATTTTTTTACTACTTTTTTTATATAGGTAGAAATTCACATGATATAAAAATTCTAGACCATTCAAAGAATAGTGATTTTCTACCTATCAAAAAAATAGTAAAAAAATTCTGAAAAAAATATAAAATTTAGCCTCAATCCCAAACAAAATACTAACCTGATCAGCAACGACCTCTATTAGCTCCAACTCATGCATGTGCCATTTCCTAGCACTATCTAACGGCAGCATGAGAACCATAATTGCGTAACTCTTGGCCGATAGCTCCGGCCAATCATTTATCTGAAAATTGGAAAGATGCAAAAGCGGGACCCGCACAGCAACTACTTCTGGCGGCACATATCTCCCTGTCATAGGCCGAATCCTCGCCAGAGGAGACGTGTGCGGTATAATAATTGCACGATTACTACTAAACACCTGGTTCACCACTGGCAGGTTTGTCTGCACCATGGTCCCCACTGGTATCTGATGTCTCAATGTGTGTGACAGCTGGAGGGTCAACCCGTTTCGCGAAGGCATCCACAATGCACACTCCTCCAACCCTAATGTCCTCCCTAACTCAACAAGAGTTGTTTTTAAAATCGTGTGCCGATCAAGAGTGCTTCGGATTTCATGTGTCAACATGCGCACGTGCCGACCCGTTTCCTCCTGAGTCCGAATTAAACCCATTTCCCGATCCAACTCCTCAGCCTTGTTTTTTAAAAAAACCTCTCTCGTTTTAACACTCAACAAATCTGGTATTATATGCACGAGCATTAAAGCAGTGGCGCAAGAGACAACAGCTGTAGATACCTTGGCAACAGTCATGACTACCGCTACGGTTTTAGAATGCGTCGAAAAGGTCCATAAATTGATCAAATGTGTGGCCCCACAGAGTACTATGAAAGCGCCGAATTGGATCAGGACCCACCTGTAAGGGAAGAAGGAGGATTTCTTGACGAAGTAGATTAGTTCTAGGGGGATAGAGAAGTAGGCAAGAGCAATAAAGAAATCGGAGATGTACTGGTATCTCCCGAGGAGTTCATCCTGAGACCACAATGGTTCTACGCAATCACAGCCCTCCATTTCGAAAGGAGTCGTGGTTTTTATAGAGGTTATTTACATATCCCTATTCAACAATAAAAATTTGATGCCGTTCAGTTGAAAGAGCATATTATATAACAGACTATAAATAAAATTTAAGATGGTAAAGTAAAATTCTATGATCCAATAGACTCAATCGCTTTCAATTGCAAAGTTTTTGGGGTTTTTTGTTGATTTTGCTTCCTATGAGTAATGTTTCTTTTCGAGAAAAATTCCCATACTATTTTCTCAAATACACTAAATTAATCAATAAAAGAAGGCAAAGCACTCACACGAACTGAATTCAAATATCTTAACAACCATGGATTGGTACCATCAACAACTTGTCTTCAATCAATCAAAATTATCACCACCTACATATCAAATTTCCAGAGCCTAGGTTAACTTCCAAGTACCTCAAATTCAAGAAAAATCCCCAATTTAAGGTTTCTATACTCATGCCATACTAACCTTAGTTCCAATTTGCCCCTAAAAGTATCCTTTTACACTTAAAAAGAATACAAAAATCATAAAGGAGCTAACTTTATAGCTCCATTCAACTGCCATGCCTTCAAATTGCCCAAATTAATTGAACAAAATGTAACCTTAGTTCTAATTTGCCACAATCAAAGGACACATGCCCCTAAAAGTAACCTTTTACACTTAAAAACAATACACTAAATCATAAAGGAACTAACTTTAAAACTCCATTCAACTGTTTAGTGCCTTCAAATTGCTCAAATTAATCAAACAAAATGAACCCTAATTCGTTAAACAGCCCCAAAATTAACTCTCTCTACTCCACTGTTCTAACCAACTCTACTTCCAATCCATCAAAAAACCAACAAAAGGTATCATCTTTAACCACCATCAGAACCCGATTAAGTACCAACAAAAACCCAAAACCAAATAACAAAAAAACAAGTCAAAGAAAGGGATTTTACAGATGTCAGTGGTGGGGTCTCTCTCCTGGCGCTGTAGTCGCTTGCTTAGAGATCGAACGAACAGAGTAAGGAAGGAAGGAGATGAGGAATAAACAAAAACCAACAAAAATAAAAATAAGGAAAAGATTGGTGCTTTACTGGAGAAGAAGAGAAGAGAAGGCCAAGGGCAAGGGGGATGAACCAAAAGGTATCTACTTTTTTTATTTTGTTTTGTTTAAATTGATGTTTACTTAATTTGCAAGGTCTCCCCCACAGAGAAAGGACTTGCAACTTACGGGTAAAGATTTTAACAGAGTAGTTTGGACTTATGCAGCGCACTAACAATAGAATTGTATATAGTTCGTGCGGTGCATAAGTCAAAACTACTCTGTTAAAATCCTTACCCCCAACTTGCTAATTCTTTATTATCCTCCTTTTCTTTTTTGGTCAGGGAAACTTCATATATATCCTTCAGAAACATCAAAATTATGTGTTTCTTTATCTAAAGTTCATAATACTAGAACCCTTTCACATTTCAAAACTTACAAATTTATCTATTTTATTGTTTTTTCTATTAAAACTCGTTTTAAATTTATAAAGTATTCATTTTACTCTTATTTAAAAATAAAAGAGCAAAACTCTTATTTAATTTTTACTGTTTGACCATGTATTAAATGAATTCGAAACTTTAAAAAAATTTGCATGTACATGAATCACTCACGAAGTACATGGATTTCAACAGTTTGAATTCGTAGTTCGAAGTCAATCCGATAGCCATTTGGAGGTGTGCTCATCAACCTCTCTTGGTGAGCACATCACACCCTAGTTTTGCTCAAAATAAAAAATATGTATTTAGTTTCTAATTAGTTAGTTATTAGAGCAAATGGTTCATTTTTATCACGTGTGATGCACCCACAAGCATATATCTAAATGCTATTGTGTATACATCACAAGTAAAGAAACTGAAAGCGATTATCGCGCCATTACGGAAAAGCTAAAAAAACAGCTATAGCTAGTTATTTACAATCCTAACAATGAAAAAGCAGCTGATAGCGCTATAGCATTTCAGGTCCGAAAAAAATTATAGCGCAACTATTTCATAGTTATAACAAGCTTTTAGAACCCTAATTTTTTAATAAAGAATAAAATAGATACTTTATAAATTTAAAATGAGTTTTAATTGAAAAGTCGAAGGATAAATATGATATCATGAGCTTTTGAAGGATATACATGAAATTTACCCTTTTATTAATTTTTAGTAACTCAGAATCAACGACTCAGATTACTTTGGCGCTATTCAATGAGCGGTTGGATGGGGATGAGTTGATTATAAAGCAACATCTTTCTCCGGGATTTTTGTATATTAAAAGAAATAAAAGAATAAAGATAGAGGCATCTAGAAGTAGAAGAAATGAATTAGGTAATGTAGTTATACAACAGAGCATTAATAAAAGGTAGGAGCAGATATATAGCTACATGTAGTGCTGCACAAAAAATTAGTAGTTCGTAATTCGATTCGAGTTTGATTCAAAAAAGTTCGTAAAAAATTTGATTCGAAATTAATTCAAACCAAATTCAAATTAGACCTAGTTCGTTCGAAATAGATTCGCAAACTAAACTTAGTTCGAAATTAACTCAAACGTGAACCGTTAATTTCTACTGATAATGAACTTTAATGTTTTATTTAGGATAATATTTGGGTTTGTAATAATTCTAAGACTTTGGTGATTGTTCTGTACTTCTATTGATATTTAAATTGTACTTTGAATACTTTGAATATTTAAAAACTTTGGTGATGTTGCTCCTGTTGGCTATTTGGAAAACTTTGGATTCTGTGATTGTACTGAACTTTGATTGATTGTACTAAAATTTGGTGTTTGATATAAATTTTGGTATTTGTAATGAACTTTGATATAAACTTTGGTGTACTGTGTAATTAGAATTCAGAATGCCTGAGTTTTTATTGAAGTGTTGTAATTTCGAACTATGGCCCAGCCACAAGTCATAACTCGTAAGTCGTAACAAAGTTCGTAAAAGTTCGAAATTGAGTTCGTAAAAAGTTCGATTCGAAATTGAGTTCGTTCGAAATTAATTTAAACCAAACTTAGTTCGGAATTAATTCCAAACCAAACTCAAACTGGAGATAAGTTCGATTCGATTCGGTTCGTTTGTAGCCCTAGCTACATGCACATGCTGCTTGGCTAGTACAAATAAATACATATGAAATTTGTATTCAAGTAAAAATTAAATTTATGAAGTGCAAAAAAGTAGTTTTTTTTTTATCATTCATCTAAATTAAAATTTAATTATGTGTCATGTCGTGTTGTGATCGAGTTGGTTTGCGTGTTTTGTCATTTTTCTCAAAAGATTGTCACAACACACGAATGGACACAACACGGGGAGTGACAGCATGTGATCAGCAGGCGTTCCATGCCGTACCGTAGTATGTCCAGTCATGACTAGATTTTTTCTTACATTCATGTGTACATAATAAATGAGAAACTTTTTACTATTTTTAAGATTTTTGAAGAATCACTATTTTATCTGAAATAAGTGATTTTCAAAAAATTTAAGAAAATGGAAAAAAAAAATCAAAAACATGTAAAATTTGTTCTTCAACCATATTTTAATATGGTGAACATGTTGATCACTTCATATCAACTATTTGAATTTTGAACTTTGAAATCGCCAAAATCACTTGATTAGACGAAGGCCTCTATACATGCGCTTGAAGATTGGCCCCACTGCTCTCTCTCTCTCTCCCTATATATATATAGTACGGCTAACGCGCTTCCTCTAGTATATTAACAATATGCTTCCGGTCTCCAAAATCTATCGAATGGGCTTCAAATGACAAATTCAAACCATTCAAACCGATCTCCTTACCGAGAGCTTTATTTCCATATAAAAAAAATTTAATTTTCGAATTTATTTACCATCAAGTCAAGTGGTCAAAAAAATGAGCAAAATAGTGCATTAAAATACGCACAAAATCCTTCATATTTTGACCGCTTGACTTGATGGTAAATAAATTCGAAAATTAAATTTTTTTTTTATATGAAAACGAAGCTCTCGGTAAGGAGATTGGTTTGAAACCCATTCGATAGATTTTGGAAGCCAGAAGCATATTGTTAATATACTAGAGGAAGCGCATTAGCCGTACTATATATATATATATATATATATATATATATATATATATATATATGAGTTGGGCTATAGTGCATTGCAATGTATATATTCTCTTGTACATTGGACTATAAACTGTTGGATTCGAAGTTCAAATAGTCGATCTAAAGAGCTCAACATGTTCCATATCAAAATGTGCTTGGAGACCAAATTTTATATTTTTTTGGAATTTTTTACTATTTTCTTAGAATTTTAGAAAATAGCTGTTTTTCAGATATTTCTGGACCATAAAAAAAAAAGTAAATTTCAAAAATTCTAAAAATATAGCAAAAAATTTCCAAAAAATGTAAAATTTGGTCTCCAAATACATTTTAATATGGATATCAAATTAAACGGTTTGGATAGGTTGTTTTGTAGTCAAAACCAATGATTTATAGTCCAATGTGTAAGATGGCTTATACATGACAATGCACAGTAGCCCAACTCATATATATATATATATATATATATGACAGTGCTACGGTGCTACGCATATATAAGGGCCCTCCGTGCTACGGCTCACTTTTTGAGTTTTCAAAATTCTAACGGTCGATCCGAACCGTTCAACATGATCTCCATATGAATATGTACTTGCAAACCAAATTTTATGTTTTTTAGAATTTTTTTACTATTTATTAAGCCACTTTGAAAAAACACTAATTTGTACACAACAGTAAAATCTGCTGGACCATTGGATCAGTGATTTACAAAGTGGCTTAATAAATAGTAAAAAAATTCTAAAAAATGAAAAATTTAGTTTGCAAGTACATATTCATATGGAGATCATGTTGAACGGTTCGGATCGACCGTTAGAATTTTGAAAACTCAAAAAGTGAGCCGTAGCACGGAGAGGCCCTTAGATATGCGTAGCATATTGGCCAGATTCTATATATATATATATATATATATATATATATGAGTGATGCTACGATGCTTTGGGAAGTAAAGAGGGTGTTTACTTCCCGCTCATATCTCTATTTTCAAAGTTCAAATAGTCGATCCGAACTTCTCAACATAATCTTCCTATTGATATGTGCTTGGAGACCAAATTTTACATTGTTTGGAAAAAAAATTACTATTTTTTTAGAATTTTTAAAAATTAGTGTTTTTTAATTTTTTTATTATTTTTTATTTAATGAAAAGCTGTGATTTTCAAAAATTCGAATGCAAATAGTAAAAAAACAGCAAAATTTTCTGAACCACCGGATCAGTATTTTCAAAGTGGTTTAATAAATAGTAAAAAAGTTCCAAAAAATGTAAAATTTGGTCTCCAAGCACATTTTAATATTTAGAACATGTTGAACGGTTCGGATCAGTTGTTTGGATTTCGAAATTACAAAAACGACTCGTTATAACTTCGGGCCAAAGTTATAACGTTATGACATTAGCCTATCTCTATATATATATATATATATATATATATATATATATAGAGTAAGGCTACGGTGCTTTGCAAAGCATAGAGGCCTCCGTGCTTCGGGGCTATTTTTGGATTTTGAAAATCCAAACAACCCATCCGAACCGTTCAACATGTTCTAAATATTGAAATGTGCTTGGAGACCAAATTTTACATTTTTTGGAATTTCTTTACTATTTATTAAGCCACTTTGAAAATCCAAAAATCCGGTGGTCCAAATTTTTGTACTGTTTACCGTTGGATTTTGGATTTTCAAAGTGGCTTAATAAATAGTAAAAAAATTCCAAAAAATGTAAAATTTGGTCTCCAAGCACATTTCAATATTTAGAACATGTTGAACGGTTCGGATGGGTTGTTTGGATTTTCAAAATCCAAAAAGTAGCCCCGAAGCACGGAGGCCTCTATGCTTTGCAAAGCACCGTAGCCTTTCTCTATATATATATATATATATATATATATATATATATATATATATATATATATATATATAGAGTAAGGCTACGGTTCTTTGCAAAGTAAACCCACCCCTTTACTTCAGGCCACTTTTTGGATTTTGAAAATCCAAACAACCGATCCGAACCGGTCAACATGTTGTAAATATTGAAATGTGCTTGGAGACCAAATTTTACATTTTTTGGAATTTTTTACTATTTATTAAGTCACTTTGAAAATCGCTGATCCAACGGTGAACAGTAAAAAACAGTAAAATTTTCTGGACCACCGGATCAGAAACTTTCAAAGTGGCTTAATAAATAGTAAAAAAATTTCAAAAAATGTAAAATTTGGTCTCCAAGCACATTTCAATATTTATAACATGTTGAACGGTTCGGATAGGTTGTTTGGATTTCAAAATTCAAAAAGTGACCCGAAGTAAAGGGGTGGGTTTACTTTGCAAAGCACCGTAGCCTTACTCTCTCTCTATATATATAATAAGTGCGCGCGCTTATAAATCAGTAAGATGTACTTCTTATCCAAAATAACTCAATTTAGAAAAATATAAATTTAATATGATAATATATTGGATAAAATAATATGCTAGATTGCAATATCTTTTTTAATATACCATATAAAAATTGTTTCCACGGCCACTAGTTTAACAATACTTATTATGTGGTCGGAAATACAATCAAATCTTAAAAAAAGATTTTAATCACATGAATTAAACACCAGTCACACACTCAAAAAGTAGCAACACATCATCACTTCAGGAGCTCTATAACTTCTAAATTAAATATTATAGTTTGCAAGTTGCAACCACCTTTTAAAACTACCAATTTGCATTTATTGGACTTAACTAATATAATTTATTTTTACAGAGAAGATCATCCAATAATTAAACTTTTATTGTTTGTTTTTATTTTCATTTATTTTCTGTGCAGGTGTTTTTATTTTTCATTTATTTCTCAAGGATAAAGTGATATTGAAGACAAATTTTATTTGGAAATTCAATTTTAAAAAGTAAATTTATAAAAGCAAATTTTGATCTAGTAACAAAAAGACAATGTTTCCTGTGTGAAGTCTGAATCCTCTAAAATACCTCTCTTTTTAGATTGCCTGAAAGGGCAGTTTTAATAGGAAAGGGTAGCTTTAATATTTATACTAATTTGTACTGGACGGTCCAGATTTAAATTCAATTTTTAAGTTATCTCAGAGGATATGAATTTCTTCATGTGGAGGTCACAGATTCAAAATTCGGATGGAAAATCTCAGAACACTAAATAGTTAGGTAGCTTGACCTCTAATCTTTGCTTAAAAAAAATAAAAAACAAATTTATAAATATTTCTATTTTAGATATATTGTATATTAAATATAGTGCAATAAAAATTAATTTTCAGAATTTTAAAGCTATAACGTTATTATCCGTTTTTCTTTTTTTTAGAGTTATAAATAGCTAGCTATAGCTGCACAATAGCCTATAGCTGTTTTTGTAGTCTTTCTGCGATGACACAATAATCACTATTTAGAACATTGGTTCAAATTAATTTATAATTTCCAAATAGTAATAAATTTAATACACAATATCCATCTAAATTACATAAAACACATCTATAATTCTACTTGTTACACTACAACAAAATAGGTCTTCAGCGACCGGCATCAGCGACCAATTTGGTCGCCGGTCGCTGAAGACCCCTCTCTCTCCATTAAAAAAATAAAACAAATTGGTTTCGGCGACGACCCCTTCAGCGACCGGTGCCCACACCTTTCAGCGACCGATTTGGCCCGGTCGCTGAAGGGTCTCCGTAAAAAAGCCGCCAATCCTTCTCTCTGTCTCCACCGTCTCCTGCGTTTTCGTTTTAGGTTAGCCAAAATAAAAAAAACCCCGCGCCGATCCCTTCGCGCCCGAACTCCACCGCCTCTGTGACTCCCGACCCCGACCCCCCGACACCTACCGATCCCGACCCCGCAGGAAGATGCCGACTCCGACCTCGCTGAGAAGCCGTTCTCTGACCTCGCTGACTCCGACCCCGCCATTGGAAGACGCCGACTCCGACCCCGAACTCCGCAGGCATCGATTTGTTCTCGTAAGTATTTGCCACATCTACATGACTTTGCTTTTTGCTCAATAATGGAAAAAAAAAACAGTGGCGTTTTTGCTCAATCCCGAAACACTGGCGTTTGGTTATATATTTTCTGTACCTGCAAATAGGACATCAGGAAATAATGACAATCATTTTTCTTTTTGAAGAAATTACAGGATGAGACACGTTATGCTTTTTGTTTGGTTATGCACGATAGCTTTAGTTTAATAGAGATTAAGAAATATTATTGAAAACAATGTAAATTTAAAAGCACATTGTTGCTGTCAAGATTCTCTGTTAAACAATTTAATATGTTGCAATAATAATAGTTAGTTTTAATACAAGATCGAATAATTTAATGGACCTTGATAATTACCCAAAGAATCTTAATTAATTGCAATAAGAATTCTGTCAGAGACCGAGAGACTTAACTTGATCAGAACAATCTAATTCTTAATTCTTATAACAGGCTGCCATCAATTCCAACTCACTGCAATTAATTAATCTTTGTACTATCTAGAAACGCATCAGCTAATTAACATTAATTTGTCCTTCTAATAATACAGATCATGCATGTATTCCTAAAATGCATGATCCCTCCTAAAATGTAATTGTTCTTGGTATTTATACTAGGCTTATGCAGTTGCTATTTGTGTAGTTGCCCAACCAATAGACATTTATGTGAAAAGCTTGTTTCAATTATTATGGTATTAGTGGTTTCATATTTGATAAAGCAATATATACTGGAAATACTTGGTGAGCAAATATGTTCAACTCATTGTTTGTGTTATACATACTATTAAGTTATTGACATTCATGACTTATTAATATTTAATGACATTATTGCATTATTTTAATATCTAATGTAAGTATGTAAGTAAGGCATAACTTTAAGTTTAGTTTTGACCTCATGTGTATTTTATTTTATTTAGAACTAATCAAGGCAAGGGAAGCGTCATCTCTCTCTCTCTCTCTGGTACGTATGTTTAAATTCATAGCTTATGTAGATGCCGCTTGTATGGCTGTATACAAGTCCTGTTGCATGGATGATACAACACTTGATTTGATTTTGTGTTTCTTCCATGACTTGCTTTATAGGTCCGTTATCAATTGATGATATATGGAGGGTCTAAAGTATAGATTTGGATTTTTTGTTTTACTTGCTTTACCTAAATTGAATTTGTCATTAAATTGAATGAACTAAGGTCATGTTTATACAATAGCTTATAAATGTATATGTCATAATTAGGAGGAATGGAGGTTGATCGTAGTTGGCTGTACGGTCCTCGTTACATGAACAAGAAGGTCAATCCGGTATTTTGTTGGAATTGCAGGTATGCCGAGCAGAAAGGGTAAGGAGAAGGAGGCATCATCCAGTGGATCCAAGCACCCTCCGCGCGGCCGAAATGCATACATTCAGCCGCCGCAAAGGCCGGAGGACAGACCAGTGATTCGTCGGGTCGGTTATAGGTACATTCATTTTTTGTGCATTTCTGAGTATGTAGCAATATCCATTTGTAGTTGTTTCAAAACTAATTTTATTTGCAGATCTTTTGCTGGAGATGTGTTGGAAGCGACAAAAAATGTCAACAAAATAATCTCTCAATGCGCACGTTTTCACTATCCTCTGGAAACTAGATTACCCACTATTCCCGTGTGCACGAAATTTGATGACTATCCTGACGATGTACAAAAAGAGGTCAAGGCCGAGTTTTTGGTGAGTAAAATCTCTTTTTTAAAATTGGCAACCTACTGTTTCTCTTTTTAAGCTAACCAACAACTTTTTAATGATGCATGCAGAAGCACTTTCAGTTTCCCTCAGGTGAAGACATGGATTTGGCATGGAAGACCTTCGCCAGCATAGCCAACAAAGCTCTCCAAAACCTGTTTCACAAGTGCAGAGACGAAGCGAAAGATAGGTATGGAGATAGCATTCTGGAGTGGAAGAACCGAGGGTTGTCAAGCACATATGATTGGATAACAGCGGGAAACTGGCCCAAATTGTGCGACTATTGATGCACCCAAGAGTTTGCTAGGCGGAGCGAGCAGAATCAACAAAATAGGGCCTCATCTAGAGATGGTTCTTTTGCAACGACAGGCTTAGTGAACATGATGGTTCACAAACAAAAATTCGCAAGATGTTTTATTTCATCAAAACAATTAATTTCAATTTCAATATACTCGAACTAACTTTGATAATTTTATTTGTGTTGAAATATTTATTATTAATAGGAGAATGAAAACCAGCGCGAGCCTAGGTGGTCTGACGAGTTGTTCATGCCGACGCATACCAGCAAGAAGACGGGGCAATTCATATCCGCGAGGGCGAAAAAGACACATGTAATAGAACATAACAATCTTATATTAATATTCTTTCTTTGTTGTACTTACTTTATTTTTGTTTTATTTTATAAATTTTGCAGGAAGACTACGATCGGGAGATGAGCACAAAATATGGGCCCGATCGAGCCCTTTGGCCCGCTTTTGACGCAGACATCTGGTATGCCAACACAGACAATAACGCTCAAGGCGATAACTATGATCTCGGTGCTCTACGTAAAATACACATACTCAAAATTGTAAATTTGTCTTTAAATTCTGTAACGTAATATTAATTATCTTCGATTTAATATTTCAGGCAAGACGAGATTGATGTATCGTCCAGGTGGGTCGCAGACGTCTTCTTCGCAATCGCAATCGCAATCGCAAGCGCAATCATATTCTTCGGCGCCGCCTCCTCTCAGGCAAGAAGACATAAATGCGATTTCAAGTCAGGTGTTGGGCATGCTTCAACCACAGCTCAACCAATTCATGGAGGAGATGAGGTGTAGCGTGGGACGTTCTTCATCTCATTAGGTACGAAATCTAATTTTGGGTATGTTTCAATCCAATAAGAACACCAAGTATGGAAAATCAATTAACGGAACAGTAAACTCCTAAAAATTGTAAACCCTAAATAGTAAACCCTAAAAAATTTTAGTTATATTCTCACAGGGAAGTTCTAGCTCGCACCATCCCGATACTCAGGATGACAGCGGAGATGATTTAGGAGATGACTAGTTTTAGGATGTTTTGATTTGTATTTCGTACTTATAGATATTTTATTTTATTTTTATGTCGTACTTTAGATATTTGATATTTGATGTTTATGTAGTACTTAACATATTTATTGTTTATGTCGTTTTGTAAACTGCTTCGTATGTACCAATTGAAATTGTTTTTGAATTCTTTTTAAATTGCTTGGTGCTTGGTACGTTTCGTACTAGTATTTTATATTGTTGAATTGTTTGTGAATTACGTGTGAATTGTTTGTGAATTGTATATTTGTCGAGACGACGACGGTGAATTGTATATTTGCTTGTGAATTCCTTTTAAATTGCTTGGTGCTTGGTACGTTTCGTATCTAATTGGAGAAAAGAAAATTAACAAAAAAATATAAAAAAAACAACCTTCTGCGACCGATTCTGGGCCCATCAGCGACCGGCCAAACGGTATCTAATGGTCTTCCGCCATGTTAGCATACAGCATCAGCAACAGATTTCATCGGTCGCTATAGGGTCATCTGCGACAGGCGCCTGACCCTTCTGTGACTGGTGACGTCAGCGGGGTGGTCATCAGCGACGGAGCAACTGCGTCCAAGTCTTCTGCGACCGATTTCGATCATCTGCGACCGATTTGGCCAGTCACAGAAGGATTGTTCTGTTGTAGTGTTATAATTTATATAATCATATGTTAGTTATTATAACTATAATTAATATAAAATTACCAATCCATTCCTTTCCTGCTTTATATATAAAAAACATATTCTAAGATTGTATCCGTGTCATATCCAAGCAAGAATTTGAACAACAATCTCTTCAAAAAAAAAAAAAAAAAGAATTGCAACAACATGTTTTTGTCCATTCATTCATTAACTTTCCAAATGAGGAAAGTGTTGCCCACTTGACACATTCGTAAAAGTATTACCAATTTGGGTATTAATTGACCCACTAATTAATCATTAAGCGCCTAATTAATAATTAACATTTAGTGATCATGTCTGGGTTCACTACCCAATTATTAAACGCCAACACTCAGCCACGTTGGACCGGTGGACCCCATCTCCTCGCTGACGTCAGCCATACATCATCATCATTTCTTCCTTTTTTAGGCTTAATTTTTTTTTTTTTGTTTCTAAAGTGTGAATCATCTAAAGCTTGAGTTTGAAATTCGGGTCATCTGGTCTGAATATGAACTAATTTCAGACCAATTTAAAAATTTATATGACTACTTTTATATTTTTGTTAATTTATAATGAATGATCCAGATTCAAATTCAAATCGAATCGTGTTAGATTTTATTTTAATTATTGGGATGCACCACAATTGCTAAAAAAGAAAGTAGGGGATACAACTATGACTGTTTTTTCTTAGCAAAATCAATTTGGGATTATTAAAAAAATATTAATAATTTTAGTTTCAAATTTATTATTCAGGAATTGTGTGGCAAATAGCTAGATTGTTGTGTTGTATTCCTTTAAAAAAAAAATGAATTGATTAGGGAGGAGGTGTTTTGGTCAATCTGGCTTGAGAGAAATAAAGTAATTTTAAACGTAAAGCGAGTGTTGGGCTATTAGCAACTTATATTATTTCACTAGCTACTTTTGGTGAAAATTAAAGTTAGAAAAATCCCTGTATTATATTGATAAAATTAATATGAAATTAATTTATAAATAAGTGAAAAAAGTGATGTATGCAATTAACTTTAATTATTTAATTTAGTGTCCCGAAACTGAAAAAAATATTCTAAACATGAGTTGGGCTACGGTGCTTCATGAAGTAAAGCGAGTGTTTTATTTCACACTTATATTTTGCGATTTCAAAGTTCAAAAATGTCGATCTGAACCGTTCAAAATGATCTCCAAATTAAATTGTGCTTGGAGACCAAATTTTACATTTTTTGGAATTTTTTTACTATTTCTTTAGAATTTTTGAAAATTGTTGTTTCTGATGGTCCATGATTTTTTGAAGAACAGCGATTTTCAAAAATTTTAAAAAAATAGTAAACAATTTTCAAAAAAATATAATATTTGGTCTCCAAGCACAATTTAATATGGACATCAATTTGAACTGTTCGGATCGACATTTTGAAGTTTCAAATTGAAGATATAGACGTGAAGTAAAACACTCGTTTTACTTCGCGAAGTACAGTAGCCCAACTCTTCTAAACATTCTAAAAATTATTTTTTTGAATGGATGAACGAATTAGAATTGATTATTTTGCCAGTATGACATTCTGAACATGATTTCATTATAAAAACAACTTGTTATTGGTGAAATTATCATACATTTTAGAACCTGAAAAAAATTTATCATGGTAAATTTGTATTTGGAATAAAGTTGCCAATGTATATGCTCTCAAAATTTTAATTTACTTTGATCTTTCGTGTGATGTAAAAGATTTGTCGTTGCAAGTAAATGTTACAAACAAAATATCAGAGGTGGTACAATTGGGGTACCAGTGCTTGGGTCTGGATTTGGGGCATTAGAATTTTTAAAAAGAGAGAGAGAAAGAATTGGATTTTTATTTCTGCACTTATTTTTGTTTTTAAAGTTTAAACATTCGATCCGAAAAATATAGCATATTCTTCATATTAAAATGTGCCTGTAAATCAAATTTGACATTTAAAAAAAAATTATTATTTTTTTAGATTTTTAAAAACTTTTTTTTTAAGAATTTCTTACTATTTTTTACCATATTAAATCATCAATTTTAAAAAATTCTAAAAAATTAGCGAAATTTTTTAAAAAAATGTTAAATTTGGTCCCCAAGAAAATTTAATATGAAGAATATGTTGTATTTTTCTGATCCAATGTTTGAACTTTGAAAATAAAAATATGAGCAAGAAGTGAAATTGACAATTTAATTCTCAAAACATGATAATCCAACTCTCTCAATGGAACCTACAATTATACAAAGCATGATTGAATTATTTAATATATCACAAACTTTCTTGCTCCAATTGGATTACATGGACCCTACCAATTAGAAAGATAAGGACACCAAATTTATCAGAATCTTTTGTTTTATATTGCATACCATTCTTTGTTTTTTACCAAAATAAAAATGAAAAATATATGCACATTATTCTTTGATAAAGTTGGAAAATTGGATTGGAAGTTGATAGTCAACGAAGATATAGTGCAAGTTTAAGGGAGGTGGTTGGGGCATCTTATCCTATATCCCAAAAACCTTAGGTTTGGGGGGGGAGGGGAGGGTGGGGTGCGGGGGCGGGGGGGTTGATGTAACAACTAATATGAATAGCTTAGTAGCACACTTCTCTTGAAAAAATTATTTCCTTCACTGTTTGGTGGTACTGATTTCTCTGCAACTTGTATAATAATTAATTAACAATAATATATATATATATATATATATGACTAGAAATAGTTGACCACATGTACAAGTTATTTCGATTAATTAAAGGAAAAAATTTCGAAAGCACATTCTGCCTTCAAATATATAGAAATAATTAAATAAGAAATATATATATATATACAAGAACTGGTTAACCCCATAAATCAGTAACAAGAACATGTTTTCTTGTAATTTCCTCTTTAGAACTATAATAGTTCAACAGTTCACATGATGTTTCTAGTAGATTTTATGTGGGGTATTTTTTGAAAGAAAATTTTATGTGGAGTATTATTAAAGCATATATCATTTTTTTATGTTTTTATATGTAGCACTGATAATTATTAAATAATAATAAAAATAGTTCACATGTTAATTAGGACTTCTGTGAAAATAAAAATAAAATATTAATTGCAAAAAGTAGTTTTATTAAGGTAGGTTTTTTTATAAAATTTGCGAGGATAAATAAAATACATCAATATATACAATATTGATAGATTTTTAATAATGTAATAAAATATTTTATTCTTATAATATCAATAAAAATACTAAAGATATGATGAAATATATGTACACATCATAATATTAGTTTATTTTATAAACCTAACTTTTCAGGAAAATAAATCATAATAATATATTAGAGAGAAACAACTTTTAAACAAAGTAAATTATATTATAAAGTTTAGGAAAGAAAATCCTATAATAATATATGAGAGAGAAGCGACTTTTAAAAAAGAATTAGAGTAGTCCTAGCGATCCATAAAGACTTCGGAGTCTATTTAGAATATATGAGGTTCACTTTAAGATTCGTGCAAATTTCATATTCAAGCTTATTATACTTGTACCTATTGTTCTAATGAGGAATAGATGGGAAACCTTTGAACTTTCATGCATACTAGCTAGTTGAACTTTTATAATAATTACAAACTTAATTATTGCTTGTGGGTACCACCCCCCCCCCCCCACCTGTTTGCATGTATGACCTATCCTCTCATGATGGACATATTTTCAACAATTCATATATAGCTGTCAAGTAATGCTCTATTCATCTGTTCTATTTCATCCAAAATGGGCTATCCATTACAAATATCCACTAGAAAATCATGGATAAATGAAATGATTTGAAATGGTTATATGTGATTATAAATTAAGTTGAGAGTTGAGACCATGAATTGGATTTTTAAGCATGCATGCAAAGAAACATAAAAAAAATTATTAGTTGGTATCATTGTATCTCTTCAATCTTTGCCCTTTCATATAGTGCATGGAGCAACTTTATCAAAATCCATTAATTGGCAAATTTGGCATCCATCTTTTCACCATATTCTGTCTCATTATAAACATGACCTGTCCAGTAGATAACCAAGGTACATATCAGCAAAATCATATTTTCTAACAGATTTGTGTGGAGTATTATTACAGCATATGCCATTTCTCTATGTCTCTATATACTCTAACAAACAGCACTAATAATTATCAAAAGACTTAATTTCTTTGCCTTTCTAGACATTGGATATTGTATATTATATCCTGAGTTGAATATATGTCACTTTTGAAATTATTCTGACAACATAATCCCATTCACAGGTTAGAAATTACTAATAAGGAATAAATGAGAGGCATCTTTTACATTGTAACACATCTGACAAGTTTAATGTCCTTGCCATCTCCCTTTGCTATATTCTGCTATATTTTCTTTAGTAAGAATTTTATTTTTCTGTAATAATTCACATTGATTATAATATCATTAATATAAATTTTTAGTAAGAATTTTATTTTATTATTTTGCTAGATTTATTTTATCTTGTATATTGGATAGTTTTCCATTACAGTAAGACATGTTTTGTTATTAGCCCTTGAGATTAAAAAAAAATGTATATTGATTGGGTAGTATAAATCCCATTGCATTACACCACCATACAGATGAAACTATCCAATGTAATCTATGCACATCAACATTAATAATTGAGAGTTGTTTCAGCTATTTTTTAGAAGAGATGACGACTAAATAGAAGTTTGATGAATGATTAATATTTTAAGGAAAATTATTTAATCCATGCTCCAAACTTTTGAACTCATAGTTATTATTATTTCATGCTTTACATATGAGTGTGTTTTTTTAATTCAAGCTGTTTTTGCCGAGTTGGTTAATTGCTCCGTATGAAAATGCTTCTTCATCACCAATTCATTTTGTAGAGGAACATGTGGAGGCCTATATAAATACATTTTTTTTATTTTTAGAGTTCAATCATTTCTTATAAATTCAAAAGTAAAAAAAAAAACAAATTATTCTAACGTTTGAAGACTAATTGGAATATTAATATGTTAGAAATAAAAATATAAGATATACGAGAAAATCAAGAGAAATAAAAACAATTGTACCATATCTCTTGCTATTATCATTTGGAACAACATGCGACATGTATTTATCATTTGGAACAACATGACATTAATAATTATTGGATCAAATTAGTTGTTGATCTTGTTATATGTAAAACAGTACTTCTGGTTTATTGTCGCTAATTGATTTCAAGTTCTTTTGAATGACAAAATTAATAAATATTATTTGTAACTAGAAACACATATTATAACATATAATTAATATTTGTAACTAGATACAATATAATTTATTTTATATTTGTTTTAATTTTTCTATAATTTTAATTTGATATATGATGAGGAGATGAGAGAAGAAAAAGGAAAAATAAAATAATTATTGATGCATTATTTCCGTTCATATTGTAGAAGAAAATTTTATCAATAAAAAGAAACTATCAGACCATTTGAAGTCATATATTTCTAGTAACAAAAATTACAACCTCGAAGAATACTTTTATGGTAGATAGATTAATGATATTTGGTCTAGCAATTTTGATTAAGTAGTCACTATCAAGCATTTCAAAAAAAAAAATTGATCAAGTAGCTCGAATTAAGAGGTTAACATTAATTATGACAGTCTAATAATGCATCTGAAAAAAATCGGTAAAAGATATTTATAAAGAAAAAATTGTTTGGTTATCTATATAATTGTATTATTAATGTTGAATTGTTGATTATTTCTTAAAAAAAATCATGTTGTTGATTTAATCTAAATGTTTGCCATGTTATTGTTGACTATCTCCATTTTTTTGAAATTTTCTGAATGGGTTGCAGGCTTGCAGCTCCCTTTCTTACAAAAATGATAGCTGATGCAAAATAAAATCCAACAATTTAATGTATGCTACTATTTAATTTAGGATTAATTTTTGTGTGCCCTCTAATTTTTTTTTCTAAATTTCTTATTTATCTTTCAAGACTTTAATTAATATATTATATTTATTTCTCAGCTCATTTTTTTTATTTATCCTTATAATTAGCTGATTAGCTCGTACACTTTAAAATTTATATTTCAATTAACCCTCGTGTATTTCTTTTCTTCTCATTTCTCGTTTCTTTTTTTTGTTCTTTTTCTTTAAGTTACAAATAATTGTATAGAAAAATTTAAAAGGAACAATTGTTGTTACAACTCATAAAATTTTGTGTGATTTGGATCAATGATTTAAGCAATGACCAAAGTCAGCAAACATAGAGAACCAATAATAAAAAAAAAATGATATATAACAATTAATAGAACTGCAGACTTTTATCGGATAAAAACTGGATCTGTTAACGAATTATCTATTTCTAGAGACCATGACAATAGAATTTCTATTTCTAAAAACCAACACAATACAATAGAAGAAAGTACATAGCTTCTATCGGCTCTATATTTTTATTATTTTGCTGGATTTATATATTTTATCTTGTGTGAATAGTTTTCCATTATAGTAATAAGACGTTTTATTTTTATGCCCTTGAAAATAAAAAAGTGGTATAATTACTGGGTAGTATAAATCCCATTGCACTGACAGATCAAACTATCCAATTGATATATATATTTCATCAAAACAAATAATTGAGAGCTTAATTATTTATTGATCTGCAAGTACCATAAGAGAGAACTCAATTACATTTTTTGAACTTATAGTTAATATTATTTCATGCTTTACATATGAGTGTGAGGTGCCACTATTGGTACACTTACTAATTAATGCACGATATATATATGATCAATCATGACATTTTTAATTGAAGCTGTCTTTGCTGAGTCCTTATGAAAATACCTCCTCATGGCTAATTCATTTTGTAGAGAATCATGTGTCAGGCTTAAATATAAATGCACTTTTTCATTTTGTTTTCTTCCTCAGAGTTCAATTCTATCTTATAAATTAAAAAAAAATTATGAATTGTTCTAACATTTGAAGACTAATTAATTGAAATATGAAAATGTTAGAATTAATAATATAAGATAATGGAGAAAATCAAAAGCAATAAAGACAAATTTGGTTTGTAATATTGAGGTAGTTTTAATTTGTAGTTTTTCTCCTCTCACACCTTTTACTATTGAGCATGGTAAATGTTTATGGTATTCCGAATTGTATCACAAGTAAATAGTGTTGATAATTTTGTAAAAATCGATTTACGTTTTCCTTTTCTTTCCCATCATCAATACTATGGTAGCAACCTGACTAGCATTCGATTAATTATATAATTACCATGGTAGCAATCTAATTAACTAGCATTTAATCTACATTATTTTTGTACACAGGAGTTAAAAATGCTTTCACGAAGAACCCGGATTCTCGATGTGAAAGATCACAGCTCTTACAAGAAAAATAAGTTTTCAAAAAAATATTCATAAAGACAAGAGATCAACTCTAATAATACAATAATGTGTACCATCTACCGAACTAGGAGAAGTGTTTATATATAACTACTAAAAAAAATTGAATCATAATATTCCAATTTTGACTGCACAATTTGAATGAATTGACTGAATTAATTTCATTTATGTATGGCTCTTTTATATGAATCTGATATGGTTGTTTTAATATACTGTCAATTTGAAATAGCAGGATGCTCCCTTAGAAGTTAGAAAATGTAGGGGATGCAACTATGACAATTTTTCCAGGACAAATCAATTTGGAAATAAATAACAAACACAATAATTTTAGTTCAAATTAGTTTTATTGAATAATTGTGTGGAAAATATATTGTTGTATTAATTACTTTAAAAAATAAAATTTATTTTAGTTGATTAGGAAGGCAATGTTTTGGTCAATCTAGCATGAGAGACATAAAATATTTTTTCAATAATTAAAATGAAAAAAATATTAGGTCATATAATTACCAGCTTATATTATTGCGCTAGCTACGTACTTTATGGTGCAAAGTAAAAGGAGAAGACTCAGAGCATCTGCATTAATGAAATTAAAATAAAATTAATTTGAATATAACTGAAATTAACATAAAGATAATTTCAAAAGGGACATGCTTGTGCAATTAACTTTAATTATTTTATCGTTCAGAAAATGAAAAATAAATTCTAATACATTTAAAAAAATATTTTTTGAGACGGTTGAACGAATTGGAATTGATTATTTTGTCAGTGTGGCATTCTGAACATAATTTCATTGAAAAGAAAACTTGTAATTTATGAAATTTTCATATATCTAAGAAACTGTAAAAAAAAAATATCATGGTAAATTTGCAGTTGGTATGAAATTGCAAATGTTGATGCTTTCAAAATTTAAATTTACTTGGATGCTTTGGTGTGTTAAAGATTTGTCATTGCAGGTACATGTTACAAACAAAATATCATAGGTGGTACAATTGGGGTACCAGTGCTTGGGTCTGGATTTGGGGCATTTGATCCTTAGTAATATATTTAGATATATTTTGTTGTTGTGAACTTATAATTTTTGTGCTGTGATTTGAATTATTTAATATATTACATATTTTCTTGCTCCAACAACTATTTTGAATAGCTTGGTAGCCCACCTCTCTTAAAAAAAAAAGTTCCTTCACACTGCAACTTGTAAAATAATTAATTAACAATATATATAAATATAAATGTGACTATAACTAGTTAACCACATTCACACTTTAATTCGATTACTTAAAATTAAGGCAAATTTTCAAAAGCACATTCTGTCTTCAAATATATATAAGTAATTAAGTAAGCAAAATATATTTTCCATAAGTTGTGTGGTGTATTAATGCGCAAGGATGACGCAACAAATAGTGCTAATTTCTTTCGTAAAGAATGTACACAATAGAAAAAAAAAACTAGGTTTAATATTTGAGGAGGGCTCAAATGCCCCATTGCTTCATGCCCTAATCGTACCCAACATCTTTATCTTCAATTTCAAAGTTCAAACAGACGATCCGAACCGCTCAACATGATATCCACGTTAAAATATGATTGGAGACCAAATTTTATATTTTTTGGAAATTTTTTACTATTTTTTAAGATAGGTACAAAATAATTATTTTTAGATGGTCCACAATTTTCTGAAAAATAGTGATTTTGTACCTTATCTTAAAAAATAGTAAAAAAATTTCAAAAAATATAAAATTTGGTCTCCGATCATATTTTAATGTGAATATCATGTTGAGATGTTCGGATCATCTATTTAAATTGAAGATAAAGATGTAGGGTACAATTAGAGCATGAAGCAATGAGGCATTTGAGCCTCCTCTTAATATTATCACTTATTAAAATTATAGTCTCAAGAATTTAATATTTCAACTTCATTGTAATAAAAAAAAAAATCAAATTTTGGCATAAAAAATTATGTCTGTTTAAAGTCTTAAATTTCAATTAAATTTTTTCCTGAATTTCTTCAATCTGCTCTCCTTCTTCCTTTTGTTGGTGTGATCTAAAAAATCTTCAACGGCCAGGATTGTATTAATTTTTTCACATTATAATGCATAAGATAGTTGTTTAGGTAACTGTTTCAACCCATCCTTAAAACTAGTTTAGGATATGCATTGCGTTTCTGGTTAACCACTATTAGAACACATGTGAACATCCTTACAAAAACAGTTCCTGTTGAAAATCGGTTTACAAGAACATGTTTTCTTGTAATTTCTTCTTTAGAACTATGAAAGTTGAAGAGTTCACATGATATTTTTAATAAATTTATGTGGTGTATTATTGAACTATATATCATTTCTTCGCATTATTAAAATCATTCTGATAGCCTCCATCCAGAATATTACACTTGTCTAGAATAATCACATTAACATGTTAGAACTTAGGAATAAATGAGAGGCACATCTCTCTTTGCTATGTTATCTTCATTAATTTTTTTTTCTGTAACAATTCACATTGATTATAATATCTTTAATATTTAATTTTTTTAGTAAGAATTTTATTTTATTATTATGCTAGATTTGTATTATCTTGGGTGGATAGTTTTTCATTACAGTAAGACATATGTTTTGTGATTAGTCCTTGAGATTAAAAAATTGTATATTGATTGGGCAGTATAAATCTCATTGCATTACACCACTATACATATGAAACTATCCAATCTATATACATCAACATTAATAATTGAGAGCTGTTTCAGCTAGTATTAGAAGAGACGACTCAATTACAATTTTAAAACTTACTTCTTTTATTTGCAAAAAAATTGATATAATAAATATAATTTTGATGATTAATATTTTAAGTAAGAAAAAATATAATGCTTCTAGTATCCATGCTCCAAATTTTTGAATTCACAGTTAGGATTGTTCATTGGTTCGGTTCGGTCCAAACTGAATTAAAATAGGCAAACTAAATTTTATTTAGTTTTCAAAAATCAAACCAAACCGAATTGAAATAGAATAAGAACCGAACTGAACAAACTGAAGTAAATTTTGGTTTGTTTGGTTGAACCGAAATAGGATATTAATCATAAAAATAAATAATTTTTTTGTTAATTTTTTGAATTTTATTAAAGATGGATTAAAAAATTTCTTTGGTTTGGTTTAACTGGTTTTAAACTGATCTAAGCAATATACATTATGTAGTAATTTTTGATTTTTTTTAAATGTTTAGTTTCGACAGGTGATGGGTTTAATAATATCGGTCAGTTCGGTCTAACCAATTTTAAAATTTCTAAACCGAACTGAACTGAACTATTTTACCGTTTTAAAAAATAAACCGAACCAATCTATTTAACCAGAAAACCAAACTATTTAAACCGAACTCTCTCGGTTCGATTTAAAACCAATTAAACCGGACCTTTACACACCCCTACTCACAGTTACTATTATTTCATGCTTTACATATGAGTGTAATGTGTCCGATAAACGATTGATCATGATATTTTTAATTCTAGCTGATTTTGCTGATTTGGTTGCTCCGTATGAAAATGCATGCCTCTTCATCTCCAATTCATTTTGTATAGGACCCAGTAGCAGGCCTATATAAATACACTTTTCATTTTTAGAGTTCAATCCTTTCTTATAAATTCAAAAGTAAAAAAAAAAAACAAATTACATAAACATTTGAAGACTAATTGAAATATGAATATGTTAGAATTAAAAATATAAGATATTGGAGAAAATCAAGAGAAATAAGAACAAATTTTTTTCGCATCTCTTGCTATTATATCTTAAGTTTTAGAATTGTACGATTGTACAATCGAAGATGCATATCAATAAGAGGGCAACAAAAACTATAAAGATGAGAGAACAAAAGTGATTTGTGTGCTTCAAGACCAAGAAAAAATGACAATTTTATCTTTTATTTTCAAAACAAAGATAAATTAAGTAGTTTCATAATTAAAAAATTGAGATGTAAATATATAGGAAGCTGATATGAGTACCCGCACTGTACCCGCACCTAAACTGCCATAACTGTTTGTGGGGACCGCAACCGTTCCAAAACTGTAATTTTGTTTTACAAGTATTAATAGTAACATTGTGAAGTATTTATATCTATACAATGAACTACATATATGATATATGAATTTTCCTTAAATAACCGTACCCGCACCTTTTTTTGAAAAATTCTCGCGTCGTACCCGCATTAGGGGACCACACAACCGTTCCAAAACTGTAATTTTATTTTACAAGTATTAATAGTAACATTGTGAAGTATTTATATCTATACAAGACAAGTATTTATATCTATACAATGAACTACATATATGATATATGAATTTTCCTTAAATAACCGTACCCGCACCTTTTTTTGAAAAATCCTCGCGTCGTACCCGCATTAGGGGACCACACAACCGTTCTAAAACTGTAATTTTGTTTTACAAGTATTAATAGTAACATTGTGAATTATTTATATCTATACAATGAGCTACATATCTATATTACATTGGATGAATAAGAATCTTAAAAAAATATTTATATTTATACAATGAAGTATTTATATCTATATTACGTTGGATGAATAAGAATCTTAAAAAAATATTTGAGTTGAAATGTTGGAGACCTTTAACCAAAAGGCATCATGTCATGGATCACATGGGCACTCTCTTTTTTATATGTTGGATCTAATACAACTAGTTTGTATGAAATTTTAGTCCAAACTAGATCATAACCAAGAGTTTTGGCAACATGAGCCCAACTTTACGAAAATTGGGCCAAACCTTAATCTCATGGTTACTAAGTGGTAAGAACATAACTTTTATACAAACATTGTATTGGATCTTGAGGAGTATATGTTATATGGATCACATGGGATTGCATGTGTACAAAAGGCAATATGTATATATGTTGCACTAATTGTAATCTATTAGTATTCTCTATGGTTTTATATGAATTCATATATAATAATCGGCCCAACGGAAGTTTATTATATATTTTTCAAATAAATAATTTAAACCATATAATGTTATTTTTAATAATTGGTTGTTATTAATTTTTTTTAACTTTAAATTGTAACTGCCACTTTATTAAAATGAATTTTGTATCTGAACAGATCAAGTATTTATATCTGAACACATCAAGTATTTATATCTGAATTACCAAGTATTTATATCTGAACACATCAAGTATTTATTTCTGAACACATCAAGTATTTATATCTAAACTACCAAGTATTTATATCTGAACACATCAAGTATTTATATCTGAACTATCAAGTATTTATATCTGAACACATAATAGACAATTACATCATCTTCACAAATCAAATTGTCACAAACATCTCAAAATCCAGCAACACTGAAACACGATTGTGTATATGAAATAGAAACGAAATGATATATCATTATTAATTCACCAGAACAAAAACAAAATCGAAAAGAAACAATATTAATCTAGCTGATCACATTTCAAAATTACCGATTAAACTTGTGAGAACCACACGAAATCACTTTCAGTTTCGAAATCGCCTCCAAATCGACCTAAAATTGCCTCCAAATCGCCGAAGCCTTCGAAAAAGAAAAAACAGAGAGAAAGGAACATTTGAAATTCAAAATGGAAGGTCCGATAACATTGTTAGTTAGATCGGTAGTTGTAGGGACCGCAACCTTACAGTTATGGAAGTGCGGGTACAGTGCGGATACTGTAGCGCGGGTACTAAAATAATTATTCAAATATATAAGATTCAATTTAGAATTTTGAGATTTAAATAAGATAAAATAAAAATTTAGAGGTAAATAGAAATCATAAAAAAATTCAATATATATGAAAAATTATCTCTTTAATTTACTGATTTTGTAATTATAAATGTGATGACACAATTATAATCATACAACATACATCATTTATAAGCATAATTGAAAATACATGAAAAAGAAGAAGAGAAGGCATCAACCACAAAACACAGGAATAATCTTTACTTAGATATGACAACATTTGCATAAATAAAGAAAATGAGTATTTTATCAACCGATAATTAATAAAAAAATATATACTTGTGGTGTATTCTTGCACGAGAACCACATTTGAATTAGTAAACCACATAAATCAGTTTACAAGAACATGTTTTCTTGTAATTCTCTCTTAAACTATGAAATTTCAACAGTTCACGTTATGTTTCTAATAGATTTATGTGAAACATTATTAAGGCATATTGTATTTCTATGCCTCTATATGCTCCAACAATCACTAGTACTGATAATTATCAAAAGGGCTTGGCTTACTAGGCATTGCATAATCTATTATATCCTGAATTTAATTCCATAATGAAATCATTCTAACAACCTCCATCCAGAACCACACTTTTCTAACATAATCACATTCACAGTTTAATTTCCTTGGAACAAATCTGACAATTTCCTTGCCATCTCTCCTTGCTATATTTTTTAAGTAGATTTTTTTTCTATAAACTTCACATTAATAATAATAGTTTTAGTAAGAATTTAATTTTCTTATTTTGTAGATTTATTTTCATCATGTGCAATAGTTTTCCATTATAGTAAGGCATGTTTTGTTATTATACCCTTGAAATTAAAAAAAATTGTATAATGATTGGGTAGTATAAATCATCTCATTGCATTAATCACATCATCACACAGATAAAACTATACAATGAGTGCGACGTGTAATTAATGCATTACTATTATTTCATGCATTACATATGAGTGCGACGTGTAATTAATGCACGATGTATGATCAATCATGATATTTTAATTCAAGCTGTCTTAATTTCCTGAATTGGTTGCTCAGTATGAAAATGCCTGCTCATGTCCATTTCATTTTCTATAGAACCATGTGGCAGGCCTATATATAAATGTAATTCTCCATTTCTTCTTTTTTGAGTTCAATTTTTATTTTATATATATAAAAATAGAAAATAACGAATTATTCTAATATTTGAAGACTAATTAAAATATGAAAATGTTAGAATTAAAATATAAGATATAGGAGAGAATCAAGAGAAATAAAAACAAATTTTATCGAATCTTTTACGATTCATCATTGACAACGCATGATGTCGAATAACAATGGATCAAGCAATTCATTCATATTATTATATGTAAAAAAGTATTGATTATTGGCTTATTAATTATCTCAATTTCAACTTGTTTTGATTTAAAACTAAAAAAAATGAAAAATCAATATTCTGATAACTAGAAGCAGTAGCATATAATTATTACTTGTAACAAGAATCAATATAATACACTATTTATTTAGTTTAATTTTGTTATAATTTTAATTTAATAATGCAAATGATATGAAAAGTTACACTAATGATTTGTGTATTTACGTTGCTTTTAAAGAATTAAAGATTTCTTAATAAAAATCAAATCTTAAACACCTGTATTTCTAGTAACAAAAATTATAACTTCAACATATTACTCATAGTTGGTATAGGAATGTTAAATGGAGGGGTTAATATGTAATTTTGAAACGTCTAAAAAGGTTCTAAAAAAATTATGTAAATGATATTTATATATAGAAAGATTGTTTTTGGCTATCTATATAATAAAATTATATCATTAATGATGAATTATTTCCTAGAAATTTAATGTTGTTTTCGGCTATCTCCAATTTTTTTGGCTTTTTTTGAATGGATAATTTACAACCTTTTTTCTTACAAAGAATGGTACGTAGCTGTTGCAAAATAAAATCCAACAACTTAATGTAATGTATGCTCATATTTATTTTACTGTTTTCTAAATTATAATGTGATGATACAAGTGAATAATTAGGTAGCCTAACGTGTTGAAAATGATGCTATCTGTAAATTAACCTGTTAGATGTGAATGTACTTGTGCATGCCAGACTGTCAGTGTTGGTTTACAGCTATGGGGAATTGTGCATTAATTTTGCATATATAATTAAGCACAACATTATATATAAGCAAAACAATTATTCTGCTGATACAACCATTTTTTACTTTAACAGAAATTAATAAGCATAACAACAATTTTGACACAATTATAATCATACGACATATATACATTGTTTTATAAGCATAATTGAAGATACAGAGAAAAATAATAATAAAATTAACACAAAGCACAGGAACAATCATTAGATATGACAACATTTAAAATAAAAATGAGTGTTTTATCGACCAATAATTAAATAAGAAAAATATACTTCACTTAACACAGAGCACAGGAACCACACAATTTCAAACATAATCACATTCACAAGTTAGGAACAAATGAAATTTATCTTTTACATTAGAACACATCTCACAAGTTTAATTTCCTTGCCATATCTCTTTGCTAAATTTTTTAGTAAGAATTTTATTGTTCAGTAAAATTCACAAAATATCTTTAATATTAATTTGTTAGTAAGAATCTTCTTTTATTATTTTGCTAGATTTATTTTTATCTTGTGTGGATAAGTTTCCATTACAGTAAGTCATATTTTGTTTTTAAACCCTTGAAATAAAAGAATTGTATAATTATTTGGTAGTATAAATATAAATCCCATTGCATTACACCATCATACAGATCAATCTATCCAATTGATATACATCAAGATTAGTAATTGAGAGCTTATAATTTAGCTAGTACCAGATGAAACTTTTTTACTTCTTTCTTTTTGGGAAAAAAAGTTGATCTGATCTATAGGAATTTTCATTATTAATATTTTAAGCAAGGAAAATAATACTTCTAGTTTCCATGCTCCAAACATTTGAACTTATGCTTACTATTATTTCATGCTTTACATATGAGTGTGATGTGTACGATATATGGTAAATCATGATATTTTTAATTCAAAGCTGTTTTTGTTGAGTTAGTATCTCAGTATTAAAATGCCTCCTCATGTCCAATTCATTTTCTAGAGGACTATGTGGCATGCCTATATATTTGCACTTTTTCATTTTTTTTTCTTACTCAGAATTCAATCATATCTTATGAATTGAAAAAAAAAAAATTATTCTAAAATTTGAAGACATTGAATTATGGAATTGCTATAAATAAAATATAAGATATAGGAGAAAATCAAGAGATAACTATGTGGCATGCCTGGACTCTCTCTTTCTCTCTCCTGTCCCACGTGAACGTCGACGAGCAGCTCCTGGACGCTATCTCTTCATTTTTTCAAGCGAAGACATACTTGAATCCATAGGTAACAGTCTAGATCTTGTTTAGTAATGATTTTTAGGGTATAAAATTAATGTAGTCCAGATCTTGCATTGATTTTGTAACAACCTAGGGTTTAATGATGTTTAGAATAATTAGGAAATTTGGGGGGCCCAACAAATGTGGCAAGTATGGGACCCATAAGAGATCCCAGAAGGCTGATCACACAAGAATGATGAAAAAAGATAGTTATGGCATTATGGTACCAAAAGTTTTGTGATACCAGTTTATGTGGTATCAGTACTTGAATTGTGTGATGTTGTCTGTTTACAATTGTAATAAATGGAGATGGATGTTGTTTGGAAAAATGAATCATGAGTTTTAAGGTAGATTTTGCATAGATTTGAATGAAATTTGCTTGGAAAAATTACTAAATACAGAAACAACAGGAGCTGTGCGTTCTGGACTTTGTTATATAACTAGATTTTTTTCATGTTGAACTTGCTTGAGAACTGGAGTGAAACAGATATATAGAAGGCATTGTGGCCTTGATATATGTTATTAATAGTAATTTTGCATGGGTTTGAATGAAATTTGTTTGAAAAAATGACTGAACACAGGAAAAATGGATTGTTTGCGTTATGTACTTTGGCATGTTGAACTTCCTTAAGATATAGGTTTTTGGATTTAAAGATGAACTTTGCACGGTGAACTAGCTCTTTAGCCGTTTGCTATAGGTTTAGGATTTTTGATTGAAGCAATATCATGAAGCAACCGATTAAATAAATTACAATCCCTTATTGATTTCAACTTGTTTTGTTTTTATAAAATAACAAAGTATAAGGAAAATATAATTTTTTTAAACTGTAATTCTTTTATATGCAACAAAATTCATTTGATAAATATAATTTTTATGATTAATATTTGAAGTAATTAAGGAAAATAATACTCTAGTAGTATCCATGCTCCAAACTTTTGAACTTATATATATATATATATATATATATATATATATATATATATATAGTAACTTTAATTTTATGCTTTACATATGGGTGTGATGTGTAATTAATGCACTATATATGATCAATCATGATATTTTAATTAATTCAAGCTGTCTTTGTTGAGTTGGTTGCTCCGTATGAAAATGTCTCCTCTTGTCCAAATCATTTTGTGGAGGATCAAGTGACACGCTATAAATAAATGCAATTTTTTATTTTATAGTTCAGTTCTATTTTATAAATTGAAATGGAAAATAATGAATTATTATAACATTTGTAGACTAATTAAAATTTGAACATGCTATAATTAAAAATATAAGATGAGGAGGGTTAAAATGCACCCTCTTTTTGTGCTCCTAACGTGCACCCTCCCCTCATATCTTTATTTTCAAAGTTCAAATAGTCGATTCGAACCTTCCAACGTGTTCTTCATATTATTCTTCATATTAAAATGTGCTTGAAGACCAAATTTTACATTTTTTGGAAATTTTTTACTATTTTTTTAGAATTTTTGAAAATCATCACTTTGCTGAATTTTTTATTATTGTTTAGTTTAATCAAAAATTCTGAAAAAATAGTAAAAAATTTCCAAAAAATGTAAAATTTGGTCTCCAAGCACATTTTAATATGAAGAACACGTTGGAAGGTTCGAATCGACTATTTGAACTTTGAAAATGAAAATATGAGGAGAGGGTGCACGTTAGGAGCACAAAAGGAAGGGTGCATTTTAACCCTCCTCATATAAGATATAGGAGATAATCAAGAGAGATAAAGACAGAATTTCATACTCTCATCTTAAACAAAACCATTAATTATTTCAACTCTCGATTTTAATTGTTTTTTATGTAATAGCAAAAGCATAAAATTCCAAATCTATATATACTATATAAAAGAATATGTGTTTCATTTGTCTAGGGTGCAAATTATTCATCAAAGCAATACCACTCTTCTTTAATAGAAATATAAATTCTATCAATTTAATAGTTTAATAATTTTCAATAAATATTTATCTTTTCTGAAATACTCTTAGTAAATTCTAAACCAAGGATAGAGTTTCAAAATGACAAAGGAGGTTATCAGAGATGGATCTATATATGTATAGTCTAGGGGTGTTTAATTAGCCCCTCTCATAATTTCAAAATTTTTAATTATGTATATTGAAATTGAATTGAATTTTTTTTCTTAAATTTTTTACATAATTCAATCTTTCTCATAAATTATCACATGTGTGTTTGTATCTAGTAGTTAAAATTTCAATTTATTATTGTTAAGGTTTGGATTCAAATTCCGAACATACATTATGCATTTTAAATTTTAATCATTCTATCTAAATTTTCTAGTTTTCACCAAGAAGTTACAACCTCTTCAGACTAGATGTGCTATGGTTTAATTAGGAAGATATTTTAGCAGCAAGGTTTTATCAGATGTTTTGTAAACTATATGGAATGTATATATATTATTTTGCATGTTATATATGACGATTTGAATAATTGAATTTGCATCAAATTAAAATCTACAGAACAATAGGATAAGAAAACGATAAAAGGAGAAGATGAAAAAGTTGGAAATTGATTTGGGTGTGACTAAATCTATCATTCTTTAGGTATTGTACCCTCAGGTACCCAATCAGAATAGTACGTAATTGTATAATTCTTTTGAACATAAACTTATTTTTATAAAAAAAAAATTGAGAAAAAACATACCAAAAAAGTATATTTCAAAAAAGGAAAAAATTGGATTAGAAGTAGATCAATGCCTCCTCCGAAACTCATGTGGCTTGGGAGCAATCAGATCTACTACGAGGAATCAAGATGGAGTTAGACTACTACGAGGAGGTGAAGGAGCACAGGAAGAAGAACATCTCCTTCATAGACTACTTCAAGAAGTCTACGGTCGCGACCAATGTCTCATCAAATACGATACGGATATATCCGATACGGATACGGTGATACGACAATTTTTAAAAATTCCGCATACAATATTTCTATTATATATTATTTATTATTATTATTTTAATTATATTATTAATTCAACACTTGTGCTAATTAATTAAATATCAAAAATCATGGATAAAGTATATTATATAAGTTAAATATGATAGCTACTGCATTCTAACAACAAAATTGAACTAGTGCAGTGGTAAAGGGGTATGTTGCATTATCAATAGATCCCTAGTTGGATTCCGACTGATAGCTTGAATTTTGTTCAATTCACTGGTCTACGCACGATTCACGACTCACGGTGCACACAAAAGTGAAATGGAGAGAACAGTCCGGTCCATGCGCGGTTCACATGAGGAATCTGAAGCGTTTGATGACTTATTGGCTCGGATCGAATAGGCGATCGTATTAGGAGGTTAACGATACAGTCGTATCGTATGCACCGATACGCACCTGATACGGGTACGGGATACAATATGAGTATTGGAGTAACATAGATAATAAGAGATGAGTTTGTCCTGGAAAGTTAAGTGTTGATTGATTATGAAAAGTTTTAAACATAATCCAATTTAGTAAGTGTGAGAGGGAGGAGAGAGGAATGGTCTTTTTATTGCCAATATCAAAATTTGGTCGGCCTGGGCATTTTTAAAAATGTCCAGCAGAGCTTGGTACATTTGATAATTTTTATTTAATGTTGAATATTAAAAAAAATCGGCCCCATTCTTATTAATAAAATTATTGATAATATGTTTATTATTAATTTTAGTAAGAAATTTATTTTATTATTTTGCTAGATTTTTTTTTTATCTCGTGTGGATAGCTTTTTCATTATAGTAAGCCATGTTTTGTTTAGGCCCTTGAAATTAAAAAAAATGGATAATGATTGGTAGTATAAATCTCATTGCATTACACCACTGTACAGATAAAACTAGCCAATTTATATCCATCAACAATTCAACATTAATAATTGAGAGGTGTTTCAGCTAGTATTAGTATAGACGACTCGATTACAATTTTAGGACTTTCTCTCTTTTATTTGCAAAAAAAAAATGATCATATAATTAAATAAAATTTTCATGATTAATTGTTTAAGCAAGGAAAATAATTCTTCTAGTATCCATGCTCTCAATCTTTGAACTTGTAGTTAGTATTATTTCATTCTTTACATATGATCAATCATGATATTTCATGCAAGCTGCCTTTGCTGAATTGGTTGCTCCGTATGAAAATGCCTCCTCATGTCCAATTCATTTTGTAGAGGACCATGGGGGCAGGCCTATATTAATGCACTTTTTTTCATTTTTATTTTTCAAGAGTTCAATCTTCTCTTGTAAATTGAAAGAAAAATAGCTAATTATTCTAACATTTGAAGACTAATTGAAATATGAACACGTTATAATTAAAAATATAAGATATGTGAGAAAATCAAGGCATATAATGCAAAACTTAGCTGTAGTATTTCTTCCTATATATTTTTGTTGTGATGTGCATGATTTTGAGCATTGGATCAAGTAGGTTACTCATTTTATTTTATTAAGAAAATCACCGAAAGCACTAATTTAAAATCATTAGTTATATTTGTTTTTAGAAAATTAACAATGAATATGCATTTTAAAAAACACACATGGTTCTGGCTTATCAACTGTCATATTTTTTTAAATTTATAATATTATTTTAGTAAATAATGTCAAAACAATAAATAATACCGTAATCTTAAAAAAAATCATTATTTCAACTCTCGTTTTAATTATTTTTGCGTAATTGAAAGCTTAAACTTTCAAATCTATAATATATATAAAAAAAACATATATTTCATTTGCATAGAAGATTAATCAATTTTTGTGTTGTTTATTATCATACACTTCATTATTTTTGAAATAGAAAACTCTTATATAAATTCTCTTATTTTAAAAATTATATCATTTTCTAATAAATATTTCTATTTTCAATAATGCCCTTAGTCTATAAAATTCTACAAGTTGTGAACCAATGACCCAAGAAATACAACTAAACTTGAACCAATGATCCAAGAAATACAACCAGATCTGACTATGTTTTTAAATTACAAAGGAGTTTACAACTAAAAATTATTAATCAATTATTTATGTTCAAACTCGGCCACTAAATACTTTAGCCGGCTCTCAATTATTTAGCTCAAACTCAGACACTAAATATAATAAAATTTTATCAGATATTTCACAAACTATTATAGCAGAGATGGAATATTCCGTGTTGGAATAGATGCATTCCTACACAGTTAAGTTCAATCCAACCGTGTTTAAAAGGATGCAATCATATAGGATTGCTTATTAAGCAATCTTGTACAAATATTGGTATTTTTTGTACACGGATTTTTTTTAATTGACTGAGCGTATATATTAGAGCTCATTTTTGCTTGCAGACCTCTATTTTTTACACATTGTTTTTATGGAAATTAATTACTCAGATTCGTGTATGATGTGTCGTGTGATTGACCTTTTTGTAGTAGTAAATATAGAGGACGGTTTCAATTAATTTGTATTGCATTAATATATACGAAACAAAAAGAAAAGAAAATAATAAGTAATTAGAACATATTTGCCTCTCTCTTTTCTCTATCAACATTTTATTTCTGTTAAACTAACATATTCTTACAGTAAGAATGTTTCTCAATTTTCTTAAAAACAAATTGTAACGAAGAATTTTTACAGTAGATTTATCTCGATTTGAAAAGCAAATGCTGTAATATTTTTGTTCTGAAAATAGTTTTACTTCTAGATAGTTTTGAATTTACTCGATTATAAATAATATGATATTTGACAAATTTTGATATTATTAAAGTAGAAAAAGGGCAATAACAAAAATAAACTTTAATCAATATATTCCAAATATATTTTAATTATTATATTTGAGTATATATTAAATTATTAAATCATTAAGTGAATCCAGCTTACGAATAATATATTTTAAATATAAAATTCGCAATTTAAAAAGGAGTAGGGTTAAAATGCACCATTACTTTTGTGCTTCAATGATGCTCCATATTTTTTTTTTCTGTTTTAACAGTCGATATGAACTGTTGAACATGATCTTCATATTATAATGTGCTTGGAGACCAAACTTTATATTTGAATTTTTTTTTCCTATTTATTAGATAGGAACAAAATCACTGTTTTAAAGATTCTGGACCATCCAAAATGATTTTGTACCTATCTAAAAAATTGGTAAAAAAAATTGAAAAATATATAAAATTTGGTCTCAAAACAAATTTTAATATGAAGATCAAGTTCAGCGGTTCATATCAACTATTCGGACTTTCAAAATAGAGATGAAAATATAGGGAATGATTCGAACACAAAACCAATGACACATTTTAACACATTTTGCTAGATTTTTATCTTGTGTGGATAGTTTTCCATTATAGTAAGGCAGGTTTTGTTTTTATGCCCTTGAAATAAAAAAAAAAATGTATAAGTGTTGGGTAGTATAAATCCCATTGCATTACGCCACCATACAGATTAAACTATGCAATTGATATACATCAACATTAATAATTGAGAGTTGGTTCAGCTATTATTAGAAGAGACGACTCAATTGCAATTTTTGATACTTTATTTATGTTTTTTGGCAAAAAAATTGTTCTGATAAATAGAATTTTCATGATTAATATTTTAAGTAAAGAAAATAATACTTCTAGTATCCATGCTCCAAACTTTTGAACTTATAGTTACTTTAATTTCATGCGTTATATATGAGTGTGATGTGTAATTTAATGCACTATATATGATCAAGCAATCAATCAATCATGATATTTTTAATTCAAGCTGTCTTTGCTAAGTTGGTTGCTCCGTATGAAAATGCCTCCTCATGTTCAATTCATTTTGCAAAGGACCATGGGGGCAGACCTATATATAATTGCAATTTTTTATATTTTTTTTCTTATGAGTTCAAATTTATTTTATAAAACAAGAACATAGAAAATAATGAATTATTCTAACATTTGAAGACTAATTAATTAAAATATGAACATGCTATAATTAAAAATATAAGATATAGGAGAAAATCAAGAGAGAAATATCGTATTATTGATAATTAACCATATGCCAAAAAAGGTAAAAGATCGAGTTGGTTGCTATTTGCTAATCATATTATATGTAGAAGAGATTTTATTTATTATTACTTTTAACTTGTATTATATTAAAATAAACAAAATATATAAACAAAATCAATATCCTTAAAACTAGAAAAACTATGATGTAAGGAAAGAGTCTCTATGATTGAAAAAAAAATAAACTAAAAGGAGTCTCGATCGTAAAAATGTAAAAATATGTATTATAAATAAGGAAAGTGAAGTTTAACGGTTCGTAAAAAAAGTTTTTTTATAGTTCATTTGTATGATTTATTTACTTTAGAAATTATTCGTAGAAGTTTCGAGAAAAAATAATTCGAATATTATTTGGAAAACATTGTTATTATGGACTTAAATTCAGTAAATTATGATTAATTTAAAGGTTTCATATTCAAATAAAAAACCAGCAACAATAACTAGCAATTTCTCATTTAGTAATAGAAATGATGCATCTGTATTATATCCAAAAAATATAAAGTGACTGTCCGATTGAAAACCATTAATTAGATTTTGTTTTGATAAAATAAACTATAAAATTAATTGAAAAAAATGCATCATGGTGGTGGCCTATCAACTGTCAAATGTTTGAAATTGAGAATATTATTTCAATAAATAACTAAACAATACATAATAGTCTCATCTTATATTTCAACTCTCGTTTTTATTTGTTTTTGGTGTAATTGAAAAGGCATATATAAAATTCAAATCTATACTATATAAAAGAATGTGTGTTTCATTGGTCTAAGGTGTAAATTAACTATCAAAGCAATACAATTCAGATATTTTGCAAACTATTTTTTGCATATTGTAAAGGACGATTTCAATTTGCATTGCATGAATATCAACAAAACAATAGGATAAGAAAACGATAAAAAGAGGAGATAAAAAGTTTGGAATAGATTTCGTCATAAAAAAATTTAGTACCTTATGATAGGGACAATATGAAAATATTTGCCACAAAATAAGTGTCCAGATACGGCAAACGCTTTCCAAGACAGACATGAAATCCGCTGCTCTCCAAAAAACCCTGCTATTCCTACTATCCTCTTTATCTCTCTCCTCCTCTTTTGAAGAGAGAGACATAAAAGTAGAGAGCACCCGCTGGTATTCTTCTTAGAATAGCAGCAGAGTCGGATCCCCCATGGCAAGATAAGAAGTATATACCATCTCTTTGCAGATAATCCACACAAGAAAGAAAAATTTTAGGCTATGAAAAATAATTTGCAAATAATCCAAACAAGTAATCTTTTTTAAGTAATTCAGTTTAAAATTTTCAGAATTTCAAATTGTCAAATTTGTTTAAATGATTGTCAAATGTTTGAGCGATGGAGAGGAAATACTAGCAAAAGCTCTCCATGCCGGACACCAAAGTACGGATCCATAAAATAGAATAAGATTAAACAAAATTTTCAGAATAACACATAATTATATAATTATTTTAAACAATAAACATATATAAGCATATTTTTATAATTCTTTAGGAAAAAAAAAACATAACAAAAAATATATTTAGTAAAAAAAGTTGGATTAGAGGTAGGCCAATGCTTAGCCAAATTGCATTTAACGAACCATAGTTCTTATAAGAAAAGAAAAGATGTAGCTCCTCCAAAAAAAATTCGGTCTCAGTTAAAAGGCGTGAGTTTAGGGGTGTCAATGGCATCCTTTTATCTGTTGACCCGATCCGTATTCAATGGCTCCGATTTTTACACGTATCAACTCAAAAGTTGAGATATCTCGAGGAGGCGGATTCACGAGTTTGGATCTTCTGAGGTAATATACCGTTTGGGTTTTAATTCAGACCATTCGATCAGTACTTGGACCAATCCGGTTCAAAATTACAAAGTACGGAATCTCTTTAAGATTCGTGCTAACATACAACAAACGAACACAATTCAAACTAAAAAATTGAGGTACCTTCGATTAATTATATGAGTTGGTTTTATCATTCTCCTAATATGTTTTGCAATAATCAATAATGTTGTTGTATTCTTACAAAAACTATGGGCCATCCAAGGTTTTGTTATCCAGCCTTGCATTTAGGTCACCAAATTATTCCACAGCTCAATTTGTGGAGCTCCATTAACCCTTTTGCAAAATCCCATGGGATGTCAGGTAACATAATTTTTTAGAATTCATACCGTCCGATCAGAATTCGGATCAATTTGTTTCAAACTTGTAATGTATAGTCTTTTTTTTAAGATTCGTGCTAGTATATAACGAACAAACTGGATTTAAACTGAAAATTCTGTTTGTTTATTTCTCGTGAACCTCTCCATTTTGAGTAAATGAAGAAAATATAAATTTTGTTGGTAAGACTGAAAGCAATTTCAATCCGCTTGTAAAAAAAAATATAAATACTGGTATAATTAATATAATTTAATTATAAAATGTTACATAATTACGAATTTAACTGATTTTGTAATTTTTCTAAAATTATTATATCAGTTTATAGTCGATAATTTAAAGAGATCAAATTCATAATCACAAATTTATTCAACTTAACTAAAATAAAATTACATAAATTAAAATGATTTAAAATATTAAGAAGTAATTACTATAAAATGTTCATGTAATCGTTTGCCATTTCATAAATAAAGATGCTCGTAAATCTTCATTTCATATTTTCATCAAGACTATCGTTGGACGTGGTATACTGCGTACATATAAACACCGTATAATAAATAGTTCAACATCATATATGGGGTTTTGACACCTCACCTCTTACGCAATGGGGCCCATCATTCAGTTGCACTAATAATCACAACTAGTTGTATCCTCTAAGTTAACAGAATATTTCTGTTCGGATTCTAACCGTCCGATCAAACTACGGGCCCTTCAATATTCGTGCAAATTCTAATCGGACGGTCCATATCTAAAGTGAAATATTCTGTTACCTTAGTTGATAGGAAATCCTTGTTCTCAGTATAATTTTCCTCTTTCTCAATCTCGCCGCAACCCGCAAGCAAACAAAATCCCAATACCCAAATTGGTTCATTCCTCTGAGGTATGATACCTCACCCCCTTTAGATCTGGACCGTGATCCGAATCTGGGCCAAACCGGCCCAAAGTGGAATGCACGAGGTTACTTTAATATTCGTGCCGATTCTAATCGGACGGTCCAGATCAAAGTCCAATATTCTGTTACCTTGGGTAATAGAAATCATTGTTCCCAGTATAATTTTCCTACTTCTCAATCTCGCCGCAAGGCAAACAAAAACAAATTGATAGAGAGAGAGAGAGAGAGAGAGATCGTTAGGAGGAAACGAGATGGCGTTAGAGTACTTGGAGGAGGTGAAGGAGCACTGGAAGAAGAACTTGTCCTTTCTAGACTACTTCAAGAAGACCTACGGTCGCGACCAGCCTCTCCCCAAATGGACCGATGCTGACGTCGACGAGTTCATCGCCTCCGATCCCGTCTACGGACCTCAGGTCTCCCCAATTTAGTTGTTGATTAATAGAAAAGTTCCCAATTTGTTCTTTTCTGAATTAATTTCACATAAATTTCTGGATTAATTGAATTTGCAGTTGAAGGCTTTGAGGGAATCGAGGAAATTTGCACTAGGTGGAGCTGCAATTGGTGCTGGGCATTTGGGAGGCATTGCTATGAAATACTCCAAGGCTCCACATGGTATATATATACCCATAATTTCATATAAATCCAATTGATTTTTGCTAAAATTATGTAACAAATGTAGTATCTTTATGAAGAAAAAAGGGAATAGGAAACTGTTACTGACGACTATTTTCATTTGGGAATAATATTAGATAAAATTGTTGTATGTTAAATTGTGCAAGGTGTTTTGTTGGCAACGGGATTTGGGGCAGTCTGTGGAGCGGTATTTGGGTCAGAGGTGGCAGAGCACTGGTACGGGTTATACAAAATGGATAAACAACAAGCCAACCTTCGCTTTCTCTATTGGTGGGAAGACAAAACCCTAGGTCTCTTCTCTCTCTCTGTGTAACTCAATTTTGCAATAAGACCCACATATATATTATATTTGCACCTAATAGCCTGCATGTCTTTTACTAGACACCAATGTAGTGGAGTATGTCAACTCTTAAATGGTTTTCTTTAGATTCAAATTGAAGCAAAACAAAGCTCAGCAGTTGTGATATTTCATTCTAAGTTCACATGAGCTGCTTATTAGATGTTTCAACTAATACAGAAGGCGTAGGTCATGTGGCTTTTGTTTCTACTTAATTTTACGTGGTTTTGCTGGTGGGTCCGTATGCTCTTGAGTTATCTCAACTTTCCAGTTTATGTCAAAACCGGGCCAAAAAGTGCTTTCGGTGCCTATTTAGATGCACGGGCAATATTAATATAAAATGGGTTGCTTTAAATTCGTGCCGAACGGTTCCGATTTTGTACGGATAAATCAAAATTTGAGATGTCTTAGGGGATGTGAATTCTTTGCTAGTTGAGTGTAATTGGCTGACTTACCTTTGTATTAAGAGAAAGTTCATTGCTTTTCTATTGTTAGTTTGATACCAATGAAAAATGAAGTGTTTTCCTTGAATGTAAACGACAATTATACCATATTTCAAAGTTCAAATGGTCGATCTGAACCGTTTAACATGATCTCCATATGAAAATGTACTTGCAGACTAAATTTTACATTTTTTAGAAATTTATTACTATTGTTTTAAATAGGTAGAAAATCACTACTTTTGAATTGTCTAGAATTTTTAGATCAAGTGATTTTCTACCTATCTAAAAAAATAGTAAAACAATTGTAAACAAATTTAAAATTTGATCTACAAGTACATTTTCATATGGAGATCATGTTGAACGGTCCAGATCGACTATTTGGACTCTCAAAACGGAGATATTGATCCCTAGTACAGACCAATCCGTGCTATGCATAGTACCATAGACTCACTCTTGGCATTATATTAACTGCTTTGAAAAATTGTGAGCCTTGTGCATTAATTTTTTGTTGGATTAATTGCAGATTTTGAAGCTATATTTTAGTTGTTGGAATATTAATTTAATTTGCATTCTTTCTACAGGGAGCCAGAAAGCTTGAATCGATATTGCAACTCAACGAGTCAACTGAAGTCAAGTTGCAGTGTTCCTAGTTCGTAATTTTTTTTTGTGTCATTACTCCTGAATAAATCGAGAGTCTGTGTAAAAACAGTTGCCTGTTGAACTTGAATCTCACTCTTTTTTAAAGTTTCTCTGGTTTTGGTTTGTGCCTCATACTTAGGACTAATGTTGGTTTCCTCCTTGAATGTGACTTTAAAAGGAAAATAATATTTTTCATTTTTATTTTACTTTTATGCCTTAGATATGATAATTTAGCCTGTTTATTTTGTTTCATGTTTCCTGATGAAAAAGCTGGAGAAGAGATGTTGTTACTTGTCTCTAAAATTTGCTGATAATATTGGCCAGTGTTCTAAATAGCGTGCTATAGCGGCGCTATAGCGTTTTTGGACCCTAAACGCTAAGCTATGGCATGAAAATACGCTAATTGCGCTACGGCCGCTATAGCGGTAATAACGGTCCGCTATAGCGCATAGCGTGTAGCGCGCTATTTGCGCGCTATGCATATTGGGTTTTTTTAGACAATTTATATGGGCTTAAATAAATATCCATAAAATTTATTTTGTATAGAAAAATTAAATAAAATGAATCATGATGCTTAAGATATTTTGTATAGAAAAAAATCGATAGTTTATGATATTATTACGGATATTTTGAACCATGGACTTTTGTACTAGTTCAATATGAATATTATAATTTCTTAATTAATTTGGTGTTATTTATTGTTCTATGAAACTTTAGATAATGTTAATATATAGTACAAATATATAATATAATTTTTGTAAAAAAAAAAAACGCTATTTGGAATAGCTTCCGCTATAGCTACGCTATTCGCTATAGCTTTTTTTGTAGCCTTTCCGCTATGACACTATAAATGCTATTTAAAACATTGATATTGGCCATTAGTAGCCTCTATATCAGACAAATATGCAGCATTTTGTATTTAAAACAAGGAGTTCTCAATGTGAAAATTGTATAAAGAGGATGAATGAGTTTGGTTGTCTTTTAAAAAGTGTGTTCAAAGGAAGGCTTATATTGGTTTAATTTAATATTGGGCTGGATGGGCCTAAAAGTCATCATGAAATTGATTTATTTGTTTTATTTACTTTTGCAGTGAAGACCAAACTTTTTTGAGGCCCATGTCAATACAGCACAACAGTTTGGTGAAAAATAATAGGCTACTGCACATTACTTCATAGGTAATTCAATATTCCTGATCAATCAACTATTTTAGTTTTCTATTTACTAAAAGAGTAATTGATCTGATAACTAGTTCAATATAAATAAAAAAAATAAGAAGAGAGAGTGAGAGTGAGAGTGAGAGAGAGAGAGAGAGAGAGATGTGATAACTGATAACATCTGTCTTTTTCTTTTTCTTGTTCTTTTTTTTTTTCTTTCAAAAGAGAGAGAGAGAGAGAGAGAGAGAGAGAGAGATGTGATAACTGATCAACTAATAAAACAAAGAATGATATATCAAACATAATAGCACAAATAATCTGGTTTTAAGATACAAGAACGAAATCGAAAATATCTAAAAGGTTTCACAAATTACAAGAGATCATGAATACATAATAATAATAGTAGCATCTCAGTAAATGCTAAAGAGGGACCCATTATCTGTACAAGATACCAGTAGGAAGTACTACAGCTCACAGAAACAGACATGTTTTACACCTAGGCCCCTCTATTTATTGTTATTAAACAGATGTCCCTAGGGGATTTTATTGGAATCAGTAAGAATAGCCCATTTCTGAGCCCCTAAAACCAGAATAAGAATAGGAATAGTCAGAATACACAGTTAGCGGGTTAACAATGTCAGCAATATGCGGGGCTCCAAAATGCCCGTTTTGATCCGCAACAACCATCTGCGGTACGTCTATCGGTACATTCTGTTGCTCCACTATCTGCTACAAATTTCAAATAACATATATAATATGAGACTTTATGAACAAACAATATGATCATACACATCTTTTAAAAAGTAAAAACTTATAATTGTATTAAATTAGGTGCAATATATATAGATTTCTTTCCCTTTTATTTTGATTTTTGTCGATGTAAAATTAACTGTTAGTTAGGAATTGTGAAGTACCGTCTCTTGGAGTAACATATTTGCTGCCTTCAGTATGCCTTCCTGTAATACCACAACTATTAGTAGCCGAACGAGAAAAAAATATTAATTACTTTCCTTTTAAGTTTCTTATTACTAGAATAATCCTATTATTTCATACATTTTGCTCAAAACAATACTTGAACTAGCAAAATGCAAGTGATATGAGACATTTCATCATGTTGTAAGAAAAATTAACTGAATTATTTTCGTTTTATTTAGAAATTACTACTGGTATATGTTACTTATAAAATCTTTTTTTGAAAAACATAGGAACCGAAACTAACCTTGCTTTTCAGTGACTCAATCTCATGAAACATCATTTGCATCTGGAAAATATAAGTTCAAATTGCGATCAGCATTTGATTCGAGCTTCTATTTTCGCATATTGCAGATTGATAGAATATACATATATATCGTAATACATAAAAATGAGGTACCTTTGCTGATCTTATGTTGCACATCCAAATCTCTAAGTACCTCTCCAAGGCATGTAGTTCTTCCAGATTCATATGTTCAGTTGTTTGGGTACCATACATGTACCTATAACACATTTTATACAAATCCAATTACTGATAGATTCATATAATTATATGTATGAATTTTATGTGAATGCCCAAATCTAAATCATTAAGGGCCTGTTTGGCGCCAACTTGGGAATGGGCGTGGGCGTAGGATTAGAAAATTTTTGAACCAAATTTTATTGTGCGCTTGGGGAAAAAAAATTCACTCTGAGTGAATTTTTTTTTTCCCACAGCAACAGGAGTTGGCCGAACAGGGCCTAAACACTACTACCTTTTGTGGGTATAACATCAAGAATAAACAACTATTATGCATTACAAGATATATGTTACACTATAACTTTTGTCTTAAGCATGTGTAATGCATATTTAAATACTTCACTAATAGTAATACCTAAGCATAATGAAATTTTGTCAGTATATTTAAGAAACCATTTTAATAGTGTATAATAGCAAAAAGAGAACCTCATGCCTTTCTGCAACAGATTGATCTCTTGCTTAAGCATCATGGCTTCTCTCTCAGCATCCTGAAATATAAACCAAAATAAATTTCAAAACATTGTATGATAATGATAATCAAGAAGAAGTCTGCTAAAAAAAATTTAGGATAATTTTTTTAGCTAGTGCACCGATAGCGCGGGATCATGTTATCCTCAAGCACCTAGCGTTACTAGCGGTTCATTCATATGCAATTGCGCAAAATATAGTTTACATTTTTAGAAATAACGAAATTGCTAGTAAAATTAGCAGTTTTTTTAGAATCAGTGATCATAGAGAATATTGTCCTTTGATACTATACCAAATGTTGGTTCTCAGTAACGTTAGCAGTTGTGCTGGTATTATTAGGTGAATTCTTCAAGGAAAATCATTCCCAAATTTAAAATTTGAGATAATCTTGGTATATAATTTTTTTTTCTAAACAAAATTACTATCACATGAAGTAAACCTTTCCACATCTGCCAAGTAATTAATTAGAAGTGCAGAAGTTCAAAAAAGTTAAAAAGTTCACAAGCACTTTAATGGTTATTATTCTCTCTAACTTTTAAGCAATAGTCAATAATATTCTGAAGTAATTGAGAGCTTATCCTCTCATTTAAAGCCAAAATAAAAGTTTGTTCTGGAGAAAAGTAAATTGGAATTGTAGAAAAAGTGTCGAGTTTGACTTCAACTACTACCCTTATCTTCATGGCTACATAACATGGGATAAGGCATGAAGCTAGCCTATATATAAAACATCAATATATTCTGCTTAATAAAAGTAAAACAAATCATAATGCATATATACCAAACTCCCTATAAAGAGCATAATACAGAGAGAATGAAAAAAATGTAGGGGGTAAAATCGAACAGAGAAAAAATTGTATTTACCTGTGGTTGGTTGGTTTCACTTCCTTCACTTTGAGCTTCTCCACTTGCAGTCTTGTACTTATCAAGCAAATCATCCATTGTTCTTCGATATTTAATTTATATAAGATAGATGAAGATACAATTTTAGGCCATTATATATATATGAGAAAAGATATTTTTGCCAACTTGTTTATTTCAAAGTTCACAATAAATAGAAACATGCATCACTAGCTAGCTGAATTTTACATTAAATAGAAACATGTCAAATATGCAATTTCTGGTCTAAGATTGTAGCATTAATTAATACAGATTCTTGAATTGAGGAAGAACAAGTGGGTGTTAATTAAACAGATCCTATTTTAAAAACCAACATATAAATATCCTATTTTTAAAGAGAAAAGGAATTTGGACAAATGTTATCTATTATAAAAAATAATTGAAGGAGATATGTAATTGCCAGAAACACCACTTCTTCATATATGGAGGCTTAAAGAGATATGTAATTAGCAGAAACACCTATATATTTTTCATATGGAGACTTAATTTTTCTTTGTTTATGAAAATTTTATGGAGGCTTCTCTTACCCATTAGAGACAAGCTCATATAGTTTTCCATGTGAAGAGAAGATTATGATTCCTATCTGCGCATCGCACAACACCGATAGCTCCTTGGCCTTTTTGAACAAGCCAGCACGCCGTTTGCAGAAAGTAACCTGCCTATGCACCGGGTTCTCTATCCGTCTCATTTGCACCTTTCCTCGGGCCATTTTTGTGCCTCCTTTGCACACAACCTTCCACTAGTTTGAACTAGCTTCAAGGTTGTTGCTTAAATCTTAGCACTTGCTAATATTGATATTGTGTTTCTAACACAACAATACAAAGTTCATGGATGCATGGGTATTTATATGGCCTAGGAAAGGGGACACTACCTTTTCTTAAAAGTAATTTAAAGTTGAGGAAACACTAATCTATATATTGGCTATAATATGTTGGCTGCTTGTTCTTTACACATCAATACAGCATGTTTAGTTAATTTAGCATCACTTGTGTTGCGCCGGGACCGCACATTTCTTTTGAGTTCAAGGGCTTGGGCTTCTGACACGTGGAAGCTAACGGAAGGGATCGTTTTAAAGATAGATGTAATCATGTTAAGGCTTTCAAATTCATATACATAAAAGTCAAATTAATACAAATTTATCTCCTTGAAACCTTAATAACTTGATCAGGAACCAGGAGTAGAACAAGGACCACATCAGACTCTAGTTACCAACAAATAGCATCTGACTATGTAGTTTGCAACTTGCAAGAACTAGGACCACATAAAAAATTTCTCACTTTAGTTGTTTCTTTCATATATTAAATGAATGTTATATATATATTGTTGTTCTGTACATTATTCAAATCTCAAGCTTGATATAATTAGTTGACTGCTCATGTATGTAATCAAGCATAGTTAAGTGTTGTATATAGTATATACAACAAATGCAGATCTTTTATAAACTTGTGTACTTCAGTGTGATGAAAATCTTATTCTATTGCATCTCTCATTTCTCAAGCTAGCCCCTTGCTTAAATGTAAATTGTATAATGTGTGACAATTGCGATTTGAACTCAAGTCTCCATGGCCACAAATTCGAGTTCTAAGCTGGAGGACCGAACCATATAAACACATGTAAAAAAAATATAAAATATAAAGGATAAAATTACTTAATTTGTATTTATGCGAGCTCCCTTTTAAATCTGCCCTGACTGTATACATTATTCAAATCTCAAGCAAATTATAATTAATTGACTGCTCATGTATGTAATGAGGTATAGTTAAGCATTAATTGTATATACAACAACCTTTGCAGATATTTTCATAAATTAGCTAGTGTACTTCTGTGTGGTGAAAATCTTATTATAAGCATCTCTCATTTCTCAAGCTAGCCCCTGGCTTAAATGTAAATAAATTGTATAATATGTGGTAACTGGAATTTGAAACTCAAGTCTCTATACAAAGTAGAGTTCTAAGCTACATCACACATTTAGTATTTTATGAGGAGGGCTAAATCATATAAACACTTATAAAATTTATAAAATATACAGGAGAAAATTACTAATTTGTATTGATGGGGTATAAACTATAAAATACACTGCTCCTGTAGAAAATTACTGCTCATGTATGAGGTATAAAATACACCTGTGCTCCCATTAAATCTCAAGCTAGATATAAATAGTTTACTGCTTGTGTATGTAATAAAGTATATAATTAAGTATAGTATACATAAAAAATGCAATATCTTTTTTTATAAACTAGTATACTTACTTGTAATGGTAATCTCTTATTCTTTGCATCTCCCAAGCTGGCACCTTGCTTAACTATGAAGCAGTTTAGGTGCATATATACTATACATGAGCTTCTCTTTCAGTGCATTCATTGGCTAGTCAATGTCGGCTGCATGGGACCCAATCTGCTTGTATATTTTATATTTTTGTGGGACCAACTCTTTTAGTATCTGCGCCACAACATGGAAACCACATCATATGCATTACTATTCCTCATCTCAGTTATTTTGATCTTATTCTGATCTAGTGAAGATCTATGTCTATTAAGATTTGTGCAAGCTCCATAGAGTTCAGATCCAGTGTGGTACCTTACCGTGTACAATGAGATTTGCATCGTCTGTTTTAACCTGACACAAATCTCAAAACGGATCCTTTATAATTCAAATAGACACTGAAATAATTTGGCTCGGCTGGATATTGAGTATATATCTCAGGTGCATTCAGAACGAAATTAGAAAATTGAGATTGGAGAGATTGAAAAATCTAATATTTTGTAATTTTTCTAGGAAGCTAATTACAAAACAATGTTGCATTTAGAACGGACTAGAAAACTGAGATTGAAGAGTTTGGAAAATTAAGCATTTTGTAATTTTATTTAGGGAGCTAAAAATATACTAATGCATACAAAAAGATAAATGTAATGGATAAATTATAAAATTTTAATTTACCGAGAGATGTTTAGCCCCTTTTTCTCTCACTGCCATCTGGCGCTGGTTGCATTGCCTTAAGATTTGTGTGCTGTCAAAATCCAATGGCATATATCGATTTCATTAATTGTTTGATCTAACAAGTCAACTTCCCCGGCTTTGTAGACCTATGTGTGGCGAGTTCTAATTTAAAAGAAATCGGAAGAAATATTAAACTAAAACCACCCTTTACTAAAGGAAAGAGTCACAGAAAACTTAACTAGTTCTATATTTTGAGAAATCACATGGTGTGGTCCACCTCAACGTGAAAAGAAGGGAGCTCAAGCTGGAAAATTTATTATATTAAAAATTGGATTAACATCATCATCATGCAAATCTCTTTGGAAAAGTAGGATTAAATTTTAATCCAAAAGATTAAGAAGGCTTAATTCTACAGTATAGATGCCTTAAGGTTCATATAGGAATTAAGGTTTCAGATAAAAAGAGGTAAAAAGAGGTAATTTTAATTTGTTTTACAGAATTAATCTTTTTTTTTAATTAAGCCTGGTTAATAATAAGATTTATCTCGTTTAATTAAGGACTTGTACTTGAAACCATCTCTTTTACTTCATGTTTGCACTGGCACTCAAGGCCTCAAGGGTGAAGATAGAATTTTGAATATTGGGATATAAAGATCAAGTACATTATTATCATTTTTATATAAAATAAAACATAAAAAAAATCAATCTCCAAATTAAAGTCCAAACAAAACAGTCAATCTGAACCGTTCAACATGATCTCCATATTAAAATGTGCTTTGAGATCAAATTTTACATTTTTTTTATTTTTTTTTACTATTTATTAAGGTAGGTAGAAAATCCATTGATTCAGAGGATTATGTATCATAATAAACAATGATTTTCTACCTATCTAAAAAAATAGTTAAAAATTTCAAAAAATGTAAAATTTGGTCTTCAAGCACATTTTGATATTGATATCATGTTGAATGGTTCGGATCGGCTGTTTGGACTTTGAAACTGCAAAAACAACTTATAAGCATATTGTGTTGAAGTTCTTATATAAATGTATTAGCCGGACTCATATATATATATATATGTATGTATATGTATCTATATCTATAGACATATGTATATGTATGTATGTACATATGTATATATATATGTATAGATATGTATGTGTGTCTATATATATAGCTTTTGAGAAAGAAAAAAAAATTAACATCAAATTGAGCCAATTATTTTGGTACCACATCCTCCTGATACTCAAATGCATGGTGTAAAGGAATTTTTGGAGATGTCACCAAATGGTAAATTAATAGGTCCATGATCCTAGCCTTTGCACTATATAGGTCCAATTGTGGACCTTCACGTGCACCTCATTTCTCCTTTTAAGGGTTAATTGATGGGCTACATGTGAAACCTCCCCTTCTCTACTGTCAATAGGTTGGGTCCTAAGAAGCTAATTATGAGTACATAATTCACATGCCTATATGTATATATTATTAATGGAAATTGCTAATATGCTATGCATAGCATAGAGGGCCTCCGTGCTACGCTCAATATTTGAGTTTTCAGAATTCTAACGGTCGATCCGAACCGTTCAACATGATCTCCATATGAATATGTACTTGCAAATCAAATTTTACATTTTTTAGAATTTTTTTTACTATTTTTCTAGATAGGTAGAAAAACACTTGATCTGAATGGTACAGAATTTTCAAATCAAGTGATTTTCTACCTATCTAAAAAAATAGTAAAAAAATTCTAAAAAAAATGTAAAATTTGATTTGCAAGTACATATTCATATGGAGATCATGTTGAACGGTTTGGATTGACCGTTAGGATTTTGAAAACTCAAATATTGAGCCGTAGCACAGAGGCCCTCTATGTTTTGCATAGCACCGTAGCCAACTCCATTATTAATTACGTAACTAAAAGTATGGTGATTTATGTAGTAAGAGTCATTTCTTACTTTACGTTACGGTCATGTCTCTGATTTTAAAGCTCAAATATTCAATTCAAACTTTTCAATATGATAAGAATATGAAAATATTTTTCGAGATCAAATTTTATATTTTTTATATATTTTTTTTTACTATTTTTTAGATAGGTAGAAAATTTCTACTTTTCTATGACAAGTACTTGTAAGCATGAATAAACATATTACGATTTTGTATTATGCAAATAGAAATTAAGAGCATTATATATTTAATGTAATTCACATACTTGAGCCATATTAATTAAATTACTTTTGATATATATGATATATAGATGTAATAACAACTCACAATATACATAATATTTCATTATTCTGTAAACATTATTTGTTGAATTCTTAGCAGGTAAGTAATACATGATATCCTATTTAAAATTAAGGATTTAACAAATAATTAAATAAATTTACATTAGTCACTCACATATAAATAAATTCATGTGAATTTTGTCGAATTATTAATTGAATTATGATATGCGTTGACAGCATGATTTCTTCTTAATTCAATTGTGCTATCTTAGCAACAACGGTTTACCTTTCTTTGTGCATCAATTGGGAAGTGTTCCTCTTTTATTGGGAAGAATCATTTCAAAATTTTGGATGCACAACAACGGTTTACCAACAACGGTTTGGATGCACAAAGAAAGGGATAAAAATGATTCCTCTTAAGCTTTATCTGGGTCCTTATCTCTCTTTTATTGGGAAGAATCATTTCAAAATTATAGGTATATATATGCATGGTTCATAATGAAGAGAATAATTACCTTAAGAGGTCGTTAAAAGACTTCAACTGTAAAACTCAAGCAAATATTTGTTTATATACGCATAAATTGAGGAGGGTTCAAATGCATCATGATTTTGTGCTCCAATATGCTCCACATCCTTTATCTCCGTTTTCAAAGTCCGAACAGTCGATCCGAACCGCTCAACATGATCTTCAGAATAAAATATGCTCGGAGACCAAATTTTATGTTTTTTAGATTTTTTTAGATAGGTACAAAATCACTATTTTAAGAAGATTCTGGAACAGTGATTTTGTACTTATCTAAAAAATAGTAAAAAAATTCTAAAAAATATAAAATTTGGTCTCCGAGTATATTTTATTATGAAGATCATGTTGAGCGGTTCGGATTGACTGTTCAGACTTTAAAACAGAGATAAAGAATGTGGAGTATATTGGAGCACAAAATCATGATACATTTGAACCTTCCTCTAAATTGAGATGGTTACAATTTTGTCAATATTTTAATAATATATATATTATTATATACACTATAATTGAGAAAGTGCCAATTTATAATCTACTTTTATAATTATTTTTTAGAACAAAACATCTTGCTGGAGACTGTTATTTCTAAAAATTGGCTTATGTTTGTGTCGCAAAAGAAAGAGTGGAAAAAACGTGCCGTGCCGTCCGTGACTAACACGCCGTGATTTTAGTCTCGTGTCATGCCGTGATCAAGTTAATTTTTCACGTGCCGTGCCGTACCGTGACCAAAATGTTAAGGGGTGATCACGGCACGCGAATGGTCACGCCACGTGAGTCACGCCGTGCCTAAACGTGCCGTGACCATACGTGACTCATGTAACTCGCGTGATCATTTAATCATAATTTAGATTAGTTTATTCAAGATTCACCATTAAATCAATATCTAATGGTTCTAATTACACGTGACTCGCGTCACTACGTGTCGTGCCGTGCCGTGCCGTGCCAAAGTTTCAAAAGATGAGCACGACACGCGAATTGTCACGGCACGGGACACGCGAGTCACGACACGTAACTGACACGCGTGCCGTGCCGTTCTGTGCCGTAACTGTGCCATTCCGTGACGGAGCCGGCTCTGCCGTGCCATTTTTCCCACTCTAACCATAACAATTGATATGATCAACACATTTTAATGTACCATAACATGATTAATTGGAGCATATATAGAAGAAACAAGATACATTATAATTTTGGGAGGAAATATTTCAATAGTTAAACTTAATTAAAAACCATATATAATAACCTTCGAAATAAACATTTTTAATTTGATTTGATAAACGTTGAATATGTTGTCATGATTGTTAAATAATTTCATTGTCATATACCCTATACTTATAATTTTAGACTTCATATTTGATAGAACCTAATGGTTATAGGGACAAATCTAAAGCTTAGATCGGGTCGCTAAGCTACTCTTATGAATTAAAAATTAACAACTTTATCATTTATATTTAAATTTTTTATAAGTACATATATCTTTTACCCCCTTATAAAATATAATTAAATTATCACAACTTACTCAACACAAACAATCTTAATTTTCTAATTTCGCCCCTTAATGATTACACATGAAAAATATCCACACACATATATGTATATATATTCGAATCTGGCTAATATGCTACGCGTAGCATAGAGGGCCTCCGTGCTACGGCTCAATTTTTTAGTTTTCAAAATTCTAACGGTCGATCCGAACCGTTCAACATGATCTCCATATGAATATGTACTTGCAAACCAAATTTTACATTTTTTAGAATTTGTTTACTATTTATTAACCCACTTTGAAAATTGCTGATCCAATGGTCCAGAAGATTTTACTGTTGTGTACAAATTACTGTTTTTTCAAAGTGACTTGATAAATAGTAAAAAAATTCTAAAAAATGAAAAATTTGGTTTGCAAGTACATATTCATATGGAGATCATGTTGAACAGTTCGGATTGACCGTTAGAATTTTGAAAACTCAAAAATTGAGCCGTAGCACGGAGGCCTCTATGCTATGCATAGCACCGTAGACACTTCCTATATATTCCATCCACATCATAATCAAAACAGAGACCCCCTAACTTTTGTAGGAATTTTTCTTTTCCATCCTTTAACCATGGAAATGAATTGCTGCGCCGTTAGGTGTAGGAGAAGATGCCACTTGGTGGACATATTCCATCCACATCCGAATCTGTGCTCTCCACTTTTCTGTCTATCTCTCTCTTCAAAAGAGGAGGAGAGAGAGAAAGAGGAGAGAGATAGAGAGGACAGCAGGGTTTTTTTGGAGAGCAGCGGAATTCATTTCCATCACCTTGTGGGATGCCTCTTAGGGGCTAGTGGTTGAAGCATAAAGTTTGATGTGATTCCATGCACTAAGTTAAATTCTTGCATTATTATAATGTTATTATAATGTAAAGATAAGGAGCATAAGCTCATGGGACACTCCTAAGAACACTTTTTTAGTGTGCTTTATTCTTGGCCAATGGGAATGAGGGTGTTTAGCCAGGTGCTAACTAACTGTTTTTGGCATATTTTTGTTTCATTTTCCCAGCTTTTTGCTTCATCTTTTACCTCATGGGATGCTTTTATAAAGAGTGTGGAAGAAAGGGAGGAAATTGGTTGAAAATATTATCTTCTTTGTACCTAATAAATTTAGTCAATAGTCTCAATTTTTATTAGTATTATAAGTTCTATAATAATTTTATTCGTTTTATAATGTATTTTTCAACTTGACTATTAGCCCAATATTGTGGGAATATAAGCTTAGAGAAATAGATATTTACTTATTTGGATATTAAGACAGTTCTTAACCCTTTGTCTCTATTTTTAAAAACTGTAATATTTTAAAATTTAAAAGTTGAATGTCAAAATAAAACAATTAGATATAATCTACATCATTTCTTTATCCACGTGTATGATATTACGACATTTTAATTTGAGTGAGGCTACGGTCTATGCATAGCACGGGTTGGTCCGTGCTACGGCTCAATATTTGAGTTTTCAAAATTCTAACAGTCGATCCAAACCGTTCAACATGATTATAAAATGAATATGTACTTGTAAACCAAATTTTACATTTTTTCAAATTTTTTTACTTTTTTTTAGATAGGTAGAAAATCACTGTTTTTGGATGGTCCAGAATTTTCAGATCAAGTGATTTTCTACCTATCTAAAAAAATTCGAAAAACTGTAAAATTTGGTTTGCAAATACATATTCATTTTGTAATCATGTTGAACGGTTTGGATCGACCGTTAGAATTTTGAAAACTCAAATATTGAGCCGTAGCACGGACCAAACCGTGCTATGCATAGTACAGCCTCACTCTTTTAATTTTATTTTTATTGCTATCAAGATTTTGCAAAAATACCCTGAAGTGGATAATTTTTAGACATTGATTTTTTTAACTTATTTATTCATAAAAAAATAAAATGAAAAATAATATTTTTTATATGCATATAGAGAAACTAGTATAGGTCACATATAAGTTTTAGAATTTTTGTTATAAAAAAAATTAAAAAATGGAGGCCATGATGGAAAAAAAAAAATAAAGTCATTTGAACCCTATTTTATCAAATTACCTCAGCAGATTTTTCATCTCCCAATTAGGGAAATAAATCTGCTGCGATCCTCTGGGATCGCAGGGTCCCTGCGATTCCAATCCCAACCGTTCACATGTTTCGAGATTCGTGCACAAAAACTGACTTCTCCAAAGAATTCTGTGTTTCATCGTTTGAATGGTTGGGATTAGAATCGCAGGGTCCTGCGATCCCTCAGAATCGCAGCAGATTCGCACCCCTCATTTAGACTACCCATTGTAACCATTACAATTTTACATGCATGCCTTAAATATAATGGTCAGAGGAATTTTGTCAAAAAATTATTCACAATTAAAATGGTAATTGGATTAAAAAAAAATGCAAAACAATGCAAACAAAACTGAATTGAGAGGTTTAGGAATGTACAAGTGATGTTCTCTGGTGGCAGAAAATATTGTATATTTCCACACCTACCTAGTATGCATGTAGTACTAGAAAAATAAAGTACTAATATAAATATGATTCCAAAGAAGTGAACTTAGGATGCATAGAAAAGATGGATATTTAATTTTATCCTTAATCAGTACTATATATATATTTTTTTTGGACAAAATTGGATATGTATCCATTAAAACTTTGTAAATTTGAAGATATTTGGATATTTACCCATCTTATTCAAATCATTTGCTTTCTATATACCCATCTTATTCAAAGAATTGAGGACACTTACCTATGCCAGCTGGCTCATTTTTTTTATTTCGAATGAACTTCTTTTGTCATGTTTTTTTTTAGAAAAAAATTATAGAAATATGTTTGTATTTAAATAATTATACTATTATGTCCTATTTTGAAAATTTCGCCACCCTATTCTATTTACCAAAAACCGCAAAATCATCTCACATGTAACATTTAATATTGAATGCTTGAGAATCAATGTCATTTTGTAAATCTATAATCTATAAAATCTCAAAGTCTTGTGCAAATTCAGGGCCGATTGATTGGGTTAAAGTTTGTGCCGAGATCAGATCGAACGGCTCAGATATTCGCTATTTGTTATTGTTTTTTTGGAAATTCTAGTGGTTTGATCTTTTTAGTTAAGCATTGCAACGGATGCGAGCCGACTATTTCAGGTACCTAACATCATCAGGTAAGATCTGAACTGTTCGTTATGTCTTGACACGAATCACAAAGCAGGATTAATTACATTAAGAACATCCCTTTTTAATTAGTGTTAGTTAAACAACAATATATATCTTTCCGGTGAAAAGGATATATATTGTCAATTCCCTGTGCACCTATTCTAATTATATATTATTTATTCCAAACGTAACCGTCAAATCATTATATTAATTAGGTTCTAAGAATTGTTCTTGGAATCCAACCTAACTCAATCAAAATCAGATATATATATATATATATATTATAGCCAAAACATGTATAAAAATTGCCATATATTTTGTTATAAAACATGATTTATTAAAACAGTGAAAATTTAGAATCCTCAATATATAGGAGAGGAACATTAATATTTATATAGATCTTTCTTTGTACAACTTCATTCAATTCACAATGAAAATGTTCATTCTTTTTTTATTAGTTTACAAAATATTCAAGACATGTTGACATTAAGGAAATAATAGTTCAAATTCATAAAATATTTTTTCTTTTTGCACATTTTGAATTCCCTCACAAGAAATATTGACAAAATTTTCAAGACATTCATATTTCGCACGTCACAAGTAAGAAAATAAACCATTTGTCATTAAAACCGGTCAATGAGAAGAATGAAAATTTCTCTTAAACATGTTGCATATATTTTATTCTTTTTAGTAAATGATGAAAGAGGTATTTCATAAATTTTAAATGAGTTTTAATAGAAAAGGAATATATTGGGTAAATTTGTGAGTTTTTTTTAATTTTAGAGGGTTAAATATGATATTACGAGTTTTAGAAGGAGGAATATGTAATTTCAAGGTTTCTGAAGGGCATACATGAAATTCTCCAAAAGATATATGCAACAATTAATGGGCTGAAAAAAATTAATATGAGCCCATTGAAAAAAATATCCTAATCCGATATTCATATGAGAAAATATAGATTCATGATTAACAAAGTTATGAATTTTGTAATAATATTAATTCATAATCTGGGTCATCGACTGTGCAGCAGTTCGTGTAGCAACTAGCAAGCGTAAAGTAGAGTATTTATATCTTCAACACACAATACATAAAGAAAGAGGCACAGAAAATCTGCAAGACCACTTTCTCAATTCTGGACACGTGTCTTCCTCTTATTGAGTATAAACACCATGTGGCCCACTATTTGTGCATGTCCTCCACTTTTCTTCTCTCCTCCCTAGCGATCAGTTGTGGCACCCTTTTTTATGAATAGAAGAAGGGTAAATTTTGGAACCGGTAAAGTCCCTTTGCAGCAGTCGTCACACAGAAGTCCACATAGTATCGTCCACAAAAGATCTCAAGAAGAATAAAAGTATAAAATCTGAGAAATTTCAAAAAGGAGAGAGAAAGATCAAAACTTATCGCTCCTCAACTTTATCTCTCAAGAATTAATTTCATAATTTTTACATGTATCCAGCAGGCTATATAGGTGAGATTTCCTTTATGGTTAATTGTTAACGTGCATTAATATATTAATTAGTAATAAATTTACTTTTAAGTGAAATGCACATTTTTGAAATATTTTATGACTTGACAAGAAAAATTTATTGCAAAAAAAAAAAAAACAAGTATTAAGAAGTCAATTTTTATAAAATTATTTTATTCAATAAATTTTATATACAAATAAATATGTTTTTTCTAGGTACTAAAATTCTTGAAAGAAACACAAAAAATATTATATTACTTTAGTTTAAGAGTTCATTTGCACCTTGGCACTTCAAACACATCCTCCTTTAAATTAGAAAAGAAGCATAAAAACACATGAGTCTCCAATCATGATAAATGAATAAGTGATGTGACATGTCTAAAGACTTTGAAAAATTATCTTTTTTTTTTTTATGTTTTTATAATTCAAATTGATCAACTACCCCTATTTAATTGCAAAAAACACTAACACTTTTCCTGGTTTCCATTAAGGACATTGCATTTATCTATGTCGACAGGTTCCCTATTAATTAAATTAACCAATCATATGCAAGCTTAGTGCCAATGTTGGCAATTAAATATCTATGTAATCACATTATAAAGCAATATGACAGCATCCAGATCTCTTCCTTGGTACATAAATCCTAATAATTTAGAGGAAAGATATTTCTCACTGGTTCTGTATCTGATAATAATGGTATGACATGCATCAAGATTATTTATCATTTTCTTGTTTATTTTTATTTTTAAGAAGAATGTTTTTGATGGTCTTGTGTCATGTGTAACTACTGTGAAATTTTAGACAAATGTGAATTAATATTATGCAATTCCGTACTTATATGTATGAATTTTACTCATAAAGGATGGTAATGACAATATTCGTGAGCGAGAGTCTGAAGAATAATTTTCTTAAAATTATTGTTATAAGACTTTAATTATATACATATCTCTTTGATATTTCATGTCAGCAGTGGCGGAGCCACATAGAATAAAAAAAAAAAAATTCAAATATGTGCTTCTAATTTTATGCTTTTTAAGAAAAATTATAATAATAATATACTTCATTGTTAAAAATTATGACTAACCCTAAAGTTTTGTCCCCAAAATATGTTTCTATTTCTATTTTTTCTCAAATAAGTTTATAAAAATATATTTAATATATATTAAAAACAAAGAAGCTAATATGAGTACCCGCATCGTACCCGCACCTAAATTCACTACTACAGAAAAAAGAGATTGCAGGACATTACCGGAAGAGCAACACGGATTTCCCTGCCGTGTATGAGTTGAGGGTGTATAAAAGGTACCCTCTATAGACACGGATATTTACCCGTGTATATCTAACGCTTTCTACACGGATTACCAAATAAACAGCCGTGAACATACACCTGCCTGTGGCGCTCTCCATATAACCGAGCAAAACGGATATTACGTAAACGACCGTGTACGACTACTCTTTATTCACGGACAATGCAACTAAATGTCCGTGTCGGTTACTTTATCTACACGGACATTTAGTTGTATATCCGTGTCCCTCTCTTAACAAATCAATAAAAAATAAAATAATCCTTGTATCTCCGAACTCGTTCTACACGGACATTAGTCAGAACAACCGTGTCGAATTACTCTAGCTACACGGACGTTTAATTTCATATCCGTGTATAGTCATAACTATCGTACACGGACAAGTATAAAATAATCGGTGTAGACACCGAAAACGATCTACACGGGTTTTTGTTAAATAACGGTGTCAATTATTGTTTTCTACACGGACTTTTAACTTCATATCCATGAAGCATTCTTAACTATCATACACGGACTATATAAAAGAATATCTGTACTCATTTCTACATGGTTGTTTGTTTAACAACGGTGTGGAATTACTGTGTTTTACACGGACGTTTAGTTTCATATCCGTGAAGTTCTCTTAACTACCATACACGGACTATATAAAAGCATCCGTGTAGCTCTCTGTGCACATACACGGGCTTTTGTTTAAAGTAGCGTTTGCTTTGACACGGACTTATAATTCACATCCGTGTAGGTATCGTAACTATACACGGACAAATATAAAATAATCATTGCTCACTCAACTCGTTCTACACGGGCTTTCGTTTAATATCCGTGTAGAATTGTCCCATTTTTTTTTCTTGATTTTTTTCATTTCTGGGCTAGCCTCCAGTTTAATTTGCTAGCCAGTTTTCCTACAAAATTCATATACCATTCTGTTTTGCTAGCCAGTTTTCCAGATAATTTGACATTAAATTATGCTTGCTAAATTCATATACACTAAATTGTTATACAAATCCATGTTCAGCATTACAATATTCAGATAGAAATCATCTTGCCCAGCTACATCTTACAAAGTCGATCTGCTCCTTGCTGTACTCGGTTTGCTTTGATGGTTGCTACAATTATAATTTGGTATTAGTTAGTAACAATAAAAGGTAGATGCAAGACAGTCGCAAATATCAATTGCTAATTTAATGAATGAGAATTATAAGTAAGCATAATGTGAAAATATCAATTGCTATTATATAGGCACAATTAATATGAATTACATACCGCATTTGGAAATTGGAATTGCATTCTTTCGACAAAGATAAACATGGAAATCATCATGTAATATCCGCATTCCCAATCTGCCTCCTGTTGCGGGCTCTACAATTTACATTTAGCGGCCTATGTTAGAATGACAATAATTTTTTGAACAAAATATGAAATTATAGAATTGTGTTGTGCTCACCGGCCACCACCTCCAAGTCAACCTCTTTCTCATTTTCTTGTCCTTGCTGCGCAATCCTCCTTGTGTAACGTATGTAGCAAAAGCCCTTACAAAATGGAGTGACTCTAATTAGCAATTCCACAATTTGTTATAATTGGGAAAAAATCAAACATAGTGAAAGATTATTGCTTACTTTTGCACATACGGGAAGATTGCTTCTTTGCACGTGCTAAATCCGATCTTTTCTTTGGGCTGCAAAGAATCCACGATGTAAACCGCACTCAGGCAAGGCACAATGATGATCAAACACCAGTGTCCCCTGTGGGAGGAGAAGAATTATAGGATCTTAGCATACAGTACCCAGATATTTTGGCATATATAATAGTGAGACACGTGTTTGCTTGACTTGATGGTGTGATTTCAATTATTTATATATTTAATCACAAGGTTAGAACTAACATCTGGTGGTATGGCAAGAGAAGAAATCTCTTCTTCGCCTTAGCAGCTTGGAGCATCGCGCCACACAGGTAATCCATAGCCACCTTCGGAGCATTTTTCACGTTCGATGCACTAAGTACGCTGGGGTCCAGAAAAGCACACAAGTTCTGTTTGCCCTTGTAGTGAGTACTATTGATTAGCCTCCTGAAAAATTATCATATGACATTAGAATATATTCTTCAGTGCTATACACATGATATAAACAATTTTTGGTCACTAACATGAGGTAAATGGTGATGTGCCCCACGGAGAGCCATTTATCGGACCCCGAGGCATGTAGAAAGTCCTTGAAGTCGGAGAACGACAGCAGTACAACCGAGCCGTCGTGTAGAAATATCCCCGGAGGGACAGGTATGACGACTTCCGTCATGTCCTTGGGTGCCGCCATCAAGCGGTCGTGGAGATCCCGCAAATCCTTTTCGGGAAGGAGCTTGTATTCTTCCTCGGTGAGCAGACGAGGTGGAGGTCCTGCTGGTTGGACAGGAGGGTCATGGCCTGCTGGTCCGGCAGTAGGGTCAGCAACTACTGGTCCGGCCGTAGGGTCATGGCCTGCTGGTTGGGCAGTAGGGTCAGCAACTGCTGGTTGGGCATCAGTTGCTGACCCTGCTGCCGGAGCAGCAGTTGCTGCTCCGGCAGCATGGTCAGCAACTGTTTGGGAAGGTCCTTCTGCTTCGTCCCTCCGTACCGGTGACATCACGCCCTCCGTGCGACTACCATCATCTCCTACTGTCTGTATCGAAATTTTTTACCTTTTTCAAGTATTTGAAAAGGAAGTGCTTTGAATGTAACAAAATAACTTGACTATTTATGCATTACCTGATCCAAAATAATCTGATTCTTGGGCCATTGCACGAATGACAGCCGGGCATCTTCGACATAGAGCATGCCATTCTCAATTATTTGGACAGGAAGAGGTACGCGCTCCCATCCCTCCACGACATTGTCAATCTGTACGGCGGCATGGCCGGGAAGTAGCTGCTCATTGTGCACTTTGTCGGCTGCTGGATGTACCATGCCCTTAGCAACAATCAGAGGCTTACTCCCGAGCCACAGCACGAGTTCGCATGCTGTGGCGTCCTGCAATTTTATGCATTAAGTTATTATTAAATTGAAATATTGTCCAACAAGTAGTAATTGCCTTTAGAATACGAACAAGTAGTGATTACCTTTAGATGATCCAAATCGTATCCGAACGTCCCGGATGCCTGACTACTTCGCCGAACTCCCGTCGGGGTGGGAGGTGCTTGCTCGGCTGGCTGCGCCATAGCTGTAAAATCGGCACGCAACCTTATTTCCAACTCCTCCATCTTTGCGTGGTACTCGGCGCTCACCTCCTTGCGTATCTGCGCAACTATCTCGTCTTTGTTCACTTTCGCACGAGATTTCCTTCGAGGTTTTGGTCCATTGAATACGTCCTTCCAGCCCCTGTAGGCACCTACGCCCCTTACTCGACCAGGGTGTTCTGGATTCCCGAGCGCTATGGACAAGGAGTCATCTTGCCTTTCGACCGACCGGGCACCGGAATTGACCTCCTCCTCCACCTCCAACTGTGAATAGAAAAATTAGTTATAGCAAAAGAATTAGTGATGTACACAAAGTTTTTAACACGCTTGAATTACACATAGTTCTAACGAACGACTCTTACCATTCTCTGAGCCACGGGTCGCAACGTGGGATGTAGTACTATCCTCCCGTCAGTGGTTAACTCGGACCTTGCCAACGTCCAATTTTGGGCCCTAGTATTTTTGATCCTAACCACGGGTGAGTCAACGTCTTTGTTCAACTCCAGTATTTTAGCCCACTCCTCCCTTTTACCCTGGTAACCACCCGACCCCAACTTGTGCGGATACTTGTTCATTGCAACGATCCTCCTGCCCTCCTCCCTTTTTTTATTCACACATCAAATTAAGTAAAAAAATTAGCCTAGCTACTATTTCCATTTATTAAAAAGTAAACAAACCAATTAAAAAGCAAACAAAAAAATTACAAGTTGTGAGTGGAACACCATTTCAACTTCATATTAATTCAGTTATTCAAAATAAACACCATTTCACATTTATATATGATTGGAACAACAGCAACAGGGTGTCTATTTCGGACACAATTTACCAACATAATTCAAATCGATAAAGGAAAAAAGGTAATTTTGCTGAATTTACATACCTTGAACTCGTCCGTGCTCTTCATCTCCACAAACTTCTCCCACTTCTCTTGAGTCAGCCAAGTATAGTAGCCTACCGGGCTTTTACCTTGATCCATCCAATCCGTACTCAGCGTGCTTTTGAATTGCTTCCAAGCTTCATTCATTATCTTCAAAGTCTTATCCTTTACCACCCCCGGGATGTCATTCGGGATGTTCCACTGAGCCTGCATTGACACCCAAATTACTGCATTTAAGTTCATGTACAATTAAAAAAAAGATGTTAACTGGTTAGGTACTTCACCTTCATAATGTTCCACCACTCGTTCTTTTGTTCTTTCGAAAAGTGATCCCATCTCTCTACCAGGATGTCTGCCTTTTGCTTCACCGTGGTGCACGCATAATTTTTGTACTCAGCCGACCGTGTACCCTTCGCACACCCATTTTTACTGAACTCGATGTCCAGTTGCTTTGCCTCGGACGTGGACGCGCACATTGTCGGACCTCTTTTCCTTTTGGCCGAACCTGATTGGGCAGCAGCTTGGTGCTCGCCTTCTTCCATCATATCTACGTGCTCATTCTCAATCGACATGGTTCTATAAAAAAAAATAGAACTTTTTCAGTAAATACCAAAGTAAATACAGTAAATACATGCAGTAAATACCAAAACTTTTATACCAAAATTTCTTTGCAATGGAGGTGTTGAGCGTTTCCCCGAGAAAGAAGAGGTAGGTTGTCGGACCGGAGAGTTGGTTGGACAGGAGAGGCGACGAAATCGAGGTGAGGTGGGGAAGAAGGACTCGAGCTAAGTTTCGAAATGTTTGGAAAAGAATTGAAGGCGCGAGCTAAGTTATGAAAAATTTGGAAGAGCAGGCGCGTAATATGTATTGTAACCCTAGTTCTACACGGACAATTCACTTAATTCATTTGTGTTGGAACACCTTTATACACGGACATTTGATCTAAACTCCGTGTAGAGAGGAAGTACAAGATCTACACGGACTTTTTATAAAATATCCGTGTAGAAAGACTCTCTCGACACGGATATTAACTTAACAACCGTGTAGAATGAGGGAGAGCTACACGGACTTTAATTCGAAAGTCCGTGTAGAAAGACCCTTTCGACACGGACTTGATTTTAACATCCGTGTCTATACCTTTTCGGACATTGCAACGACACTCGTGCACGAATACCTTTCGACACGGCCGTTTAATTAAACGCCCGTGTCTTTTTACAATTATACACGGACATGTAATTAAACGTCCGTGATAAAAGTATAAAAATCAGATTATTTATTTAAGTTTTGTTTAATTTGAACAATTCCACGACGGAATTCGAAAAGTTGCCTTTTTATTATTTCTAAGGAGAAGACGAAACGACTTTTCAAAATTCTATATAATCTGAGAAACCCCGATTGAGATTTGGAATGTTCAAATGGCCGTGCCACCGCCCCCCTCAAGTGTGCCACGGCGAAGCCCAAGGGGGCACCCACCACCAAATGTGCCAGAGCCACGTCCCCCCTCAAACCCTCCCGAAGTCCCTCTCGAATTCCCTGCCGAAGGTCCCGCAGTCCCTCCCGGCTTCGAAATGCCTCCTCCCTACGTGAAGAGGACATGGCCATGGCCCCCCTCAAGTGTGCCACGGCGAAGCCCAAGGGGGCACCCACCACCAAAGCCCTACGTACGTAGGGGCAATGCAGCCAGACCATTCTTCCCTTGGATTACAAGGCCAAGGCAGCCACCACCATCTAACTAGTTTAATTAAGTTTTTTTTTTTTTTTGTTTGCTTTGTAGTTATTTTGTAGTTTTTCTTTAAATTTGTGGTACATGTATGAGGATCCTTTCTTTTGGTACGATGTATGGGGATCCTTTTTTATGTAATATATTTTGTTCTTTAATCAACAATTTTTTTTTTACACAGTTTCTTTTTTGTTAAATGCTTCATGCTATCCAAAAAAATACTTTTATAGATATGAATTAGCAGCACAAAACAACATGCAACAATATATAAGCACTACAAAGGTTATTACTTAAAAACCTTTAATATTTAAAACTTTGATTCTAAGTAAAATACTTAATGCTGTCTAAATAATCTGATTTGAAAACATAAATTAACACTTACCTGATATGAAGAATAAATAATTTATGGGGACTTTACAAAATAATTACAAAAGCTAGCTTTAACATAGAATAATTTCCGGGAATTGCAAATTAATAAACCTTTTTACACGGATGTTTAATTAAATGTCCGTGTATGAATACCTTTCTACACGGACGTTTAATTAAACGTCCGTGTAGCTCTCTTTGCATTTCTACACAGATGTTCAGTTAAAGAGAAGGGAGTAGGTCCGATGCCCACCGGACCTACTTTCATGTTCAACGATGATGACCGTCCGATCTAGTTTAAGATATGTCCGCAGGGAAACTGAAACAGATACGAACGAATTTTAAACTATTCTGCACGACTTTTAAAGCAAATAGACGGTGATTAAGCCCATCGTAAGCAAATACGAACGAATCATAAAACCTTTTTCTCAACGATGATGACCTACTTTTATGTTCAACGATGATGAAAAAGATTTAATATGTTATGTGCGAGAGCAGCTTGGGTCCGATGCTCATCGGATCCAAAGTGAGTTCGATGGGTCTATTACCGTCCGATATATTTCAAGATTCGTTCGCACACAAATTAAAGCAGACGCGAAAGTTTTGGCGTGATCTTAAAGCAGATCGGACGGTCATCGAACTCACTAGATACATGTCCGATGGGTATCGGACCCAAGCTGCATATGTTATGTTATGTACGTATTTTTTAGAGTGATTTTTGTGATAATACAAGTTAAAATTCAAAGATCTCAGATAATACAGCTTGATGGATGGGTAAATGAAGTTAAAATTCCATCAAAATTTGCTGCACTTGATTAAAGGCTGTAATCTTTGATTTGAACGGTCCCGATCAATCAACGGACTAACTACTTTTGTGCGTCTTCACAATCTCACAAGGCAAGAGTTTATGTTTCATGAAACATAAACTCTTGCCTTGTGAGATTGTGAAGACGCACAAAAAGTTAGTCCGTTGATTGATCGGGACCGTTCAAATCAAAGAGCATTGCATTTATTGTCTTCCGTGAAAGTTTGATCAAAAATTATTTTTATTTACCCATCTATCTAGTTCATTGAAGATTGAAGTATCGGATGGCCACAAACACTTCGTGCTGGATCAAACCTCATACATAATAAATTTTCCAAACTTTTATGTTGGTTACATTCAATGTTCTCCCTTGATCATTTTAAAACAGATATGGAATGCTTTCGTTGCAGATCGACCGTTGATTTTCCGCTTGAAAATGAACGGTCCAAAAATATTTTTACAATTTGAAGGGACATACAATGATGAAAGTTTATAAAAATAATATGTATAAGTATTATTTGGTCATATAAGATGTAAAAAAAATAAAAATATATTTTTTGAATTATTTTCGTATGTACTGTTGTACATGTATTAGGTGATTAGTAAATATCAAGCTTTGTTGACCGTCCGATAAACGAAGAACGGTCCTGATGTCTTCATTTAGGAGGTGGTGGGTAGATTTTCCGCCCTCTCTGAGGTAACATAATATTTCTGTTTAGATCTGGTTCTAGATGATGCACAAGATCCTTTAATATTTGTGCATCATAATGATTAGACGGTCGGATATAACCACAGATATTACGTCACCTTTGAGTTTATGAAAGCCCTTCTATCCCTCCTCTCTGTGGATAAATTTTTTCGAATTTCCCTCCTTTAGCTCCCTGATGGGACTTTCCCTCACCTTTTACACGGATTTTTAATTAAATATCCGTGTACGATACCTTTCTACACGGACTTTTAATTAAACGTCCGTGTAGCTCTCTTTGCATTTCTACACAGATGTTCAGTTAAAGAGAAGGGAGTAGGTCCGATGCCCACCGGACCTACTTTTATGTTCAACGATGATGACCGTCCGATCTACTTTAAGATATGTGCGCAAGGAAACTGAAACAGATACGAACGAATTTTAAATTATTCCGCACGACCTATAAAGCAAATAGACGGTGATTAAGCCCATCGTAAGCAGAGTAGGTCCGATGCTCATCGGACCTACTCTCAAGTTTTAATTTGTAACTGGAAATTAAATAATATAGAGTTCAAGAGCACACAAAAAAAATACTTCATATATTAATTTCAACATAGGGATAGTTACTGGATACATCATCACTTAATACCAAAACAAAAACATAAAATATATAACAAACATAAGTATCTATCCCTAATTAAAAAACTATTCTTTCTCACTAATTGCCTCCCCTTTTTAATTTTAACATCCGTGTCTCTTACCCTTTCTACACGGACTTTTATTTAAAAGACCGTGTAGCACCCTTCTAGAGATCTAAACCCTAAACTCTTTGCAACTTGCATCCGAGATATTTGAAAACCTGCAATTGAGCATTGAGTTCCTGTACCAAACCTTCATAGGGATCATTTTCTTTTTAGAAATACAACTCCACAACAAGCGATTTCTCCAAATGCTCGACCTTCCTCTCCCAACTCAGATTTCTCCCTCCTCTGAAGGCAGAACAGGCACATGCAGCCTCCCGGGAGAAGTTCTTCAATCTGAGTTGGAGAGGAAGGTTGAGCATTTAGAGAAATCGCAACGAGGGTACTTGGCCTTCGAGAAATAGATAGGTGAAATTGGCAAAGGACTCGAAGCGGCGCGAGCCAAGTCATTTATTATATTGTAACCCTCTTTCTACACGGATATTAACCTAACAACCTGTAGAATGAAGGAGAGCTACACGGGCTTTTACGTTGAACGTCCGTGTAAAAGACCCTTCTACATGTATTATTAAAAAAAAGTCCGTGCAGAAAGTAATTAAAAATATTAAGTGAATTTACTTCTTATTTTTTGTATTATTTGAAGTGATAATGAATTATTATATGTATTATTTTGAACTAATATTTGATATTTGACCTAGAAATGTTTGAAATATAAATATTTTTTATTAATATTTGATATTTGAACTAATATTTAAAACCAAATACTAATACTTGTCTGTCCTCAAATGGACTTTTCCAAGTTTGATAAATTTTTAAGACAAGCTTTGTTTAACTTATTTACATGCATCATAAATTCAAATTTGGAAAGTGTAAATGTTCAAAAATGTGAATAGCACAAAAAAGGTTAAATAAAATAGAGTTCAAGAGAATAAAAAATAAAAATACTTCATACAAAATAAATATTATACATCTCTTTTTTTTTTCCTTTTTCTCTTTTTTTTCGCTAATTTCACATTACATTCGGCCCATATTCCTTCATTGTGGTCGGATCGCAAATAGTTTGCTTCGTCTTGTTCTTCAATTGAGGCTACCTCAGTTTGCACGTCGGTACAAAATGGAGGTATTTCGTCGAACTGGTCATACTCTTCTTCGTCGACGACGTTTTCTACCCCAACAATTCTTCTTTTCCCAGATAGGACGATGCTCCACCTATTATCACTCGGGTCAGTGACATAAAAGACTTGGGTTGCTTGCTTGGCGAGTATAAACGGATCATCAACATACCCAACTTTATTAAAATCAACGAGTGTGAACCCGTCGTTATCAGCTTTAACACCCCGGTCTTCGACCCATTGACACCGAAACAAGGGAATGCTGAGGTCAGGACTGTAAATGAGCTCCCAAATTTCCTCAATAACCCCATAATACGACTTTGATACAAAAACCGGCCGGGAATCTCCGGATCTACTGAATTCTTGAGATGTCGCCACCAACATCACCCCACTATTTTGCATCGTGCTCTTATCACTTTGGGATTTAGTGTAAAATGTATATCCGTTAATTTCGTATCCTTGAAATGTTCTAACAACAATTCGGGGTCCTTCGCCCAGCAGTCGAACAATTTCATTTACGGGCCTCATATCGGGGTGTGACTGCACCCTTTCTCTCAGCCATCCTACAAATGAACGATTATGCTCGTTGGTAAGCCACTTCTGACTTCTCGTGTAGTACTCTTGTTGAAGAATTGCCATGTGCTCATCTATATAGGGAGCAACATCTGTCATGTGCTGTAGTACCAAAAAATGCGCCTTCTGTAGTTCATCTCTATCAGCAACTACGGCTTTCAACCCAATTGTCCCGACTCCTTGGAGCCTTCCCTCATATCGAGACTTTGGAACGCCAATAGGACAGACACCGGTCATGTAGTTGGTGCAAAAATCAATCACCTCTTCCGTGGAATATCCTTCTACAATGCTACCTTCGGGTCGATGTCGGTTCCTTACGTATTTTTTCAAAATTCCCATGTATCTCTCGAATGGATACATATACCGCATGAACACAGGACCACAGATCTTGATTTCTCTCACTAGATGAACAACAAGGTGAACCATAACATCGAAAAAAGATGGCGGAAAATACATCTCAAGTTGGCAAAGAGTAGCGACGACTTCCACCTCCAAAGAGTCCAGTATTAGAGGGTCTATCACTTTGGAATTTATTGTATTGAAGAAAAAACAAAGCTTCGTAATGGTTTGACGAACGGGCTTTGGTAAAACCCCCCGAATTGCAACAGGAATCATATGTGTCAATAAAACATGACAGTCGTGAGATTTCAGACCGACCAGTTTCAAGTCCTTCATCGACACCAGCTTCTTAATATTCGAAGAATACCCTGATGGGACCTTAATACTACGGAGGCATTCACAAAAGCTTGTTTTCTCTTTCTTCGACATCGTGCACATTGCGGGGGGTAGGTATGTGCGCTTCCCTTTCTCCTGCGGTGCAAGCTCGGGTCGTATTCCCATTTCTACCATGTCTTTTCGAACTTTGATACCATCTTTAGTCTTCCCCGGAATGTTCAATAATAAACCAGTCAAACTGTCGCAGACATTTTTTTCAACATGCATGACATCTATGCAATGTCTCACTTCTAAATATTCTCAGTAAGGTAGGGCCCAAAATATGGACTTCTTTTTCCAAATATTCTTCGGCGGTTTTGTGGCACACTTTCCAAACACAACATCAAGGTTTTTAACACGCTCGAAGACACCCTTCTCATCTAATGGACGACGGGCCACTCCAAGCTCAACTTTCCCATTGAATACATTCTTCTTCTTACGATATGGGTGATTAATTGGAAGAAACCTACGGTGCCCCATAAATACATTTTTTTGACAGTTTTTCAACCTCAGCACCTGCGTATCATCTTCACAAATAGGGCACGCTTTTGCTCCTTTACAAGTGTAACCCGACAAATTCCCGTACGCGGGGAAATCATTTACGGTGCAAAACACCATGGCCCGCAAGTTAAAGGTCTCTTTCATGTACGCATCCCACACCGAGACGCCATCACGCCATAATTTTTGGAGGTCCTCAATTAATGGTGCGAGATATACATCTATGTCATTTCCGGGTTGTCTGGGTCCTTGGATTAGTAATGACATCATTATATACCTGCGTTTCATGCACAACCAAGGAGGAAGATTGTAGATGGCTAACAGAACTGGCCAAGTACTGTGCCGACTGCTCATGCTTCCAAACGGACTCATTCCATCTGTGCTCACCACAATCTTGAGGTTTCTTACCTCGGAACTAAAATCTTTGAAATGTCTATCAAAATTTCTCCACTGAGGAGAATCAGCCGGGTGTCTTAGTTTACCGTCCTTTTTGCGCCCTTCTTCATGCCAGCGCAATAACTTCACATCTTTGGGATTTGCAAATAACCGTTTGAATCTCGGTATTATCGGCAAATACCACAACACCTTAGCCGGAGGCCGGCCCTTTTTGCCGTCGTCACAATCAGTAGTGCCCTGGTCCTTACGTTTATACCGAGAAACACCACACTTAGGACAAACATGCATGGCCTCGTACTCATTACGGTACAATACACAGTCATTCGGACATGCATGTATTCTTTCGATCTTCAAACCCACTGGACATATCAATTTTTTCGCCTGATATATTGTACGGGGTAACTCGTTGTTATCTGGGAGCATTTCTCCTAAAAGCTTTAATAAGAACGTGAAACTCTTATCGCTCCAACCATTTTCTGCTTTCAAGTTAAATAATTTCAACACAGCTGACAGTTTCGTAAATTTGGTACACCCGGGATACAACGGCTTTTTGGATTCATTAGACAAATATTGAAATTTATCATAATTTTTATCAGTAATTTCATCTTCCACATCATGTAACATGTCCTCTAGATTATCAATATACTCGTGTACTACATTTTCATCGATTTCCGTCTACAGCTCATCATCGTCGTTGCGATCAAGTTCAACATTATCAAAATTTTCGACATTCAAATCATCATCGCTGAAATCAAGTTCAAAATTATCCAAAATTTCTACATTCTCATCGCTCTCTTCACAACGGTTAGAATTCTTATTGGTACAACTACTTTCCCCAAATTCCTCACCATGCATGAACCAACACATATATCTTTTCTTAAATTCACGACAAATCAGATGAGCTCTAATTTCTTCGGAGTCCCCAAATCTTAAAAAATTTTTACAATCTCTACAAGGACACAAAATGTCGGCTTCCTTCATCTTCACTCTATACCTCTCAGCGAATTTTATGAACTCATCAACGCGACCCAAATATTCTTCACTATCACGTCGCAATTCATATATCCAACTTCGATCCATCTGCAAATTAAATTAAAAAAATGATTTCAATTAATAATGGTCAACATGTAAATTGGTACCAAATTCTAGGCTTACAAAGGGCCGGTTTACAATCCTAACCCACTCTTTGAATATTAGGTCCCATATGTGAACACATATTAGCGAGATTTAATTAGTATTTGAGAAAAATTCGGCAGCATTTCCCCTTAACTCCCCAAGTATGCGTAAAAACCACATACTCGTAGGAGCATTAAGGGAAAATACCGTCGAACTTTCCTCAATTACTAATTAAATCCCGCTAATATGTGTTCACATCCTAAATGAGACCCAATATTCAAAGAGCAGTTCCAAAACGGGGACTATCCAAAATTAATCCCTATTGGATTAATTTTGGACGGGCAAGGACCTAAAAGCATCAGTAGGGGTCGGTTATTGGACAACAATACACTACTTACACATGATCGATCTAAATAAGTACAAATAAGTAACATAAAATTAGAGGAAGAAAAGAAAAATATATATATATATATATATACACTAACCTTAGAAAGATAGAGAGGAGAAAATACAAACTTCAAAGATCTTAGTAAAATACCAGCTGCTGGCCTTTGCAGAAATCGGATCAGCGCATTCAATACAGAGAGAGAGACAGTATTAATTACTTGATAAAAAAAACGGCGCTGGAAGGAGAAGGCCTTTTATACCAAAACCCTACAAAGACTTTTCTACACGGATCTTACGTTAAGAAATCCGTGTAGCGCTCTCACAAATCATACACGGCTATTTGTATTTAAGAACCGTGTTTATAATGCTAGCATCTTCTATGAAAATTTATAAAAATCCGGGTTATGTAAGATAGGAGAATGCGTTTCTACACGGATTTTCAAGAAACAACCGTATACATTTACTTTTTACACGGATCTTTCGTTAAGAAATCCGTGTAGCTCTCTAACAAATCATACACGGCTATTTGTACTTAAGAACCGTGTATAATGGTAGCTAATTTCGTTTAGGTTATCTTTTAATTTTGCAAATTCGGGCAGCAAATCCCATTGTTTAGGGATGTTAAAAATTATTATGGAAATTTATAGTTCATTGATGAATAGAATTAAAGTTTTCGTGTCCTATATATTTTTTGAGTTTTTTATTTATTTATGGGCTAGTCTTTTTCTACACGGATTTAAAAAAAAAAAATTCCTTGTAGCTATTTCGTACACGGATATTCAACTAATATCCGTGACAATTACTATTTGGACACGGTTTTAAGTTTAATATCCGTGTATGTTATCCTATATATTTTTCAATTAACAATTTTTTTCTGGGCTAGCCTCCAGTTTTGCTAGCCAGTTTGCTACAAAATTCAATATTGAGTTTACCCTCAGTTTTTCAGATAATTTGACATCCAGTTTTCCAATTACAGCACAAAAATTATACTTAGCATTACAAAATTCATATTTAGCATTACAAATCCATGTTCAGCAATCAAAATTCATAAATTCATCTCCTTATTTACAATTACAGCACAAAAAATTACTAAATTCTCTATATTTTATTTAATTACAAGAACATGCTTTATATTTGAAACACAAAATCAGTGGATGGCATACAAACCGGTCAATTAATAAGGGTAAACTAAAAATTCATGTACACTAACTTATACAAATCCATATTGAGTATTACAAAATTTAAATTGAAACATTATACAAATCCATATTGAGCATATATTACACAAATCCATACTAGGTAGACATATCCTTCTTCCTGAGACTCGATCCCAAAGTGATTTCATATATAAACTTAAGGTTTACATTTGGTGCCAGTAGCTAGGGTTTACAGAGGGTAATATGAAGATATACATGTTTTAATAAAGAAAGAGTCAAGTAAAAAGTTGGATGAAGGACCTTGGAAAAAAAGGGAAGAGGTGGATGAAGGACCTTGGAAAAAAAGGGAAGAGGTGGATGAAGGACCTTCTGAGCCGGATGAATAGTTGAATGAAGAGTCGGACACAATCTTGTCAATCTGACAAGATTATGCCCGACTCTTCATTCGGCTCTTCATCCAGCTCTGAAGGTCCTTCATCCCACCTCTTCCCTTTTTTTCCAAGGTCCTTCATCCAACTTTTTACTCAACTCTTTCTTTATTAAAACATATATATCTTCATATTACCCTCTGTAAACCCTGGCTACTGGCACCAAAGCGAAGAGCCATCGTTGCTCACTTGAATGTGACATGGTTCTACAAAAAACAACATTATTAGAAACAAGCACAATTATACATGCATTAGTAAAATAATCACTAAAATAACTATTATACATGCATCACTGTATTATACATGCATTAGTTGATTATACATGCATTACTCTATTATTAGAAACAAGCACAATTATACATGCATCACTCTATTGTACATGCATTACTAAACAAGCACAATTATCAAGCTAATCATCACTAAACTAACAATTATACATGCATTACTCTATTATACATGCATTAGTTGATTATACATGCATTACTCTATTATTAGAAAAAAGCACAATTATACATGCATCACTCTATTTAATATACTAATTATTTACATTATCTCAACAAATCAAGCATGCATGCATTAATTACTAATTGACCTAAATAAGCAATAACAAGTAACAGAAAATTAGAGTAAGAAAAGATAAATATATACACGACTAACCTTAGCAAGATAGAGAGGAGAAATACAAATTAACTTCAAAGATCTCAGATCCGGCCTCCTTGTGCGCAGAAATCAGACCAATTCATATACAGAGAGAGAGATTATTAATTGATCAAAACGGCGCTGGAAGGAGAAGGCCTTTTATACCAAAACCCTACACTTTTTTCTACACGGATTTATACTTAACAAAACCGTGTACAATATGCAGTGTATAAAATTGGCAAAACCGTGTATCGATAATCAAAACCCTAGAATAACTTTCTCCACGGATTATTATGTAAACAGCCGTGTAGCTCTGTCAAAGATTTCTACACTGCTGTTTAAACAAACATCCGTGTGAATTTCGCATATTTCTACAATTACCGTTTGTACACGGTTTTTAGGTAAATATCCGTGTATGATTGCCCTATATATTTTTTTAGATATTTTTTTTTTTGGGCTAGCCTCCAGTTTTGCTAGCCAGATTTGTTCAGTATTGAGATTACCCTCCAGTTTTTCAGATAATTTTGTCATCCAGTTTTCCAATTACAGCACAAAAATTATACTTAGCATTACAAAATTCATAAATTCATATTTAGCATTACAAAATTCATAAATTCAACTCCTTATTTACTATTACAGCACAAAAATTACTAAATTCACTAATAAAACATTACAAGAAAATGCTTACAAGAACATTACTAGAATTCACAAAAATTACTAAATTCACTAATAAAACATTACAAGAACATTACTAAATTCACTAATAAAACATTACTAATATGCATAAATTCAGATTTTATTTAACACCTTACAAGAGCATGCTTTATCTTGGTTAGGTTCCAAAGAAATGGGGCAGACTAACTTTCAACTAATAAAACATTTTCTGAAAATTAAATTATGTTTTAGTCCCAAGTTTTTGGCGATGCACAAATGGACATGTGGCAGTGTTATTACGTTGTTGTTTAAATTCTTTCGCAAACCACATCTTATTCAAAGGGAGTTTGTGTAAGAAATTAAACAATAATGCACTGCCACATGCCATTTCTACACCGCCAAAAACTTGGGATCAAAACATGATTTAATTTAAAAAACATGTTTTATTATTGAAAGTTAGTTTTACCCATTTCTTTGGAACCTAACCAAGAAAAAACATGTTCTTGTCAAGTGTCAAATAAAATATAGTGAAAATAAAAAGAAAATGAAATTCATCACATGCTGTCCATCGGAAAGTTCATCACAATCTGTAAATGAAAAAAAATGATGAGTAAGTAAGCAACAATAAGTAACAGAAAATTAGAGAAAGAAACGGAAAATACATGCCAGAGATGAAGGAGATATTCATGCCAGAAGTGAAGTCCAGATGTAGGTTATCAATTATATCACATCGCTCGTCTTGATAGATGAGCTCCAAAGATAGCGACTTATCTTGATAGATAAGCGATCTGACATAATTGATAAACCTAAATCAAAATTCCAATTATTAACCGTGAAATGATTATCAAAGTTGATCAAAAGCGATATGTAAAGTGACCAGTCTTTCTCTCTTCCTAAGGTTATACAGGAGAACCTACAATTTACCTATGAATTGAAAAAACTCTAACATTTCCGTTTGTTGAATTACTTGATCAAAACGGCGCTGGAAGGAGAAGGCCTTTTATACGGCGCGGGAAGGAGAAGGCCTTTTATACCAAAATCCTACACTTTTCTACACGGATTTATACTTAACAAAACCGTGTACAATGTGCAGTGTATAAAATTGGCAAAACCGTGTATCGATAATCAAAACCCTACAATAACCTTTCTCCACGGATTATTATGTGAACAGCCGTGTAGCTCTGTCAAAGGTTTCTACACTGTTATTTAAGCAAAAATCCGTGTGCATTTTACATATTTCTACACGGTTCTCTTCATAAATATCCGTGTAGCTCTCACATGGCTATCTACACTGTTAGTTAAACAATAATCCGTTTACAATTCCTGATAAACGTCCGTGTAGCTCTCTCAAGGCTTTCTTCACTGATTCTTTAATAAATATCCGTGTAATAGATCCCACAGATATTTCGGGCTTCCAAAAAATTACAATAGCACACGGTTTTTGTATAAAATTGTCAAATCCGTATACAATGACCATTTCTGTAGTAGTGATTGCAATAACTGCTTGTGGGGACCCCAACCGTTACAGAGCTATAATTTTGTTTTACAAATATTAATAGTCCCATTGTGAAGTATATAGCACAAATAAGACAAGGATTTACATCTATACAATGAACTGTATAAATGATAGATGAATTATCCTTAAATAATCATACCCGCACTTTTTCTTGCAATTTTCTCGCGTCGTCCCCGCATAAGGGGACCACTCAAACGGCATGGGGGCACCATAACTGCATGTGGGTCCACTAAAAACTGTCAACTAAAAAATGTTGACTAAAAATGTTGACAAAAAAATGTTGACTTAGCTTATATCGTGATAATATTGAATTAACTTGTATTTATACCTATATGTTGTTATATTTACACATGTTTAGTAGAGTGTTTATACATATGTTGTATACTTATGCAATTAATTCATTATCACACTATTTTAAAAAAAATGTGAGTGTGGTATTTATACTTACGAAATAAATTTTGTCTCCACCCTACTAAAAAATCTTGGCTCCGCATCAGCATATGGACATTTTACTTCAAGAGTGACACATAAATTAATATTAGTAAGATTGTATCTTAATTATTAACATTTATTTAAACTTCTCATTAGCAAATTTGCAAGTTTGACATTATCTCCATAATCACATTTAATTAAATTTGTGGTCCTTCTGATTGCTACTAGCATGCATGGTTGATTAACAAAGCTTTAAAAAATAGTGTTTTGATTTATTTGTTTCGTTAATAAAAAAGGTGTTGTCGTAGATAAGGATGATGTTATATTGATACAAATGATACAAGGCAGCCTCCAATTCTCCATCCAAAATTTATGATTGTCATACAAGATTTGCTAGTTGCCATCATGCATGCAATATTTTCTCTTATTCTTTTGTTTTAGTTTAGGTTTTTATTTTTCTTTTTTTGTAAATATGTTCAGTACAATATTGAACGTCAAGTTGTTCAAGAATAATAGTACATATATGAATCCAAATTAATGTTAAATGAGGTGATGATGTACACTGATTAGCATACACTTTAAATATGCTTGAAATCTTGCTACTGTTCCTGATTGGCATATGACCTATGTGTCCGGCTGGTATATATTGATTCTAACAAAATTTAACCTTTTTGTAATATTATGTTCCACCTTAATAAAATATTATATTTTTTATATATGTAAAATAATTCATGATTAAGTAGACGATTCTTTGTTTATACAATGCAAATTCCCATCTTATCATTACATATATACATGGTGATATTTTATATATAGGATGATTACTACATGGAGGTATTTATATATGTCTTTTATTTCTTTTAAGTCGTATTTATAACTGGTTTCAAAATTGTCCTTTGTTCTTCTTCATTTACTTTGATGCATTCATTGCATTGTCCTTTGTTGTTATTCATTTCATTTGATACTACCTCCAATTGGTTTAAATTTGTCCCTCTTTGCCTTTTTTTTTTTTTTTTCCTTTTGGAAGAGACTATTGATTGAACCTTTATTATTGTTTACATTTCTGATACAAGTGATACAACCTCTGAGTGGTTTCAAAATTGTCCTTTGTTCTTCTTCATTTACTTTGATGCATCCATTGCATTGTCCTTTGTTGTTATTCATTTCATTTGATACTACCTCTAATTGGTTTAAATTTGTCCCTTTTTGCCTTTTTTTTTCTTTTGGAAGAGACTTGATTGGAAATTTTAAAATAGCCTATATAAATAGTACTTGCTTTGGAATTGAGAAAGAAATGCTTCACTTCAATTTGTGAGAAAATTGGTGCGCTTTAATTTTGTCGAAATTTTTATTAATAGTAAATAGAAAAAAGGAAAAATTTTAAATGACAAAAAATATGGAAAAATTTAAAAAATGGAAAGACATGTACCCGGTATGGCATCCCGCTGAGGCCCTCGCTCGAAAAAAAAATCCTCCCAGGGATGCCATACGGTGTGGAGGCCCTTTTTTTTTAGATTTATGGTATGGACTTATGTGATGTTGTGCTATGTTATATTATGCTATGTTATGTCCAAGTCTGCGGAATTAGACCAGTAGATTGTTATTATTTCCAGTTGGTTATATAACAAAACAAAACACAGAGAGAACATAACATCACATAAAAAAATACCATCACATAACAAGTGATCAGAATTTGTTGCAAGCATAACATAAAAAATCTGAATTCCATAAAAATAACATAACAAATTCAAAGTACAGGACCATAGCATAGCATAATATAACCTAATATAACATAATTAGTCCGAAATACATGAACATAATATATCTAAAAAAAAAAACCGGGGCCTCCACTCCGTATGACATCTCTGAGGTGAATATTTTTTTTTTCGGGCAAGGGACTCCGTATGGTATGTTATCACGCCAGGAAGCCATATCGGGTACATGTCTTTCCAATTTTAAATTAAATTTGTCCATATCTTTTTCCAATTTTGAATTTTTTTTGTTTTTTATTTACTATTAATAAAAATTTCGACTAATTTTGACTGACAAGTTCTAAGGACACAAGCGTAGGCTAGAGAGAGGTGAAATGGGATATTTTATTTGTTGGTACTTCGCCTGTAATGGCTAAATTTGCCCAAACCAATAGTTCCAAAAATGGATGGATGCTGTATGTCTCTCTCTTTTCTTTTCAATTTTTTTTTCCCATTTTAGTGGCGCTTAATTGACTGTAGCAAAGCTATGAAACATTTTTTTTTAATTATAATCTTATTGAAGTTTATGATGAGTCTTTGCTTTATATATATATATATACATATATATATATATATATATATATACACATACATATACATATACATATACATACATATACATATACATATACATACATATACATATACATATACATACATATACATATACATATACATATACAGAGTAGAACTAGGGTGCTCCTAAGCTCACCAAGCCCTTCCGTGAGCGCGACTCTAAAACCTATCGAATTGACTTCAAACGACATTTCCAAACCGTTAGATGTTCAATCTATATTAAAATGTGCTTGGAGACCAAATTTTACATTTTTTGGAATTTTTTTACTATTTATTAAGATGATTTGAAAATCGCTGTTTTCCAATGGTGCAGAATTTTAATAAAAACAGCGATTTTCAAACCATCTTAATAAATAGTAAAAAAATTCCAAAAAATGTAAAATTTGGTCTCCAAGCACATTTTAATATAGATTGAACATCTAACGGTTTGGAAATGTCGTTTGAAGTCAATTCGATAGGTTTTAGAGTCGCGCTCACGAAGGACTTGGTGAGCTTAGGAGCACCCTAGTTCTACTCTACATATACATATATATATACATATACATATACATATATATATATATTATATACATATACATATATTATATACATATACATATATATTATATATATATATATATATATATATATTACACACACACATATATAATAGAAGTATCTTTTGAGAAATTGCTGTTTGAACAATACATATTGCCTGTTAAATGACTTAATTTATGACACTGATTTAAATCTACACACGCGCGCACATGCACGCACACACACACACACACACACTCCCTGATCTCTCTCTCTCTCTCTCTCTCTGTATTTCGTTATTTTATGATGTTATACTTTTTGTGTAGAATTTATATAGTCTACATTTAGAGTAAAATGGGAAAAATATGTCATTCTTTATTAGACCTTTATTATAAGTTTATAACTGTGTACACAATTAATAAGCTTTGCTGCAACAGATTTCGATTTTCTTTTTAGGCCCTTTTGTCAGAGAATAGTCCATGGGCCAACAATTTGTTGGGTTTTTTGGTTATTTTTATTTTTAAGAAGAATGTTTTTGATGGTCTTGTGTCATGTATAAATACTATACAATTTTAGACAAATGTGAATTAATATTATGCAATTCCGTACTTAATTATATATATATAATTTACTCATAAAGGATGGTAATGCGTATCGACAATATTTGTGAGCGAGTCCGAAGAATAATTTTCTTAAAATTATTGTTATAAGACTTTTAGTATAGGGATCGACTAACAGTCCCCTCATTCAGTCCCCTAAACGTCCACCCGCTAACTAACGCGCAAAGTACAACGGATGACCACTAACTAACGCGCTAATTACAGTTAGTGCCAACACAAGTTGACCATTTCAAAATTTGTCAAACATTTATTCATCACTAAAATTGAAAGTATTCATACCTACGCAATGAAGTCAGAATATTTATGTTGAATAATATTTGAAACAAAGTAATTGGAGGGGATCATAATATTTGGGGACCACTATATAAATGGGGACCATTACTTTTCGGGGCTAGTAACGACCAGCCTGGATTGGGGACCACAACCAAAAAGTCACGTGGATCACACCACCAGTGCTACATTCATTGATTAAATTAATTCACATACAAAATGGAAAATATGTATACCTAAGATATCAAATATTCATATATAATTCATCAAGTATTCATACCTAAGATATCAAGTATTTAAAAAAAAAAATGGACACATCACTTACTCATCTTTTACACGTTTTTAGAGGTGATTTTTTTTTCTCCGTTCAATCTAACAAATATTTCTGACGATCTATGAGGAATTTTGCAAATCTAAAACCACGAACGTCTTCTACACAATTTTCACTTTCAAATGAGATCCATGATGACATACTTTCGAGTTGTCTGTCGCACAAGTATTCATACCTAATCGAGTAAGTATTCATACCTAATCGGGCAAATATTCATAATAGTAGTCCCGCCAGTGGATATTGACAGTTAGATGGGGACCACTAACTGTTGGTTAAAGTCTTTAATTAATGATTGACATAGTTAGTTAGAATGGGGGGACGTTTAGGGGACTGGAGAGCGGGGGACAAAAGAATTACTCTTTATTATATGCATATTTCTTTGATATTTCATGTCGGTAGTGGCGGAGCCACATAGAATAAAAACAAAATTCAAATATATGCTTGATCACTCAAAAGAGAGCAATGTTTCTTTTAATATTTATAAACTCGGAAATGCTATCGGTTCGGACTGCAAGCGCACAATCCTATCGAGTAGTATATACGAGGTCGATCCACAGGGAATATTGGTTCAATACTTTGAGCGATCGAATCACAATCTTTCGAAAGGCTAGACGAAATCTGAAAATTGAGAGATGTTTGTTGATCAATGTAAATTAGGAAGCAATTAAAAGTAATTAAAACAAAGATAGAGATGAGGATTCCTAGGGTTTCGGCACACTATTGCCACTCAATCCGCCTTGACAATATATTCCTGTTGCGTCTGATTTCTGTTGTTGTTTCAATGAAAGACACCACATAGGTCACTGCGATTTATGTTACGCAAGAATGACAGATCTTTCACCGAGATTCTACATAGGACACTGCGATTTACCTTACGCAAATGTCTGATCTCTCAAATACACCAAATTACTACATAGATCACTGCGAATTTCTTTACGCATGTGATAGAATTTGGTACGCGTTTTGTTGGTCTGGTTTATGGTTTCCCCGCTAAGGTTTTCTTCACATAAACCTAATAGATCTCAACGAGGCTTATTCATACAAATAGTTTCTCTTGCCATTAAAGTACTGTCACTATCCTAACGGACTCAAACTAGATCATTGAAATTAGATGAAGAGATAATAAATCACAAAAGCATTTTAGCACAACAAAAAGAAATCATAATCAACAGAAATATATATATCAAAACATCAAGAGTAACAAGGTTTACTGCCTAGCCCTAAGAAAAGGAACTTAGCCGCGGAACGGCATGGTTACAAGCACTCCTCTCTTCTCACTTTAATCAAATCTAACCCTAATTACAAAGATAACTAATCCTTCTGCCCAGGGGCCTTATATAGGAGTGGAGGGACGTGTAGAGGTTGAGTAGGGGCTAAGAAACTGATCTGGAAATAGCTGTCGGCAGTTATTCCCCAAAAGGTGTCTTCGGATACGGACCGTATTAGGTGATACGGTGCGTATTAGGACCTTGGCAGTTAGGGTTTAATGCTTCCAGCACTATCTCCTGGTCTATACTAGGCCTGGTCCGTATTAGTCAATACTGGCCGTAACAGGGACTTAGTCGATGAGCGTCGCTGATCCGATTGACCCGATTCTAGCTCCATTTGGTGTAAAATAGTCCCAAAACCTGTATTCTGCAATAAAATATAAAGAAGGGTGACGGTAGCCTTTTTCTCTAATAAAATAAACATAAGTGTGAGAAAATATGCAAAACCTAAGCCAAAACCCTACGTAAATCATCGTTATTTTGACTCTGATCACGCCTCCCAACTTGAATTGTTGCTTGTCCTCAAGCAATGACATCCCAGCTGGTCAAAGATCTGGTCTAGGTTAAACCATACAATCTCAAGGTCTTGTTTAAAAATTAAATTAGGGCTTAGGTTTGGTACAATTGACATGACAATAAAAATCTAGAACTTTAAAAATATTCATGATCTCTCCCTTGAACAATTTATTCACCCCATGATTGACCTCATTATGCTTGCCCTAGAAGAATTATCATTGAACAATTTATTTCACAAATATCCTTAAAATTGAGAGTATTAATTTCCCCTTCGATTATAAATGGATCCCTTCCAATCAATAGGAATTTTAATGATATAAATTTTAATTTTCCTTCCCAATTGATTGGAGCAAAGTATGACAACTAAGTGTGTTGGTACTTGTGACTATTTTTTTTTTTTGAAAAATTAAATATATACAAGAATTAAAATTTGGGAGGTTTTCTCGAGCCTATTGGTAACCAGTCTTGCGTAGGCACCCGTACTCTTTTTATCCTCCATCTTTTATTTTATTTTTTTCTTTTTCTGATTTTTCTATTTTTTTGGATTTTTCTTTTTTTCTGATTTTTTTGTGTTTTTCTATTTTTTTGAAAAATAAAATAAAATATTTTTGTGTCACAAGCACCATGATTACACACAATTTCAAGTATTCATTTATACAAGAAATTATTGCATAGTTTCGCTAGGGGTCTATCTATAATAAATGGGTAATCTAAAACACTATCAAATTTAAAAGACTTTGCAAAAAATAAATTACTCAATATAAAAATTCTAGGGTTTGCAATTTTGATCAACTCTCATGGTTAGCAATTAATTGTTCATTTTGAGACTACAAATAGTTTTTAAAAAATTCTGAATTTTTGGTATCATGGCCAATTGTCTAAACCTTAGCCTAATTCAATTTAAAACAATTCCTATTTGATTAGCCTACTCCTAGAATTAAAATAAAAATGCAAGCTAGCTAAAAAGCTCAATTTAATCATTCTAGGATTTTCGGTAAAGCCTCCAACCCTAGTCAAAAATTGAGTAAAACTACTAGCACCTAAGAATTTAAATTGCGAAATTTTTTTAAAGATACATGATCAATTTACTTTTCCTACCCCCCGAATAAAATTGAGCATTGTCCCCAATGCTCGAGAGATAAAAATAAAGGAAATAGTAAAGTAAAAAGACCGGGGAAAGATACAACTCACTGCACCTCAATCCTGAGGTGGTGGAGGTGGTGGTGGTCGCTGGATCTCCTCGTAGAATGACGGGTCGAAGAGTCCATATGGTGGCGGCTGTACTCGAATCCGGAGCCGAGAGCATACTGATAATACTGCTGTGCCATGTAGCGCGTCTGCTGGATCTCGCGCCTGCTCTCATCAACACTCCTCCGGACCTCCTCCATGCTATTTCGAATTTCGCCAACCTCTTGGCGAAGTGATGAGCCATTTTGTTGCATTTGTTGGGTGGTCTCTCTCGTTGTCAAGGTGAGCTCATTGAGGTTCGAGTTCATCCAATCTACCATTTGAATGAACTGATCGAGCTCAGCTGTAGGGGCATCAGATGGTGCCGCCCCTGAGGATCCGGCTCTAGCTGCCGATGTGCCTGCCTCCCTATATGCATCAAAAGGAGGCTCCTCCTCTTCTCTTTGCTGCCGATCAAAGTTAGCCTGATTTCTCATTGCGGCTTGGCTCTCGATTACATCCATGTAATCTTGAGGAGGCTCATAGGTTGGGCTTGCGGGTCGTGCCATCTTCCAGGAGGCCCTACTGCGGAGATTGAGGTGTCAGAAGGGGAATTGGAGAATTCCCTTCGGTGAATTGTAGAAGTAGGGGCCTGGATAGTGGCCGGTGACGAATTTCATGGCTTGAAGGCATGACATGTCGATTTGTGTGAGCCCGCTTGCCTCTTTGAGTTGATCGATCTGCAGAGCGAGATGGTTGGCCAAGATCGTTGCCACGAATCCAATGGAAATCTTTCCATTACCTTTCTTAGCACGGGCGACCTCACGGATTTGATTGCAAAGGAGATGGCCGAGGTGAGGTCGCACTGGTGTTGGCTCGATCATGCACTTGAGGAGATAGAGTTCGGGTAATGTCACCTTGGATGAACTCTCGCCTCTTGCGAAAATGGAATTGGCAAGGATTACTTGCAAGAGGCGGACTTGGGGATGGATGATTCTGCTTGCTGGTCGAGTTGAGTTTTGGTTGTCTTCAGTGATGCTGGACCAGAACTCTCGGCAGTCAGGAGAATCATAAGTGCCATTGTTGGTGAGGTTGAAGATGGTGCAGAAATCATCCATGGTGACTTCGTATTGCTCGCCAATCATCTGGAAAGTGATGGAGTCTTCATTGTATCTGAAAGTCGTAAGGAACTCCTTCGTGAGCACCTTGTAAATTTTGACTCCTTGGATCAGTTGAAGGAATTGCCAGAGGTGGATGCGGTTTGCGAGCTGCTCGGTTTGTGCAAGGAGGCCCAGTCGCTCGAGTGTCTCTGTGTTGATGGATTTGTGGTATATGACCTCCCTTGTTTGCATCTTCGCATAGCTACTCCTGAATTGTGGATGCTGGAAGACGGGTTGGTACTCGGCTGGCTGAACCTCCTCCATCGATTCATCGGAGTCTTCTTCCTCAAGACCGAAATCCCGAGGGTTGAACTCCTCCGGGTTGTAGTCCGCATCTGAGACTGGTGTGTCTCTGACTGACTGCTGTGCGTCGGAATGAGAATACGAACGGTTGGAGGATTGTGGTTGCGAGCCGGAGGACCGGGAGGATCGGCTAGAGGAGCTATGCGGTGAACTACTCGGGCCGGCACCCCCGAGAGCTTTCCTGGCACTCCTTGTAACTGCCCCTAAAATATTTTTCATTTTTGGAGCCATTTGTTAAGAATTAATATCTCTGTTACGGACCGTATCGGTCAATACGGTCTCAATACGGACTGGTTGGTTGGTGAAAATTTGACCGAGTACAAGACTGAATACGGACCGTATCAAACGGTATTTTTGGAAAGAATAAGTGCTGGTTCTGGTAAACTATTACGGACCGTATTGGGTCAATACGGACCGTATTATACTGGTAAAAATTGGGAAAACTGACAGAAACCTAATTTTTTTTTTGTGATTTTTGTGATTTTTGCGAAGTAAAACCTAATTACCTAAATTAATGCAACAAAGATTAAATCAAAACAAATGTATAAATGATTTTTAAATTTCGAAATTGGATTAGGGTTTAGAAAAACTGAATTTTGGAGAAGAAGGTTCGAGAGGCCGTCGGATACGGGCCCGGTACGGTCCGTATCGGGGTTGAGGCCCGGAGAAGAAGGCCGGCGGCGGCTCCAATGGTGTGTGGAGATGAGTTCGGCGATGGAGATCGGCGGCAAGAGTGGAGGTTTGATTTTCGGGCAAGAATGGAAGAGGGAGAAAGGAAGGAGATGGAGGGGAAGAGAATAGGGAGAGAGAGGAAGAGAGGGTTTAAGGAATTAAAACGAAATGGATTAGCGGTTTTGAGACGTGATTCGTGCGGGATTTCAAACGTCTCTTCTTAACGGGTTCGCATCTCCCGAATTGGCCTTCATTACGGACCGTATCAGCCAATACGGTCCGTATTGAGTCCGTTATGCTCAAACCCAATAACCGCTAAGTTTTAAATCCTTTGGATACGGGCCGTATCAGCCAATACGGACCGTATTCACCACTTGTTTCCTGACTTCTCATTCTATCGCCCCCGTACCCATTGGTAGGGTCTGTATCAGCCAATACAGGTCGCACCAGAGAGTATTTTTCTGTCTTCCGAGATGTCTTTTAATCAAGCATTTCCTCCAGTACGCTTACCTGATCATAGGAAAAAGGTGTGTATGAGTTGTTTCTTTGTTTAAGTCCTAATTAAACTGAAAATTAAATAATTATACGGAGATATAAAAAGTGGCCTTGGGTTGCCTCCCAAGAAGCGCTTGTTTAAAGTCATTAGCTTGACTTTTCGATTTCATCCGTTTCTTCCGGATACCCTCCCGTCAATGCAAGGGGGTTGCTTGTCGGGTGGTTCGCCTTCAGCGTATTCTGTGGTTTCATCATCACTGCCTTTCTCGAAGAAGTCGGTTGGTGTTTGAGGTCCGGGGTCGAATGCCAGACTCACTCTAAGTACTGCTTCGACCTCGTCCAGTCTTTGAGACATTGCATCGAGTTCTTCGCGTAGGTTTTTGATTATTGCAAGGGCTAAGAGAGAATGATTCATGTTGTTTGCGATATTAGGGCTCTTGTTCAGATCATCGGTTTGTTGTGTCACGGAGGTTGGATGGACCTGACCGTCATCTTGTACAATGAACAATCTCTCCATTTCTGCTTCGTGCATCATCTCCTCGATGTCTTCAAATTCATCCATTCGCAATTCATCATTGCCATACTCGTCCGTTGTTTCCAAATTGTAGACAAGATTTATGTCAGGTGGGACTTTGGTTTCATTCATATTGAAGATCATTTTGTTCTCGCCAACATTGAGTGAAATCTTTCCATTCCTAACATCAATCATTGCCCCACATGTGGCGAGGAATGGCCTTCCAAGGATGATCGGAATCTGCTCATCTTCTTCCATATCAACTACCACAAAATATGCTGGTATCCAGAATTTACCGACTTTGATTGGGATATCAAGCAACATTCCTTCAGGATATCAAATTGATCGGTCAGCTAGTTGCAATGAGATCCTTGTTGGTGATAGGTCTCCACATTCCAATTTATCAAATACTACCTTAGGCATCAGACTCACACTTGCCCCTAGATCACATAAAGCTCTCTTAAAATCGGTTGTGCCAATGGTGCATGGTATCGAGAAGCTTCCCGGATCTTTCAACTTTGTCGGTAATTTGCTTTGCACGAGCGCACTACATTCCAGATTGAGCGGAACTGTTGAGAATTCTTGGAGTCTACTTCGATTTGAGAGAATCTCCTTCAGAAATTTGGCATACGAGGGTATGCTTGCAATTGCCTCAGTGAAGGGGATTGTGACATGTAATTGCTTGAGTGTCTCCATGAATCGCGCAAATTGCTACTCTACCTTATGCTTGGCAGGCCTTGGAGGGAATGACAGAGGTGGCTTGTAGGGTGGTGGTGAAATGTATTCAGGTTCGGGTTGTCGCTCTTCTCCACCTACGGTGTCATTCTGCTCCTTAGTAAGGTCTGTCTGCAGTTCGAATACGGGCGGCTCCGGTGGTTGGGCTCGTATTCTTCGGAATGTGATGGTTCTGCATGCATCTCATCGGAAGTTTGATCGGGCATGGGAGGTCCCTGATAAGCTGTACCGCTCCTTAATGTTATGCTCTTGCAAGTCTCTCTCGGGTTTTCTTCCGGTTGGCCCGGAAATTTGCCTTTTCTGCGTGTAATACTCGAGAGTTCTTTAGCCATCTTAGAGACATTGTCTTCTAAGTCTTTGTTGCGGTTTGATAAGGATTCGATCTTTTGCGCGATTTCGGCTTTAGCCTTATCTTGCTTCTCTAGGAATCTCTCCATTAAAGATGTGATGTCAGGTTGCTGTGGTTGGTTGTATTGCCTTGGTTGATAATTCTGTTGAGGATTGTTGTATCTCGGTTGATAATTGGGCTGTGGTTGGTAGTTCTGTTGGGGTGCAGCAGGTCTTTGATTATTTGCGTATGAGAGATTTGGATGGTTTCGGTTGTTTGGATGGTATGTATTGTAAGCGGGCTGAGGTTGAAAGCTGTTGTCGATTGCGTTTGCTTGCTCCATTTCTTCCTCAGTTTCCGTCACATTCATACATTCGGTCATCTCATGCGCTCCTCCATAATAGCCACATGCTGTTGCGGCATTGACTGCTGCTACCGTTCGCTGCTTGGTTTGCTTGTTGAGTGCCATTTGCAAAGCATCAATCTTTGCGCTTAGCATGGATATATCATCTACTCGGTGCATGTCAGGTGTTGGACTTGGCTTCTTTCGCTCAGGGATCCAGTAGTGTTGGTTGATTGCAATCTCTTCAATCAGGTTGTAAGCCTCGTCAGGTTCCTTGTTCATGATTGCTCCTCCTGCGGAAGCATCAATAGACAACCTATCGGTAGGGTTTAGACCATTATAAAAAGTTTGGACGATCAGCCATCTTTTTAGACCATGATGTGGACAACACCTTAACATATCCTTATATCTATCCCATGCCTCACACAATGTTTCACCATCCCTTTGTTCAAAATTAGTAATTGCATTTCTAAACCTCGAAGTTTTGGATGGTGGAAAATATTTTGCAATAAACACATTAAACAATTGGTCCCAAGTTTGAATGGAATTGGCCGGTAAGGAAAACAACCATGCTCTTGCTTTATCTTTTAATGAAAATTGAAATAGCCTTAGTCTGATTGTTTCATCGGTAACTCCATTGATCTTTATCGTCTCGCATATCCCTAGGAAGATTGACAAATGAAGATGTGGATCTTCATGTGGAAATCCTCCAAATTGTTGTTGCGAAACCATGTTTATGAGAGCAGGTTTGATCTCAAAATACCGGTTTGTAACAGTTGGCGGGTTTATACTAGAATTAGGATCATTCACGCGCGGTACGCAATAGTCTCGTAGAAGTTTGGGTCTTGCTGCATCGTGAACTCCTTGATCACCTTTGTTAATCGGTTCGTTCGGTGGGATATTCATGTTGATCGAATCTGAGTCTTCTTCGCTTTCAGAATTACTTGATGAAGAACTATGATTGGTTCTTATCGGTAATGTGGAAGCGAATTGTCCTCTCCTACTAGCAATCCTCTCGGATCTTCGTACGGATGATTCGGCCAGCGTGCAGTGTCCTAAAAAGAAAAGAAAATCTGAAAATTAAACTAAAAACTAAAAAGAAAATAAAAATAAAAATAAAAACGAAATTGAAAATAAAAGAAAAATAAAAATGAAGAAAATAAAAAGAAATCTAGGCGTTTCTAATTAATTGGATTCAATGGTCAAAGCAAGGGTGTCTCGCGAGGCCTTGCACAATGAACCGTTATTCCTCGGCAACGGCGCCAAAAAGCTTGATCACTCAAAAGAGAGCAATGTTTCTTTTAATATTTAAAAACTCAGAAATGCTATCGGTTCGGACTGCAAGCGCACAATCCTATCGAGTAGTATATACGAGGTCGATCCACAGGGAATATTGGTTCAATGCTTTGAGCGATCGAATCACAATATTTCGAATGGCTAGACGAAATCTGAAAATTGAGAGATGTTTGTTGATCAATGTAAATTAGGAAGGAATTAAAAGTAATTAAAACAAAGATAGAGATGAGGATTCCTAGGGTTTCGGCACACCATTGCCACTCAATCCGTCTTGACAATATATTCCTGTTGCGTCTGATTTCTGTTGTTGTTTTAATGAAAGACACCACATAGGTCACTGCGATTTATGTTACGCAAGAATGACAGATCTTTCACCGAGATTCTACATAGGACACTGCGATTTACCTTACGCAAATGTCTGATCTCTCAAATACCCCAAATTACTACATAGATCACTGCGAATTTCTTTACGCATGCGATAGAATTTTATACGCGTTTTGTTGGTCTGGTTTATGGTTTCCCCGCTAAGGTTTTCTTCACATAAACCTAATAGATCTCAACGAGGCTAATTCATACAAATAGTTTCTCTTGCCATTAAAGTACTGTCACTACCCTAACGGACTCAAACTAGATCATTGAAATTAGATGAAGAGATAATAAATCACAAAAGCATTTTAGCACAACAAAAAGAAATCATAATCAACAGAAATATATATATCAAAACATCAAGAGTAACAAGGTTTACTGCCTAGCCCTAAGAAAAGGAACTTAGCCGCGGAACGGCATGGTTACAAGCACTCCTCTCTTCTCACTTTAATCAAATCTAGCCCTAATTACAAAGATAACTAATCCTTCTGCCCAGGGGCCTTATATAGGAGTGGAGGGACGTGTAGAGGTTGAGTAGGGGCTAAGAAACTGATCTGGAAACAGCTATCGGCAGTTATTCCCCAAAAGGTGTCTTCGGATACGGACCGTATTAGGTGATACGGTCCGTATTATGACCTTGGCAGTTAGGGTTTAATGCTTCCAGCGCTATCTCCTGGTCTATGCTAGGCCTGGTCCGTATTAGTCAATACTGGCCGTAACAGGGACTTAGTCGATGAGCGTCGCTGATCCGATTGACCCGATTCTAGCTCCATTTGGTGTAAAATAGTCCCAAAACCTGTATTCTGCAATAAAACATAAAGAATGGTGACAGTAGCCTTTTTCTCTAATAAAATAAACATAAGTGTGAGAAAATATGCAAAACCTAAGCCAAAATCCTACGTAAATCATCGTTATTTTGACTCTGATCAATGCTTCAAGTGTTATGCTTTTTAAGAAAAATGATAAAAATAATAGAGTGAGGCTATGGTGCTATGCATATATAGCACGGATTGGGTCCGTACTACGGCTTAAAATTTGACTTTTCAAAATTCTAATGGTCGATCCGAACCGTTAACATGATTATAAAATGAATATGTACTTGCAAACCCAATTTTACATTTTTTTGAATTTTTTTACTATTTTTTTAGATAGGCTATTTTTGGATGGTCCAGAATGTTCAGATGAAGTGGTTTTCGAAAAAATAGTAAACAAATTCGAAAAAATGTAAAATTTGGTTTGCAAGTACATATTTATTTTATAATCATGTTGAACGGTTCGGATCGACCGTTAAAATTTTGAAAAATTAAATTTTGAGCCGTAGCACGGACCCAATTGGCATGGTGCTATGCATAGCACCGTAGCCTCACTCAAAATAATATACTTCAATGTTAAAAATTATGACTAACCCTAAAGTTTGGTCCCCAAAATATGATTCTATTTCTATTTTTTCAAAGATAAGTTTATAAAAATATATTTAATATATATTAAAAACAATTATAAAATTACGTCTCACTTTAGAATTTTGTCTCAACCCTACTAAAAAATCTTTGCACCGCTTCTGCATATAGGCATTTTACTTCAAGAGTGACACATAAATTAATATTAGTAAGATTGTACCTTATTTATAACATTTATTTAAACTTCTCATTAGCAAATTTGCAAGTTTGACATTATCTCCATAATCACATTTAATTAATTTGTGTTCCTCCTGATTGCTACTAGCATGTGATACGTCCTATCCCGGGGAGTAGGCTATATGGGGGGAAGGTTAATGATTTGGGCTCGTTCCACCTCAGGTTGACGGGCCAAGACTAAGAAGAGTAGCAGGTTTGAAGGTATTAGTGCTCTATCCTCTGTAATACCTTGCTTAGTGGAAAAATACGACCCGTATTTTAAGTAACTGTTTCCCTTAAATAGGTCACCCATAACCGTCTAATACGCGTTGTCAGAACGGTTAGGGGAGTTCGCATAAAAGTGGTGACGCCCGCATAAACGACGGTGACGGAAAGCCGAGGTTGGACTGGGCCTTATCAAATGAGGCCCAACTCGACTTCGCCACGCTTGATTGCTTCGGGCCAATTGGATGAGGCCCAGTTCGGTCCTCGTCGGGCCGCAGCCGGATCGCGAGGCTTGTTTTATTTGGTCTCGGGCTGGCCCCAGGAAGGGGTTCGGGTCCCGAGTCGCTTTTTGGGACGGTCACGTGGGACCCGTGGGCTTCGTCGGTCAAGCTTGTTGCCGGACTATTGGCCTTATTGCTTTTGGTCTCAGGCTGGCCCTGGGAAGGGGGTTTGAATCCCGAGTTACACTAGTACAAAAAACCCCTTCACCGACCCTCAACCACCGACTGTTTTAATATATAACAGTCGGTGTAGAGACTGCTGGTAAAATCGTAAATAAGAACAATCTCAACACCGACTGTTCTCTTACAAAAAACCGTCAGTAAACCAACACCGACTGTTTTTTAAAAAAACAGTCGGTGTTGCTCATACCCTACACCGACTGTTTTTTACAAAAAACAGTCGGTGTTAAGCAGTCACCAACACCGACTGTTTTTTAAAAAAACAGTCGGTGTTGGTGATACCTACACCGACTGTTTTTTATAAAAAACAGTCGGTGTTGAGCAGTCACCAACACCGACTGTTTTTTTAAAAAACAGTCGGTGTTGGTGATATCTACACCGACTGTTTTTTACAAAAAACAGTCGGTGTTGAGCTAACTAAATTTAGTTTCAGTTTATAACTTTCGTGGAGCCGCGAAATATTTCATTCCCTCTTCTTTGCCGAAAAAACCTCCCAAAATTTTGAGCTAGGTTTGAGCCTCGCGATCTCCAGAAACCTCGCGAAAAACCCTCCGACAACTTCATCTACCTCATTCTCTCCCTCAAAACCACCCCTCACAACGGGCGCTGCCGCTCCTTCCGCCTCTCCCTCCCCAACCCTCTCTTCTCCTCCATTTGCATCTTAACTAACAACTCTGGAGTAGAAACTCAGAACCTAAACCCTTCACCTTCGATCCTCTCTGTCTCCGACCTTCGGTCCCTTTATTCCTCACGCGACTCTCTTGCCTCCCTCTCCGCCTCCTTCGATTTGTTCCTTGCCGACCGAAAAATAGCCTCCCGCCTGCCTAATCTGCTTGGTGATGCGTTTTATTCTTGGCTCGACACAGCTGGTGATGGAGGGAGGCCACTGTAAGGGGGTACGGGTCGGCCGGGTTTCCATGTAGAGAAAGGAGATTCTTGAGAATGTGGCGGAGGCGGTTGAGGCTGCAGTTCGGTGTGTGCCCAAGAAATGGTATAACATAAGATCGATTCATATAAAATCAACTGAGTCGGTTGCATTGCCGATCTACAAAGAGAGTGGAGAAGAGGATGGAGATGGTGAGGTTGCTTTGGAACAGGATAAAGGGTCCAAAAGGAAGGTTTTGGTAGAGAAACCGGAAGGGGCAGTGTTGAAAACTGTAAAGAGAGCTAAAAGGTGAAATTATTATTTGCTCTTTGGAGCATGTTTTTTTCTCTTTTTTTGGAGTTTATGAACTTTTGCAGTTGTGATTTAGCTATTATGTTGTGTAATTTAGTTAAAGCTTCGCGAAATATTTCATTTCCACGGTTTATATCCAACTTCCCTTGTGTTGTGCTTAACTGGGTTCGTTATTCAGCCAAAATGAACAATAAACATGTACTTCCCTCTTGCACCGTTATGAACAATAAACAATAACTCTAGATTTGGTTTCTTACGGTTCGATTTCATAATTTGCAATTCTAAATAAATCCCAACAGATTATTTATTATTATTGATGTTCCTATGTTGTGCATACTGTTCCAAAGCTGGTTGAGGCATCGTGCTTGGAGAATAAGCATGCAAGGGCTGTTTCTTGTGGAGCCCGGCATAGTGCGATGATTACCAGCAAAGGTTCCAGCTGTCTCTCTCCTGTACAAAGGTATACTACCAATCTTTTGTGCTTTTTTTTAATTAATTACTTCTTCACTGGTTGTTCTTAGGAAGAGCAAATATTTGGGTTTTCGCTTTGCACCCGAGCACCAGCACCCGAGAAGGGTTTTCGCTTTGCAGCCGAGCACCAGCACCAGCACCCGAACCGAGAAGGGTTATTTTATTACAATAGAACTTTTGGAAATATTTACCTTTCATTGTAATCATGACTTCTTTCTGACAAGGCAATAATCTCTTAATTATAATACCAATTTTTTATTACCAAGGCAATGGTAGTCCGTCAATATGATGCCTTAAAATGAATTCCGTTTGGAGTTCGCATGCATTGTTGTCTTATTTCCTAGACCTTAATAGTTACTCTTTATTTTTTTATTTTATTCTTTCTCGTATCATTACAAGGTCGTTGTCTATTGTCTAGGGTGATGTACTTTTCAGGCAAGTTGTAACAATTGTATTTGTACTGATGAACCTAATTGCAGTACTCATTTTCCTTGGTAAGTCCTATTACAGGATCAACATATGAAAAACATACTGTACCAGAAACTATGTAGTTAAACTATTAACTTTTGCACTTTCAATGCAGTGGCAAGATCTCTGAAACTGAAGATATTATTTTCCTCGTAAGTTTAAAGAAAAATTGCTTATCAAGTTCTCTCTAAAAGCAGCCTAATCCATCGAGCACTTGTAATTTCCAATCTTCCTATAAATGAATTTCTTTGAGATGAATATTTATATAACAAAAAAACCTCTGGTACAGGATAATATTTGTCTGCTGGATATTCACATCCCTCTTTTGGATATACTTCGCCCTTTATTTCTTCCTTGCTGAGTGAGTTACATCTATACTTTTACAAGCAAAAGAGCATTATACTGGATGGGTTGTACAGCACAGAACCTGACCAGTTTGGTACCAGATGGTTAGAGTAGCCTTCGGTTTTATTTTCACTACCACCCGCATCCTCAATATGTAAGTACAATATGTACCAGTACTCACAAAAGAAGTCAGTAGTATCGTTATCTGCTGTCTTGTTATAGTACTGTTTAGGTCTTAGAGTGAGGCTATGGTACTATGGATCAACATCTTCATTTTCAAAGTCCAAACAATCGATCTGAACCGTTCAACCTGATCTAAATAGTTACCAAAGGAGAAGTTTGAATGCCTGATTTGACAAGGTAAGTAAGTACCCATTAGCAGTTGTAATTACTGCACGTGTTCTGGTATGAATCCAAAATCTAGTCTATGAGAGACCCTAATCAAACTTTGCAAGGAAAGTTTAGTTAGTCTTTTGATTGCTTTTCAGGTTATCTTAGGAGAGGAGGTGGCTGCATCAAAGCTCACTATTTTTGACCTAGCTGAGGAAGTTTGTTGCTGAGGAAGGTCATTTAATTTTTCAATCATAGATGGATGTCTTTGTTTTTTAATTGGGAACTATGAATTATTTATAGTAAAGATTAGATTTGTTTAAGCTTCTGTTTAAAGATTAGAGTTGCTGATGAAGGTTTGCATTCTTTTATTGTGCAATTTTGTTTAAGCTTCTGTTTAAAGATTAGAAACTGTGTTTTGTTATAGTGTGTTTAAAGATTAGATTTGTTTAATCATAGATGGATGCCAGTTGTCACGTCTACAGGTGCAAAAAAAAAAAAAAAAAAAAAAAAAAAAAAAAAAATTTCGGGGTTGGGCACTTCACCGACGGTTTTTTCAAAAAAACAGTCGGTGTTGGCACCCAACACCGACTGTTTTTTTGAAAAAACAGTCGGTGTAGGCGCCCAACACCGACTGTTTTTTTGAAAAAACAGTCGGTGTAGGCGCCCAACACCGACGGTTTTTTTGAAAAAACAGTCGGTGTTGGGAGCCAACACCGACTGTTTTTTCAAAAAACAGTCGGTGTTGGTCTCCTACACCGACTGTTATTCACCCGTCAGTAAAGATTTATCTATACCGTCGCCGCCATCACCGACGCCTCAATAACAGTCGGTAAAAGGGTTTTTTAACAGTCGGTGAAGGGGTTTTTTGTACTAGTGTTACTTTTGGGCCACGGCCGGCCTGTTAAGGGTCCTATTTTGTTCCACCTCGGATTGGTCCTTGGCAAGGTCCAAATCCCAAGTCACTGGTGAGCCGAGATTTAGTTTGTTAAGAGCCATTAGCACATGGACCTATCAGCATGCATGGTTGATTAACAAAGCTTTTAAAAAATAGTGTTTTGATTTATTTGTTTTCTTTAATAAAAAAAGGTGTTGTTGTAGATAAGGATGATGTTATATTGATACAAATGATACCAGACAGCCTCCAATTCTCCATCCAAAATTTATGATTGTAATACAAGATTTGCCAGTTGCAATCATGTATGCAATATTTTCTCTTATTCTTTTGTTTTAGTTTAGGTTTTTCTTTTTCTTTTTTTGTAAATATGTTCAGTACAATATTGAACGTCAAGTTGTTCAAGAATAATAGTACATATATGAATCAAAATTAATATTAATTAATTGAGGTGATGATGTACACTGATTAGCATACACTTTAAATATGCTTGAAATCTTGCTACTGTTCCTTATTGGCATATGTGTCCAGCTGGCCTGTATATATTGATTCTAACAAAATTTAACTTTTTTGTAATATTATGTTCCACGTTAATAAAATATTATATTTTTTTAAAATTGATACAACCTCTTAAGCGGAAACAAAATTGTCCTTTATTCTTCTTCATTTACTTTGATGCATTCATTGCATTGTCCTTTGTTGTTATTCATTTCATTTGGTACTACCTCTAATTGGTTTAAATTTGTCCCTTTTTGCCTTTTTATTTTTCTTTTGGAAGAGAGTTGATTGAAAATTTTAAAATAGCCTTTATAAATAGTACTCATTGCTTTGGAATTGAGAAAGAAATGCTTCACTTCAATTTGTGAGAAAATTGGTGCGCTTTAATTTTGTCGAAATTTTTATCAATAGTAAATAGAAAAAAGGAAAATTTTAAAATGAGAAAAAATATGGGAAAATTTAAAAAATAGAAAGACAAGTACTTGGTATGGCATCCCCGGCCCTCGCTCGAAAAAAATCCTCCCAGGGATGCCATACAATGTGGAGGCCCTTTTTTTAGATTTATGGTTTGGACTTATGTGATGTTGTGTTATATTATATTGTGCTATGTTATGTCTAAGTCTGCAGAATTAGACCAGTAGATTATTATTATTTCTGGTTGGTTATATAATAAAACAAAACACAAAGAGAACATAACATCACATACAAAAATACCATCACATAACAAGTGATCAGAATTAGTTGCAAGCATAACATAGAAAATTTGAATTACATAAAAATAACATAACTAATTCAAAGTACATGACCATAGCATAGCATAATATAACCTAATATAACATAATTAGTCCAAATTACATGAACATAACATAACATAACATTACATAAGTCCAAATCATATTTCGAATCTAAAAAAAAAATTTCGGAGCCTCCACTCCATATGGCATCTCTGGGGTGAATATTTTTTTTTTCGAGCGAGGGCCTTCGTATGGTATGTTGTCACACCAGGAAGCCATATTGAGTACATGCCTTTCTAATTTTTAAAATTTGTCCATATCTTTTTCCAAATTTTAATTTTTTTTTGTTTTCTGTTTACTATTAATAAAAATTCGACTAATTTAGACGGTCAAGTTCTAGGGACAAAAGCGTAGGCTAGAGAGAGGTGACATGGGAAATTTTATTCGTTGGTACTTGGCCTGTAGTGGCTAAATTTGCCCATACCAATAGTGCCAAAAATGGATGGATGCTGTATGTCTCACTCTTTTCTTTTCAAATCTTTTTTCCCATTTTAGTGGCGCTTAATTGACTGTAGCAAAGCTTTGAAACATTTTTTTTTAATTATAATTTTATAGAGAGAGAGGGGCTACTATCAAAACGTACGTTTGCACCAAGGCCTTCGTGGAACCAAGTCGTTTTCGGATTTTCAAGTCCAAACGGTCGATTCAAACTGTTAGATGTTCAATCTATATTAAAATCTGCTTGGAGACCAAATTTTATATTTTTTTGAATTTGTTTACTATTTATTAAGCCACTTTGAAAACTGCTGATCACATGGTCCAGAATTTGGTTGCACTGTTTTTACTGTTCACCCGGATCAGCAATTTTCAAAGTGGCTTAATAAATAGTAAAAAAATTCCAAATAATGTAAAATTTGGTCTCCAAGCAGATTTTAATATAGATTGAACATCTAACGATTTGGATCGACCGTTTGGACTTTGAAAATCAGAAAACGACTTGGTTGCACGAGAGTCTTGGTGCAAACGTTTTGATATTAGCCACTCTCTCTATATATATACAAAATAGAAGTATCTTTTGAGAAATTGCTGTTTGAACAATTCATATTGCCTGTTAAATGACTTAATTTATGACACTGATTTACATCTACACACGCGCGCACATGGCGCACACACACACACATACACTCACCGATCTCTCTCTCTATTTCTTTATTTTATGATGTTATCCTTTTTGTGTAGAATTTATATAGTCTACATTTAGAGTAAAATGGGACAACTATGTCATTCTTTATTAGACCTTTATTATAAGTTTATAACTATGCACACAATTAACAAGCTTTGCTGCAACAATTTGTTGGGTTTTTTTGGTTGTTGCTGCTTTTGAAGGATTATTTCCAGTAGTTAAACTCATATCAGACCAATACAACATTATTTTTTTTTTGAAGTGTTATATCAAAATTAGATACTAATAATAATGCCCTAACTACTAGACATGCATAATCTTCAATGACACTATTAGCAACTACATTTGTCTTTAGGTCAAATATGAAGCACATAAAGCATATTTCATGAGATGCTTTTATCATTTTGAATTCAAATTGTACTACGGAACAGAGAGATAAAATAAAAAATTTTGATCATCTTGCAAACTTTTCGATAGGCATCAAGCACTGTATATGTATGCAAAACTTGCACTAGGGAACAGAGAGATAAAATGAAAATAATATAAAGTTTAATATATTTTAATGTTAATAATTATGACAAACCCAAAAGTTTTGTTCCCAAAATATATTTCTATTTCTATTTTTTCCTCAGATAAGTTTATAAAAATATACTTAATATATATAAATTAAAAACAATTATCAAATTACGTGTCACTCAAGAATTTTGTCCCCATCCTACTAAAAAATCTTGGCTCCGCCTCTGCATATGGGCATTTTACTTCAAGAGTGACACTTTAAATTAATATTAGTAAGATTGTACTTAATTATTAAGAGCATCTACAATGGTAATTGTTTTTAAATTGCTAATCTGATGTGTCAATTGCTAATATAATTGTTGGGTTGTAGGCCAATTGCTAAAAAAGCAAATTTGCTTATAAAGCAAACGATTTCTTTTAGACATGCTAATACTCTCTCTCTTTCCTATTGGCTCTGACTCCTTTTTTCTCTCTCCTATTGGCTCTGACCCAATTTCTGGGATGGAGGGGTTAAGAAATTAAAAGAAACTTAATTTTTAAATAGTGCTTTACAGCTGTTTTTAATTTTTTATGGATTGCTGGGTTGGAGATGCTCTTAACCCTGATTTAAACTTCCCATTAGCAAATTTGTGACTTTGACATTATCTACATAATCACAGTTAATCAAAATTTGTATTCTTTTGATTGCTACTAGCTAGCAAGGCTGATTAATTAAAAAAGCTTTAAAAAATAATGTTTTGATTTATTTGTTTTCTTTAATAAGAAAGGTGTTGTTGTAGATAAGGATGGTATTAATTATATTAATACAAATGACACCAGACAGCCTCCTATTCTCCGTCCAAAATTTATGACAAGATTTTCTAGTTGCAATGATGCAATGTTTTTTCTTATTCTTTACTTTTAGTTTAGGTTTTTCTTTTTCTGTTTTTGTAAATATGTTCAGAACAATATTGAACGTCAAGTTGTTCAAGAATAATAGTACACATCTGAATCAAAATTAATATTAACTGAGGTGATGATGTACACTGATTAGCATACACTTTAAATATGCTTCAAACCTTGCTACTGTTCCTTATTGGCATATGTGTCCGGCTGGTATATATTGATTCTAACAAAATTTAACTTTCTTTATAATATTATGTTCCACCTTAATAAAATATTATTATTTTTTATATAATTAAAATAATTGACGATTAAGTAGACGATTCTTTGTTTATACAATGCAAATTCCCATCTTGTCATTACAGATATATATGGTGATATTTTATAGGATGATTAATTACTTCACTATATATGTATTTTTATTTCCTTTTAAGTATTTACTATGACAACATCTTAGTTTTATCCAATAATATTAACAGATAACCAAAAATATTATAATTATAAAATAAATTAATTCATATAACTAAGAAAAAGTACATCAAGCAAATAGTATATTACCTTAAACATAACGTGTATATACTATAATAAAATATGCAAAACTTATAATATTAGTCCTATTATTTTAAAATAAAATAAATTAGTAATTAAATAATATAATAAATAACATTGTATAAATCTTATCATAAATTAATAATTAATTAAAACTATATAAAATGTTGAATATAATACAATCACGTCATATACAAGAATCTGTTATTATCCGTGAGGGTACTTGTCTGGAGTTAATTTGACTGTTTATGTTATTGATTTGGTAAAAACTGCTTTAATTGATCTTATTTAAAAAAAGAATAAAACAAGTAACCCTTCAGGAATAAAAAGAGGTTTAAACATGTCTGATTATTAATTTTCTTTCCACGCATTACTTAGAGATATTCATATGTGATACACATAAGAATGAAGAACAAATTGACTTATGAATTTTTTTTAATAAGTTTTTATATATGATCTTTTTTTTTTAAATATTTTATCTGAGTCCAATTTTAATAAGAGGTTTTCTAAATTTATTTGTAAGTTCGGTCTTATCGTGCATTATTATTGAATATGTCGATGTGAATTTTCATAGATGCCATGTAAAAGATTTATTTATATTTTACAATCTCAGAAAGACATACCTAATAAACAAATTAGTAGTGGGTTGAATCGGTTGATCTAGTGGTCCAACTAATAAACTATATAATTAAATGATCCGAAGCTTTATCGATCAAAGATTTATTTTATTTTGAAAGTATTAGTTAATTAATGGGATATATCTGGATTAAAGCTTTCATGTTATTTTTTGCCAGTAAGTCCATACAAATGTATGGAAAATCTTTAGTTTGAATCACAAGCAAAAAAATAATTCCAAAGTTGAAAACATTGAACTTGTAATTCTATATTGTAAATATGAATATATATTAAGTTAATATAAGTGCTTGAATACTAAGAAAAAATCAATGTTACACGCTTCAATTTAATGTGTTTATTTTCAACACTTAAAAAAATAACACACCTGTACCATAAAACATCAAATATATATAAAGACTCTCTAGTTAATTAGTATTCATGAAAATTGTTTGACTATGATTATTTTGTACAACAGTGTCTGATTGCAACAGTGCCTCCACTATCCAACAGATTCAAGTTCAAGTCTTGAGAAATAAAAAAATAGCTGGCATGTCCTGGAATATATTCTCTCACTGCAACTAAATTTGATTTTATAAAATATGTCTATCTGTACTGACTAGGTTTTGCACCGTTCAATAAATTAATTTGGACTATTTCACAAAGAGGCTATATTCTCACATCATTGGCTAATAAGTAGAGATACTATGCATAAATAATTGCATGAGACCCCACCTAGCTAGTAGCAACTCGTAGGCAAGAACAAATGGATTGCTAGATTGTTACCGGGTCGGATTTGGAGTTTGCCCATCTCATAAAAAAACCCACAACATAAAATAACTTGGCAAAAGAAAATAAGAAAATACATGCATTAAACTACATACATAAATAGAGAATGTCGTTCCCATCTCATGTGAAAGCCCACAAAAAAATGCAATATCTAAGTACGTACTTGTTTCAAGTTTATTTAATTAGTTTTTTTTTTTTTGGTCCTATTTCTTTTCATGTTTTAAATATTTTAAAAAAAATTGAATTGATTGATAATTGATTGGTCATGTCTTCATTTCTTTACACTTTTTTAATCATATCAAGAATGTTATTTGTCATTTAATCTCATTTAAACAAATATGATTCTATTATCTATTTTCCATACACAAATGCATATAAATTATGGGAGATGAGGATAACCGTTATAACAACTTAACAATAACAAGAGTCATAATATGACAACAGAAGGTATTATAACATGACAACAACAAATAATACAACTTATTTTGATGATTTTTATTTTCTCTTGTTTTCCCGTTAAACAACATAACAAAACAAAAAAACTGTATTATCAAGAAAAAGAAATCCCATAGGTATGTCATTAAAGAATAGGATTTACATTTGTACGAGAATATGTTGGCCTATTTTTTTATTGGTGAATAATTATTATTTTCATTGATATATTTTAGTATGAAAATATGTCATCTTGTATAAGAATTTTTTTCTCTTATAATATGTTCCTTTTGCAACGCACGGCACGAAACTAGAACTTTATATATAGTTTTGATTCAGAATTTTTTTTCTCTTATAATATGTCCCTGTTGCAATGCACGGGCACGAAACTAGTTACTTTATATATAGTTTTGATTCATAATTTTCTTTCTCTTATAATATGTCCCCATTGCAACGCACGAGCACGAAACTAGTACTTTATATATAGTTTTGATTCATAAGTTTTTTTTCTCTTATAATATGTCTCCATTGCAACGCACGGGCACAAAACTAGTTACTTTATATATATTTTTGATTCATAATTTTTTTTTGTCATATAGTATGTCACCGTTGCAACGGACGGGCACAAAATTAGTTCCTTTATATATGTATAGTTTTGATTCAGAATTTTGCAATGTCGAATGTATACAAAAATGTCTAAGAACAGTCTTTTATCATGTAAAATTTTTATATACAATACTGTAGTCGTTTGACAGAGGATAATTAATATGGACAACGGGATAGAAGGTTTTATAATAGAAAATCATCTGATACGATGTATTGCAATATCTCACATAGAGATTAGAGGGAGGGAGTATATTCAAGTTTGTTTTTTATTGTGTGTGTGTGGGTGGTGGGGGGGGGGGGGGGGGGGTTGTTTGGATTTGGTTGTAAAATTGTTTTTTTAATTTCATGGAGTAAAAGGCAACTGGAGGAGCATGGGTTAGAGACCGTCCGATCAGAAGCTGAAATATTCATGCTAATGCATATCAGATGGTTCATATTCTTTCTGATATAACTCAAAATTTTAGTTACTGCATACAAACCAAATTTTTTTTAACAACTCTCAATTACTGATTTTTTTAAAGAAAAATTGAAGTCAAGCTTTCAAATTTTATCTATGCAGGAGAATATTCGTCAATCACAAATAACTGTTTGCATATGGAGAGAGATGTTGGTACATTTTTTTTTTTTCTGAAGCCAAAGTGAGTTTGGTGGTACAACTCATTTGTTAAAATCTTGATTATTGGACTGTACATGTTTTCAAGAGAAAATATTATGAGGACCATTTTTAGGGAAAAAAAAATGTGCCTTCCTTTTCTTATATATCTTATTTTTCTATGCAGATTGTATAAATTTTATAAATAATGTTACTTACGTTGTGAGATATATCAGACAAAGCAATAAAAACTAAGCTGGTTGTTTTCTTTTGGGAACGGACCTTACATTATTAAAAGAAGGTTAAAACTATTTGAGACAATTTTTCAATATATCTATGTTATTTATGTGTAATGTTCGATTTTATATTTCTTTATTTCCATCATAATTTAGAAGTCAGTTTATCGATCATTATGTTTCTATATTTTCAATAAAATGTACATGTAGTCGTCAACCGGTCCGAGTGGAGTGCAGATTCAACCCTAATTTATGCTCAACCGGTTCTTTTAAAATACAATACATATATATATATATAGAGTAGAACTAGGGTGCTCCTAAGCTCACCAAGCCCTTCAGTGAGCGCGACTCTAAAACCTATCAAATTGATTTCAAACGACATTTCCAAACCGTTAGATGTTCAATCTATATTAAAATGTGCTTGGAGACCAAATTTTACATTTTTTGGAATTTTTTTACTATTTATTAAGATGGTTTGAAAATCGCTGTTTTCCAATGGTGCAGAATTTTAATAAAAACAGCGATTTTCAAACCATCTTAATAAATAGTAAAAAAATTCCAAAAAATGTAAAATTTGGTCTCCAAGCACATTTTAATATAGATTGAACATCTAACGGTTTGAAAATGTCGTTTGAAGTCAATTCGATAGGTTTTAGAGTCGCGCTCACGAAGGGCTTGGTGAGCTTAGGAGCACCCTAGTTCTACTATATATATATATATATATATATATATATATATATATATATATATATATATATATATATTGTAAAGAGGGTGTTTTACTTCCCGCTCATATCTCCATTTTCAAAGTTCAAAAAGTCGATCCGAACTTCTCAACATGATCTTCCTATTGATATGTGCTAGGAAACCAAATTTTATATTTTTTGGAAATTTTTACTATTTGTTTATAATTTTGGAAAATCACAGCTTTTCATTAAATAAAAAACAATAAAAAAAATTCAAAAAACACTGATTTTCAAAAATTCTAAAAAAAATAGTAAAAAATTTCCAAAAAATGTAAAATTTGGTCTCCAAGCACATATTAATATGAAGATCATGTTGAGAAATTCCGATCGACTATTTGAACTTTGAAAATAGAGATATGAGCGGGAAGTAAAACACCCTCTTTACTTCACAAAGCACCGTAGAGTGATGCTATGATTTTGTGCTTCAATATGCTCCACATATTTTATCTCCATTTTCAAAGTCCGAATAGTCAATCCGAACTGCTCAACATGATCTTCATAATAAAATATGTTTAGAGACCAAATTTTATATTTTTTAGAATTTTTTTACTATTTTTTAGATAGGGTTCCAATGCACAAAACCTGAGGAGGGCTCCAATGCCTATTGCTTTTATGCCCCAATCATATCCCACATCTTTATCTCTAATTTCAAAGTCCAAACAAACGATCTGAACCGTTCAACATGATATCCACATTAAAATGTACTTGAAGATTAAATTTTATATTTTTTGTAATTTTTTTACTATTTTTTAAGATAGGTATAAAATCACTGTTTTTCAAAAAAATTTGGACCATCTAAAACAATGATTTTGTACCTATCTCAAAAATAGTAAAAAAATTCCAAAAAATATAAAATTAAATCTCCAAATACATTTTAGTGTGGGTATCATGTTGAGCGGTTCAGATCGTCTGCTTGGACACTGAAATTGAAGATAAATATGTGGGATACGATTGGAGCATGAAAACAATGAGGCATTTGAGCCCTCCTCATATATATATATATATATATATATAGAGAGAGAGAGAGAGAGAGAGAGAGAGTGGCTAATATACAAACATTTGTTCCTGGACTCAGGAACAAACGGTTCGGTTCTCCAATTTTCAAAGTCCAAACAGTCGATCCAAACCGTTAGATATTCAATCTATATTAAAATGTGCTTGGAGACCAAATTTGACATTTTTTGGAATTTTTTTTACTATTTATTAAGATGGTTTGAAAACTGTTATTTTTATTAAATTTCTGCAGCATTGAAAAACAGCAGTTTTCAAACCAGCTTAATAAATAGTAAAAAAATTCCAAAAAATGTAAAATTTGGTTTCCAAGCACATTTTAATATAGAATGAATATCTAACGATTTGGATCGACTGTTTGGACTTTAAAAGTTGGAGAACCGAACTATTTGTTCCTGAGTCCAGGAACAAACGTTTGTATATTAGACATTCTCTATATATATATATTTACATGAACTCTAGGATGCATACTATCTATATCTTTCCTCGTGGATTGTGTTTTATTAAATGGATGCATGTATAGATTATGCATGTAGTGAGAAAAAAAAGAGCAAAGTTTTCCTTATAAATTGAAACTTTAGAATTTTGTTTTATTAAACTTTGTAAGATTTACATGCATCAATACATTTTAAGTTTCTTTATAAAAATAAAATTATACTACAGTAAGATTATTCAGCTCCTAATTTTAAATTTCTAATTTCGTTCCTATTGTAACTAGCTACCCAAAGATTTGGCTAGGGACATGATTTTTTGTTCCAATTTTGGAGCATAAAAGGACTACATGATACCATCCTCTAATTGGTTTCAAATTGTCCTTTATTATTGTTTCTATTTCTGATACAAGTGTTACAACCTCTAAGGCCCTGTTCGGCTGCATTAGAGGAAAGAGAATGGGAACAGGAATGAAAAACTTTTGAACTGAATTTTACTGTTCACGTGGGAAAAAAAAAATTCAGTCTGAGTGAATTTTTTTCCCCACGTAAACAGTAATTTCGTTACTGCAGCCGAACAGGCCCTAAGTGGTTTCAAAATTGTCCTTGGTTCTTCTTCATTTACTTTGATGCATTCCCGAAATTTTTATTTATACCATTTTAAAAAAATAAATTAACCAAATAACCACGGTTTTCTGACAATTCTAATTCTAGCACGGCCGCAGAATGCCGGAGCGGACCCCCATATGGGTCCGCTATATGCCGGAGCGGACCCTAGGGTCGCTATATGCTGGAGCGAACCCATTATTTTTTATTTTAGAAATACGAAATTGTAATTTGTTAAGGGTTATTTATTTAGTTTTGAATGTGGTTTAAATTGATTTTTGGTCATATCGTAATTTAGATATATCGTTCGTTTGAAATATTTTATTGTAATTTGTTAAGGGTTATTTATTTAGTTTTGAATGTGGTTTAAATTGATTTTTGGTCATATCGTAATTTAGATATATCGTTCGTTTGAAATATTTTAGATATTTTAGATATGTGGTTTCTTTGAAATTCTTTTGTGTACTCTGAGATAATGAAATCAACAAAATAAATAAATAACAACAAAATCAAACAAACAAGAAACTAATCAACGAAATAAATAAGTATTTGACAAAACATCTACAATACTACAAATAAGAATCTAACAAAACATTTAACAGTACAACAAATAAAAAACTACGGCTTTGGACTAAACACCGTCCTCGCCTTCTTCTTCCTATACCCCCGACCCCGCCTGCAGAGTGGCGTCTCGTCAGCTTGGACATCCGTAGACTGAACCGGCTCCTGGCAAACCTCCTCAATCTCGGATGTCTGCTGGACCCCAGGACCAAAAACTGTGGTCTGTCCAGACTCAGTCTGCGTGAATAAAAACGCCTGTCTGGCAATAGGGTCATCGTGGAGGGAAGGGTGAGGTACCTGCTGTGAGGACTGGCCAGGGAACTGCGGGATGGGCTCTGTCTGAGCATACCCTGGTTGATAGGCAGGAGGTGCTGTCTGAGTGGGACTGTAACCCGGGGAATACAGTCCATCTCCCTCTGTGCCAAAGTCAGTGGAGATATTGAAGCCCAGGTCCTCCTCGTGTCCACCCTGTAGTAACTTACAAATTAGATAATGTATTGAATAGAAAAAAATCACAGTTATGTATTTTAATTTAAATTATACCTCGGCAGACATCCTAGCCTAGGATCCCATGGCTCTGGCTTGTCCGGCTCTGGCTTGTTGGCCAGGACTGGACGGCCAACAATCAGATGTGCGTAGGACCAGTGCTGTAGTAACATGCACGGTCCAATGAAGGTCTTGTTCTTCTTCAGGCAGGCTGTGTTAAGACCCCTTTACAATTTACAAAGTCAGTGTTACTACACTACGATGTATAATATTTGAAAATATTTATAAGAAGGTGTTTCTTACCTAAATAGGCATGCCAGCGTGGCACCTCGCCAGTTAAACCTGCCCGCAGTGGACAGGTCGCGCAGAAGCTCGAGGTAGCACAGCCGCACCTGATCTCCATGCGAATCTGGAAACAACCGACAGGTGATCATCTCCAAAATATAAGCGCGTAGGTGTCGGTCAACAACCACCTGTTATAGATTTAAATTAGAACATTATTTACAAGAAAATAAATCTAATATTATTAAAATTAAATCTTGTACAAGCAAATACCTGATCTGGTCGATCTGGAAAATCCTTGAATCTCACCCGCAGCTTTGCCAAGCTGATGCAGCTGGGCGAGACCACGGTCTTCTCACATCTCTTCTTCTCTTTCTGGAGATCCTAGTGCGGGATCCCCAACAGCTCCGAGCACAATGCCCGGAAGTCTCCGTACTCGACGCCCGTGACCGGCTCCCTGATAATAGTCATACCCCACAGGCAACTGACGTCCTGTAGGGTGACTGTCATCTCAGCATGGGGGAGATGAAAACTATACGTCTCGGGACGCCATCGCTCAACGAGGCCGGAAGATAAACCCTCGCCAGCATTCTCCTCGGCCATATGGGATAGCTGGTACAATCCCATCGAGCGTAAAACCCCCCCGTACGCCGGCTGGTACTGTAGATGAGTGCGGTTGTGACGAACCGTATCCGCATCCAAACCCTACATTTAATTAAATAATCAGATCAAGTTCATTCAACAAAAATTCGGGATGACAAATTTACTTACCCCAGTGGCAGCCTCTAAAATCCGATGCTCCGCATTCGGGTACCACAAGAAGTCGCTGACCCTGTCGGTGCGACTCCGGATACCCGGAACATCCGCCAATGCTGTCTCGATGTACTGAGACATCTCGTACGGCGTGGCTGTAGGGCCATGCTGTGTACCGCTACTGGAGGATGGTCTATCTCTACTGGATGTCATGCTGTATTGGATAATTTTTGGTCAAATATGAGAGTTTGGTAAAAGTCCGGTTTAAATTTTGGTACAATTAAACCTACTTTAATTTGGGTACAATTCTAATTAAATTTGGGTACAATTCTAATTAAATTTGGGTACAATTCTAATTAAATTTGGATACAATTCTAATTCTAAATCCTAAATTAATATCCAATTCTAAATGCTAAATCTAAACCCTAAACCTAAATCCTAATCCTAAACCCTAAACCTAAACCTAATTACTACTCTACACTAAAAATTAAAACTAGAGAAGAAGAAGAAAACTTACCCGAGGTCGAAGGGATTGAAACTTCTTAGAAATGATATGAAATCTGAAACCAGCGGCCCCTTATATAGGCTCCTGTAGGGGTCCGCTCCGGCATATAGCGGCCCCAGGGACCGCTCCGGCATATAGCGGACCCATATGAGGGTCCGCTCCGGCATTCTGCGGTACTCCTCATATGAGTCCGCTCTGGCATTCTGCGGCCGTGCTAGTTTTAAAATTGTCAGAAAACTATGGTTATTTGGTTAATTTATTTTTTAAAAATGGTATAAATAAAAATTTCGGGATGCATTCATTGCATTGTCCTTTGTTGTTATTCATTTCATTTGATACTACCTCTAATTGGTTTAAATTTGTCCTTTTGCCTTTTTTTTTTTCTTTTGGAAGAGACTATTGAAGTATTGATTGAACCTTTATTATTGTTTCCATTTCTGATACAAGTGATACAACCTCAAAGTGGTTTCAAAATGTCCTTTGTTCTTCTTCATTTACTTTGATGCATCATTGCGTTGTCCTTTGTTGTTATTCATTTCATTTGATACTACCTCTGATTGGTTCAAATTTGTCCCTTTTTGCCTTTTTTTTCTTTTTTCTTTAGGAAGAGACTATTGATTGAACATTTTAAAATAACCTATATAAATAGTACACTTTGCTTGGGAATTGAGAAATAAATGCTTCACTTCAATTTGTCGGAAAATTGGTGCGCTTTAATTTTGTCCAAATTTTTATTAATAGTAAATAGAAAAAAGGAAAAATTTTAAATGGAAAAAATTATGGGAAAATTAAAAAATATGGAAAGACATGTATCCGGTATGGTTTGGTTTTATGTGATGTTGTGTTATGTTATATTATACTATGTTATGTTCAGGTCCGCGGAATTTGAATATTAGATTGTTATTATTACCGATCAGCTATATAGTATAACAAAATACAGGGAGAACATATATTAGATTGCTATTATTTGCTGCAATAATATAATTAACTAAATAGTTTAATTTTTCAAAAGGACAAAATGTAAAGTTAAATGAGAGCTACAAACATATAATTCTAAAAGTTTATACAAACTAAAATTAGTTGTTGTTTCGTCAATATGAACATAACATAACATCACATACAAAATACCATCACATAATAAAAACACCATCACATAACAAGTGATTTGAATTAGTTGCAAACATAACATAAAAAATCTAAATAACATAACTTAACATAACATAGCATAATATAATTAGTCCGAAATACATGAACATAACATAGTATAATATAACATAACATCACAATCATATAATTCCAAACCATAAATCTTAAAATAAAAAAATTGGGGTCTCCACTCTGTATGGCATCCCTGGAGCGAATTTTTTTTTTTTTAGATTATGATAATTGTCCCTGCACTCCCATCCCCCATTATCCCTCTACTTAACTTCCATAACTATCATGGGGGAACCACAAAAATTCCAGCGCTGATTTTTTTTCTAAAATATTAATACCTATGCAAGTATTTATACCTATGAATGAAAATATTTACACCTATAATGTGAACAATTTTTACATAAATAATTGTCTCTCCAACTATATGAGGGGGGCACTCAAACTACATGGGAGGGATCATACACGTTTTTAGAAGTGGGTTATTTTTTCTTCGTTCTATCTCGTCCACATTTCTGACGATCTATGAGTAATTTTGCGAATCTAAAATTACGAACCTCTTCTACGCAATTTTATCTTTCAAATGAGATCCATGATGACGTATTTTCGGACTCATCGTCACAGAAGTACTTATATGTCGTCGTGCAAGTATTTATACCTATACTTGCAAGTATTTTTTACATATAACACTGGCTGACATCTGAAAGTATTAATATCAAGTATTGCAAGTATTTATACCGATGCACTAAAGTATTTATACTTATGTAGTCAAATATTTTTGTTAGAGAAATGTTGACGCAGGGACGATTGGGGAAGATTGATGCGGGGATGCAGGGCCCCCACTACTTCATTAGAGGAATGTTGATGTGGGGACCATTGAGGGACTGAAAATGGGGTAGTCATATCAAGTTACGCATGCAAGTATTAATATCTTAGTTTGCAAATATTAATTTTTTATCTTCCAAGTATTTATACCTATGAAGGTTGATGAAGGACGAGTGTGGAGACTGAAAAAGGAGACTATATAATTAGTGAGGACCATGGTACAATTTTCCTCTAATGTTGCTTTGGGGACAGAGGGGGGACAGGAGTGTGGGGAGTAATATAATTATTCTTTTTTTTTTTGGCCAGGGTCTCTGTTTGGTATGGCGTCCTGGCGGGACACCATATTGGGTACATGCCTTTCCATTTTTAAAATTTGCCCATATCTTTTTTCCAATTTTTAATTTTGTTGTTTTCTATTTACTATTAATAAAAATTTCGGCTAATTTTGACTGTAAAGTTCGAACTTTACAGTCAAAATTCCCCGAATTGCAACCGGAATTATATGTGTCAGTAAAACATGACAGTCGTGAGATTTCAGACCGACCAGTTTCAAGTCCTTCATCGACACCAACTTCTTAATATTCGAAGAATATCCTGATGGGACTTTTATACCATTGAGGCATTCACAGAAGCTTGTTTTCTCTTTCTTTGACATTGTGCACAGTGCGGGGGGTAGGTATGTGCGCTTCCCTTTCTCCTGCGGTGCGAGCTCGGGTCGTATTCCCATCTCTACCATGTCTTTTCTCACTTTAATACCATCTTTCGTCTTCCCCGGAATGTTCAATAATAAACCAATTAAACTGTCACAGACATTTTTTTCGACATGCATGACATCTAGGCAATGCCTCACTTCTAAATATTTCCAGTACGGTAGCTCCCAAAATATGGACCTCTTTTTCCAAATATTCTTCGGTAGTGCTTTGGCGCATTTTCCAAAAACAACATCAATGTTTTTTACCCGTTCGAAGACACTCTCCCCGTCTAATGGATGACGAGCCACTCCAAGCTCAATTTTCCCGTTGAATGCCATCTTCTTCTTACGATATGGGTGATTAATAGGAAGAAACCTACGATGCCCCATGAATACATTCTTTTGACAATTTTTCAACCTCAGCACCTGCGTGTCATCTTCACAGATCGGGCACGCTTTTGCTCCTTTACAAGTGTAACCCGACAAATTCCCGTACGCGGGGAAATCATTTACGGTGCAAAATACCATGGCCCGCAAGGTAAAGGTCTCTTTCATATACGCATCCCACACCGGGACGCCATCACGCCACAATTTTTGGAGGTCCTCGATTAATGGTGCGAGATATACATCTATGTCATTTCCGGGTTGTCTGGGTCCTTGGATTAGTAATGACATCATTATATATCTGCGTTTCATGCACAACCAAGGAGGAAGATTGTAGATGCATAAAAGAACTGGCCAAGTACTGTGCCGACTGCTCATACTTCCAAACGGACTCATTCCATCTGAGCTCACCACAATCCTAAGGTTCCGCGGTTCAGAACCAAATTCTTTGAAATGTCTGTCAATGTTTCTCCATTGAGGAGAATCAGCCGGGTGCCTTAGTTTACCGTCATTTTTGCGCTCTTCTTCGTGCCAGCGCAATAATTTTGCATCTTTGGGATTCGCAAACAACCGTTTGAATCTCGGTATTATCGGCAAATACCACAACACCTTAGCCGGAGGTCGGCCACTTGTGTCCTCGTTACAATCATCAGTGTCCTGGTCCTTACGACGTTTATATCGTGAAACACCGCATTTAGGACAGACATGCATGGCCTCGTACTCGTTACGATACAATACACAGTCATTCGGACATGCATGTATTCTTTCGATCTTCAACCCCATTGGACATATCAACTTCTTTGCCTGATATGTTGTACCGGGTAACTCGTTGTTATCTGGGAGCATTTCTCCTAAAAGCTGTAATAAGGACGTGAAACTCTTATCGCTCCAACCATTGTCTGCTTTTAAGTTTAATAATTTCAACACAGCTGACAGTTTTGTAAATTTGGTACACCCGGGATACAACGGCTTCTTAGATTCATTAGACAAATTTTGAAATTTATCATAATTTTTATCACTAATTTCATCTTCCACATCACGTAACATATCCTCCAAATTTTCAGTAAACTCGTGTTCTACATTTTCATCAAAATTCCTCTCCATCTCATCATCGTCATTTTCGGGTTCGACGTTAATATCAGAATATTCGGCACTCTCATAATCCTCGTTCCAATCAAGTTCAAAATTATCAGAAATTCCAACATTCTCATCATTCAATTCACGATTACAATCCTTTTTGGCACTACTACTTTCCCTAAATTTCTCACCATGCATGAACCAACATGTATATCTCTTCTTAAATCCCCGACAAATCAAATGAGCTCTAATTTCTTCGATGTCCAAAAATCTTAATAAATTTTTACAATCTTTACAAGGACATAAAATGTCTTCTTCTTTTTTATTCACTCTATAACTCTCAGCAAATTTTATAAACTCATCAACGCGAACCAAATATTCTTCACTGTCACGTCGCATTTCATACATCCAGCTTCGATCCATCTGTAAATTAAATTAAAAAAATGATTTGATCAATTAATCATGCATGGTCAACATTCTCCTTCGTGTACAAAATTTTGGGCTTACAAAGGGCCGGTTTACAATCCTAACCCACTCTTTGAATATTATGTCTCATATGTGAACACATATTAGCGAGATTTAATTAGTATTTGAGAAAAATTCGGCAGCATTTCCCCTTAACTCCCCAAGTATGCGTACGAACCACATACTCGTAGGAGCAATAAGGGAAAATACTGTCGAACTTTCCTCAAATACTAATTAAATCCCGCTAATATGTGTTCACATCCTAAATGAGACATAATTCAAAGAGCAGTCCCAAAACGGGGACTATCCAAAATTAATCCCTATTGGATTAATTTTGAACGGGCATGGACCTAAAAGCATCTAAAGGTCGGTTATTGGACCACAATACGTACACTAATTAATTACATCTAAAATTAAGAATTCAAGAATGCATGAAATGACCTAATTAAATAAGCCTAAATAACAGAAAATTAGAGAAAGAAAATGATTTAAATACATATTACTAACCTTAGAAAGATGGAGAGGAGAAAATACAAACTTAATTCAAAGATCTCAGATCTCAGCTGCTGGCCTCGATCAATTGCAGAAATAAAAAGCTCAGTTCGAGATGTATGAACTAAAAACTTGATCAAAACGGCGCTCTGGAAGGGAAGATAATAAAACCCTACACTATTATACACGGCTATTTAGTTATATATCCGTGTAGCTCTCCACCTATTTCTACACGGCTTTTTAGTTATAAAGCCGTGTACAATTACAAGAATTCTACACGGCTATTATCAAAAAGCCGTGTATAATGTTCCTACACGGATAATTAGTTATAAAACCGTGTAGCTCTCTCAATTATTTGCACACCCACTTCTTTACACACGGATTTGTGGTTTCTAATAAACCGTGTAGCTCTCTCTAATAATTCTACACTGATTATTAACTAATTATCCGTGTAGAAATCGTGCAGATCTTTTGGACTCATGTTTGGTACACTGTTTTTAATATAATTGCCAAATCCGTGTACAATGTGCAGTGTACAAAGTCAGTTTTTGTAGTAGTGTTCTAAGGACACAAGGTAGGCTAGAGAGAGAGGTGAAATGCGCAATTCTATTTGTTGGTACTTAGCCTGTAGTGGCTAAATTTGCCAATATCAATAGTGCCAAAAATGGATGGATGCTGTATGTCTCTCTCTTTCTTTTGAATTTTTTTTTCCATTTTAGTGGCGCTTAATTGACTGTAGCAAAGCTATGAAACTTCTTTTTTATTTTTTTATTTTAATTCTAATCTTATTCAAGTTTATGATGAGTCTTTGCTTTATATAAAAACAGTAGAAGTATCTTTTGAGAAATTGCTGTCTGAAATGGCAATTTTTGTTACTTGATAATTTGAACAATACATATTTGTCTCTTTTTTAAAAAACATTATTGTTAAATTCATCTAAAAGAGCAGATGTCGAGATTACTGAATCCTTTTTTTTTTTCTAAAAGAAGTGTTGTTGGTTATAATAATAGAACAAAAAAGAATATTAGTACATCAAAAATTAGAAACTGTACTTATTAGTGTTAAGATCTCCAGATTTCTATTACATAGAAAAAAAGGTTAAGAGAAGGATAAAAATTGGAATATCTAGAACCAGAGATATTTTAAGCTTTATTAGACCTTAAGTTTATAACTATGCACACAATTAACAAGCTTTGCTGCTACAATAGATTTATATTTTCTTTTTAGGCCCTTTTGTCATAGAATAGTCCATGGGCCAATAATTTGTTGGGTTTTTTGTTGTTGCAGTTTTTGAAGGATTATTTCCAGTAGCTAAACTCATATCAGACCAATACAATATCAATTTTTTTTTTGAAGGTGTTATATCCAAATTAGATACTAAGAATAATGCTCTAATCACTAAACATAATCTTCAATGACATTATTAGCAACTAAATTTGTCTTTAGCTCCTAAAGGAAGCACATAAAGCATTTTTCTGAGATGCTTTCATCATTTTGAATTGAAATTGTATGTCACTAAATTATTTTATTCCATGAGTTGCTATAAACAGTGTTTGCAAGAACAAACTTTCTGATAGGCAATCAAGCACTGTGTAAGTATATAAATCTTGCACTAGGAAACACAGTCACAGAGAGTTCAAATGCAAATTTTAACGAAGTATTTAAAACAAATCAAATTCACAAGAATGTTATCCAAAGGGAAATAGGAAAAAGATGGAGATTTATTTATGTAGCATGAGAAAATTTCTTCTATCAATATGCAAAAATAATACTGTTGCAAATAGTTAACAACCATCAACATCTAAAGCTTTACTCTGGTATTTGAAAGAAAAAAAAATTCTCCAACAAATACTAAAACTAGCTTTTAATTTGCACCTGATTTAACAAGTATAATATCATTTCAAGCATCAAGAAATGGATAATCAGTGTACCCAACAACAGGATCTGGCATGCAGAAAGTACTCCAATCATACTTATTCAACGGTGCATTCAACTCGAAACGCTTCGGCAGATCAGGATTTGCCAAGAAATGTCTACCAAATGCCACGATAAAGGTGCCATTAAATGCTTTTTTCATTGAGAAAAGTGCATCTGGTACCTTTAACTTGCCTTCCTCATGCACCATTCTTGGTTCGATCGGATGGAGATATGCAACGTTAATTACAGAGATTTGACCATGTACAAAGAAGTGCATTAGGGTTTGAGTCAGAGCATTGCAACAGGTCAAGGTAAGGGGAAAGGCGCACCTGATTTCGTCTATGATGCTAGAATGATTTCTATGCAAAATCGGGTGCGGTTTTCGAGGCTACCGCCATATTTGTCATGAGTGCAGTCGTTCACACTATCCTTGAGAAACTGCTCGATTAAGTATCCACTGGCTGCGTGAACTTCTATGCTGTCGAAACCTATAAATTGAAAGGAACTGAAAATAATAAATTAAGAAAAAAATTATGGAAATGATTATTGCTGTCTAATTTAAAAAATAAAAATAAAGGAAACAGAAATCATTGCCATTAGAAGTGCTGGTCTTATCACAGATGAATTATAATAACAATCTTAAAAAATACTTATACCAGTAGCAACAACAACAAAAACAAATAGAATAGCAATTAGCAAAACCAAGGTTCTAAATAGCGTTTATAGCGTCGTAGCGGGAAGGCTAAAAAAAAAGCTATAGCGAATAGCGTCGCTATAGCGGAAGCTATTCCAAATAGCGTTTTTTTTTTTTTACATTTCGTATATTCAATATTTGTACTAAATATCAACATTATCTAAGTCTCATAGAACAATAAATAACACCAAAGTAATTAAGAAATTATAATATTCATATTGAACCAGTACAAAGTTCAAATTGCGGTTCAAAATATCCATAGTAATATCATAAACTATCGATTTTTCCTATTAAAAATATCTTAAGCATCATGATTCATGACATAATTTTTTTTTTCTATTCAAATTTTATTTTCGATTTGGACTTTTTTTTCTATTCAAATTTCAATTATATTCCCAATTTCAAATTGATTTATCTGTAGCAAGTAGCAACAAATTCAATTTCGGTTTGAGATTTTTTTTATCTTTATTTAAAACCCATATAAATTGCTTTAAAAAAAAAAAACCCATATTGTATAGCGCAAATAGCGCGAATAGCGGACCGCTATAGCGCTGTAGCGGTCGCTATAGCGGCCGTAGCGCAAATAGCGCATTTTGATGTCATAGCGTAGCGTTGGGGTCCAAAAACGCTATAGCGGCGCTATAGCGCCGCTATAGCGCGCTATTTAGAACACTGAGCAAAACATATTAATTTTAAATCAGAATATGTTAATTTTTACTCCAAAATTACAAGCATCAATGGCATTCCCAGCGGCGAGTCTAAAATCATTAACAATCTGAGGTATCTCCTCTGAAGCTAGTTTTCTCGGAATCGGGTAGTTCAGCGGCTGCCCGTCCTCCCCAACTTCTAGTGTAATGCGCTTATCGGTGCTTGAAACTGGTGCTTGCCGTTCGGTTGATAACCTGTACATTTTCAGAATTAAAGTTTTTACATAAATTTCAGTAATGGTAACATTAAATAAATATTGTCGAATTTCTCAAACGAAATATATGGACCTACTAGAGTCAGAGGTGCGTCCACAGTACCAGATCTGGCAAAAGAGGATGCCTCCCTTTGCATGAACTGCATCGACAATCGGCTTCCTTCGTTCAAATTCCTGGTGTCCTTGGGTACCTTTTTAAAAATTTCTTTTTTTTTTATTGAGAAAAAGGGTCAAGTCATTAGTTTATATATATATATATATATATATATATATATATATATATATATATATTATAACATTTACAAGAGATCACTTATCTTAATTTTTAACTTGCAACCTTCTTCACAGAGAGCATTACTTTAATTACTAAATCGAAAGCCGGCTATCAACAAGCAAGTGTTAATTATAATTATAGTTGCATTGTAGTATAATTCCAATTTTACCCTGGGCTGTTGCTGAAACACCGGTACCCTCGGCAATGAGAAGGCTTCCTTTTGTGGTTCTTTGAGAATAGTAGAGAGCTGCATGTGGTTGTGGCACATTGTTGTACGGATCTACACCTTGTCAATGGTGCGAATACAAGCTTAGGTTTTATTAAAAAAAAAATCAGAAATTTGTTATATATTCATGTGTTAATGCAAATATTCTGGAGATATATGTTCAATGTTCTGGAGAAACTCACACAATGAAGTATCCATAAATGGATTAAGCTAGAGGTGTTAATGGATATGATACGGATCAGGTGGAAATTTTTTCATACCCATACCCATTAAGATCACGAAAATAAAATCTATATACATATCCATACCCCGATAAGCTAACAAAAAAACTTTATCCATACCTATCTTATCGAATACGATACGGATCGGGTAAACCGCTAAAAGGGTGCCATTGACGCTCCTATTTGTGCTTCCAATAAAATATTTTTTCCAAAGCAAGAGAAAGGAAGAAAAATAAAAAAAAATGAATAAAAAAAATTAAATTTAGGGTTATATCATATATATCATGGATAAAACTATATCATATCATACGTCATCCCCATATTAATATATATCTATATATATAATTTATTTTATAAATACCCTATAAGCTAGGTAACGGGTACAAAATAGTCTTTAACCCTATCATAATGATAAAAACTTTACCTATACCCATACCCAATAAGCTAAAAAAATAAAACTTTATCCTGTCTTGTCGAATACGATACACATCCAATCATGCAACCAGTATTCCTTTTTTATCAAAACATGCTGAGTTAAGCTTTTCCTTCTAAGCATTAGAAATATAAATTTTTTAACAGTTTCAGGAATTTTATACTCCCAAATGCTTGCTAATCATTCTTTTATTTCTCCACACCCAATTAACACATCATAGACTGAGTTGGCAATGTCTGTACCCTGTGATCCCCATCGCCAACGAATATCATCGTTTCCATTTACAAACCTGACTTGGAGCCCTTCTGTTTTCAATTTAAATTTCTAGCTTCGTCCCTGATTGTACCTACCAAAGAATTTGGCTAGGTGCATAGTTTTTGGTTGCAATTTAGGGGCTAAAGGACTACATGATACCATCCTATAATTGGTTTCAAATTGTCCCTTATTTTCTTTTCCATTTCTGATACAACATCTAATTGATTCCAAATTGTCCCTTCTTTTTTCCCATATTTCTGATACAACCTCTAATTGGTTCAAATTGTTCCTTCTATTCATTTCTGATACGAACCACTAATTGGTTTCAAATTATCCTTTCTTGTTCTTGATTTATTTATATTCAAATTGTCATTTGTTGTTCTTCATTTATTTTGATGCTACCTCTAAATTGGTTTAAACTTGTACTTTTGCCTTTTTTTTTTTCTTTTGGAAGAGACTATTGATTGAACCTTTAAAAAGCCTTACTAAAAAAAAGAACCTTTTAAAAAGCTTATACAAACAGTACTCATTGTTTGGGAATTGAGAAAGAAATGCTTCACTTCAATTTGTCGGAGAATTGGTGCGCTTTAATTTTGACTGTCAAGTTCCAAGGACACAAGTGTAAGCTACAGAGAGGAGAAATGGAAATTTTGTTTGTTGGTACTTTGTTATAGTGGCCAAATGGGCCAATAGTGCCAAAACTGGATGGATGCTATATGTCTCTCTCTTCTCTTTTCAATTTGTTTTTTCTCATTTTAGTGGCGCTTATTTGACTGTAGCAAATTAAAGTTATGGAACTTATTATTTATTTGTTTATTCTATTATAATTTTATTCAAGTTTATAGAAAAAGGGACATGACTTATTTGTTGTTTCTTGATAATTTGGACAATATATATTGCCTGTTTAATGACTTTTTTTATGACACATATTTAATTCTTCCGTACACACACCCCCTCTCTCCCTCTCTACTTCTTTATTTTATGATGTCATTATTTTTTGTGTATGTAAATTATAGTCTACATATATAATTACATTAAAATGGGACGAATATGGCATATAACTAATGTTATTTATGTTTTAAACTGTAGATCTTTATTATAAGTTTAATTATAACTATGCACATAAATCTAGTGACGTACAAAAGGCAACATCCTCAATGTGGGAGGTCATGAGTTGAAAGTCCGGATTGGATATAATATTGGAATTAAAGTTAGTCTTCTATCTCTCTCTCTCTCTTAAAAAAAAAAAAAAAATTATAACTATGCACACAGTTAACAAGCTTTGCTGCTACAATCGATTTCTATTTTGTCTTTGAGAATAGTCCATGGGCCAACAATTATTTGGGCTTTTTATTTCAGATTTTTCAAGGATTATTTCTAGTACGTAGCTAAGAAACACATATCAAAGCAATCTCATAAGAAAACCTAAACATGCTGAATTTTGTCAAGCTATTTCTACAGATATTTTTGTGAATATTTTAAAAGTTTGATTATTTGAAAAAAAGAGAAATTTAGATATGTACCCATCATAAAAACATGATTTAGACATTTCTCCATCCAAATTTGATAATTAGCTATTTTCCCATCTAAACATTAACCATTTCATTAATATGCCCATTTTTCATTGTTATCAATTAAATAAATTATCTAATAATAATAATAATAAAAAATAAATAAAAAGTTTTGCCCTTATTCAAAATTCTGCGTCGCTATAGTATTGAATGAGAGATAGCCAATAAACTGAAATATTGTAAAACAGAGATATATATATATATATATATATATATGTGGAGGGTTCCAATGCCTCATGCCTTTCATGCCTCATCATACCTCATGTTCTATATCTTCGTTGTCAAAGTCTAAATTGTCCATCCGAACCGTTCACCATGATATCCATACTAAAATATGGTTGGAGATGAAATTTTATAATTTTTGGAATGTTTTTACTATTTTTTAAGATGGGTAGAAAATCACTGTTTTTTAAACGGTCCAAAAACAGTGATTTTGTACCCATCTTAAAAAATAGTAAAAAATTTCCAAAAAATATAAAATTTCATCCCGAAGCATATTTTAGTATGAATATCATGTTGAACGGTTGGATTGAAAATTTGAACTTTGAAAACGAAGATATAACATATGATGTAGATGAGGTATGAAAAACATGAGGCATTGGAACCCTCCTCTATATATATATATATAGAAGGGGGTAAATTAAAAGTATCATGAAGCCAAGCTCAGATACCATATAAGCTGATCAGGAAGAAGAAGATGTAATTTGAAGTTTTTATTCATTCATTTTGTATTGATTACAACTGATGAGATTACTTGTATATTTAACCTAGAGTAATTCTATTCTAACTACAGTAGCAGCCTTGGTTTAGGCCTTGTTCTCTCTGACACTGTTTTGGATGATTCCATTCGCTCATCATCTTCTGTGTAATTTTTGGTACACTGGATGTATCCAGTCTTGCTCTAATAAATGCACATCTAGTATGGAATGAGAGATAGCCAATACACAGCTGACCAGAGAAGCCCCCAGCAGCAAGCTGAAAGACTATCATCCAACAAAAGCATATAAACTGTCTTAAAAACACTAACCAACTAAAATAGCTATCTAAGCCACATCTCTGGGCTGAGGTAAGGATATAACTAATATCAAAATATTATTTTAGCTTGGAGTAGCTGATTACTCATGTTCTTCAGTGACCCAATCCAGCATCAGCTGGTCTTGAGGACTGACAATCTGCAGTGGAATTTCATGTAAGTCAGTTGGTAGTTTCTACTTCCATATGGGGGTGTACAATACGGGATGAGTAATGAACTAATGGAGGAACATGTGCATATTAATTGAAACAAATCTCAAAGAAATAATGGTGTGGATTCAGAATTAGGTACGTGAGAACCAGCCTTTGGGAGATCGTGGGTTAGAAATCTGGATAGTCTTTTATGGACATCAAATCAAGTTGGATGGCTAGACCTCCATCTTTCAAATTTTAGTTCAAAAGGGTCCATGCGCGGTGATATTAATTGCTTTTGTTTTATAAAGTGTCGTTTGGACTCGATTTGGGTTCAAAAGGGTTCATTAAGTGCTTAATTATGAGCTGTTCAGATTTCTAGAGACCTGTGTGTAAATTTGAAGGTGTTCATTTGTGATCTTTGAATTTTGGAAGGGTTTATTAACAAATTTCCACAGTTAGGACTGTTCTGTTAATTATTAAACTCGCCAAGGTTCTTTAGGTGAATATCCAAGGACGGAGCTGATGATTGTTCAAATCAAAGGGCTTATTTGAAGCAGTTCATTTTAAATGTTGAACCATATGAGGGATGAGAACCTAAACTTTAGTTTTTTGTATAAAGAGAAAAATGAAATTTCACAATATTAACAAAATCCTTGAGTTCTAAACTCAAATTATGCAATGTTAACGATCTATAGTATGCGGAGGAGATGAAAATATACCTTTATGAATTTATATACTTTTATTGGAATTAAAAAGGAATTTTATAAATCCAGTCAACTGTGGGTTGACTTTTTCTATTTATTTTCCAGATCCAAGCTATTTTAGTTATAGAAATTTAGATATATGCCCATCATAACTTCTTGATTTAGATATTTACCCATCAAAAAATCAAAATTAGTTATTTCCCTATCTAAACTTATTTAATTTATTCATATCCCCATTTCTTAATTTAATTACTTAAAATATAAATTAATATTAATAAAACATTAGAATGACAGTTCTACCCACAAGAAAAATTGTTAGTGCCTCTACTATAGCTGTTGTGGGCGAGACATGATCCTTAATTTCAAGAACACTCCAAGTAAGATAATTTATAGAGCTAGTCAGAATAATGCCTATTAGCACCAAAATCGCTTTATTAATATCACTCCTCCTAAGCAACCCGTTAAGAACTTCATTTATGATGCCATCGATCACCTGCTACTCATATTATACCATTGGGACATGGCGTAATGTCGATTGTAGAATAATAGTCTGCTACGGTACCTAGATATATAAACTAGGCATCTTTTCCACTGTTTTTCACCCCATGACTAGCAAAACAGTAAGAAATTAGATAAGGAAATAAATAATTTTTTAATCTGGGGTTGAGAGAGGAGAGAACGGGTTCGAGATCAGTCTTGATGCGAATCGGATACTCCGGCCGAACATATGACCAAATTTGGTCCGATGCCCATGAGAACACCTCCCAAGGAAAAACAAACTTATGTGAAAAGTTTAAGGATGATTCCGGAATCTGTTTAATTTGTTTGTTTGTATAGAAAAGTATTTGAAACTTGTAAGTCTTACACATTTAACAATTATTTGCAAGTATGACACTGTTTCTAATCAAAACAAAACATGCATAATAGAAGGAAAGAAAAACTAAAAGAGTAAATATACTATTTGATTTAAATGAAAACACCAACATTAAAACATTTAATTTACTCAATGTAATTCCAACATACATTATAATTAACACAATGATATGGACAATAAACAACATACATTAAAACAGGAACATAAAAAACAAGAGACACACACATGCCCAAAAAAAAAAAAAAAAGAATTCAAACTGAATAAATGAAGAGAGTGAAAGCAACATTCAGTTTATACTTTATCAGTAACATGGTCAAGATTAGGATGGTTGCCGATGAGTTTTTGGCATTGAACAACACGCAGTGTGGTAAGCTGTGACATAGACGTCGGATTCACCTCCCAATTCTCCAAGTTCTCCAACTTCTTAAGTTCTAAGAATTGCAACTTAGGAAACCCATTTGCAGAGCAAACCATTTGGTTACCTGTGTATGCTCCATCTTGTAAACTCAAAAATTTCAGGGATTGTAGTCTCTCTAGCGTTGGCATGGGGTCTTCCTTCAAACCGGATTTGATTAGAGTGAGCTTTGTTAGATTTGGTGGAAATTTAACATGATCTATGAAAAGTTTCCTACAATTCCTCCATTCTCCCTCTAATTTCATTGACTCTACCATCTCAAGGTTTGGAAAGGCCCTTACGTCGATAAACTCTGACAGCATAATCTTGCCCATAATTGCCATCGAGATGAGTTTATCCATGTGACTCAATAGGTTAGAAATAGATTTCCAGTCTAGATTGTCCCAATTTGAAAGTGCTAATTTTGTAAGGTGGATCAGGAAGTGCGGAATGTTTTCAACCCACGATTCATGAACCGCAACTGTTTTCAGTATTTGTAGGTTGTCTATATGTGTTGTAGAGGGTGGACCTTTAATTTGGAGGCTTGGTTTCACGTAAACATGGCGAAGTGTTTTGATGTTCCATAGAGATTCAGATAGGGTTTCTATGCTTGTATCTCTAACATCCAATGTTTGAAGATTTTTCATGTCTCCTATATTTTCAGGA